>CM041631.1:10264257-10312707 GCA_023333625.1 Bothriochloa decipiens | reverse complement strand
CTGCAGCAGCTGGCCACCGGCGGCCACAGCTGGCCAGGCAGGCCAGCCGGCCTCTCCGCTGCTCGGCCAGGCCGTTGCCGCGCAGCTCAGCGCCGCACGCGCCCGCGCTAGCGTGCCAGCAGGCCGCGCGCGCCGTGCGCGCAGGGCCGGCCCAGCCGCACGCCGCCTCAGCGCCTGCGCCGCTTGATGGGCCGAGCGGCCCAGCAGGCCGCCCGCGCACCGCGTCGCCCGCGCCCGCGCGTCGCCCGCGTGCGTCAGCGCCGACGCCAGCAGCTTGCGCCAGCACCGCGTCACCGAACCCACGGCCGCTGACAGGTGGGGCCCACCCGCACAGTGTCGTCTTCCCCGCGGAGACGGACACCGGCTCGGTGTCGGGCGCAGCCCGAGCCGCCCGCGCGTCGCGCGAGCGTGCGACCCGAGGACCACCGGGCCGTATAAAGCCGGTAGACCGCCTCTCCGCGCCGTCTCGGAACCCTAGCCGCCACCCGGAGCTCTCGCGCCGCCGCTCGAAACCCTAGGTCGCCGCCGCCGCTCGGAGCTTCTTCCGCCGCCGTCGATCTCCGTCACCGGTCCATTCTCGCCGTCAAGAACCACCTCACCGGCTTCGCCTTGAGGTGAGACGCCCGCCGGTGCACGCGGCACCTCTCCCCGTGCCCCGCATAGCCTTCCCCGCCGAGCTTTTGTCCGCCGGCCATGGAGCCGCCCGCACGGACCCTTGCCGCCGGCCATTTCTGGCCGTCTTTAGCCCCACCCTCGACTTCGCGAGGCCAAGCCCGTTACCCCAGTGCTCTCCGCGTCCGGAATCGACCACCAGGGCGCCGTTCCGGCCAGCTCCGGCGAGCGCGCCGCCGTCTCGGCGCCGCTCCGGCGACCCCGCGCCACCGGATGATGGCCAGCCGTCGGATCTGAGCCGAGCGGCTCAGATCGGTCGCTGACCCACCGTGGACCGGGGGTCAACCCGGCCACGTCACCTGCTGAGGTGTCAGCCACGTGGCCGCCACGCAGGCGCCACGTCAGCGCCACGTGTGCGCTGACCGCGTCAACGCGGTCAGGCCGCCGACAGCCGTGGCACTTTTGCAGAAAAGCCCTTGTTGCTTTCTGTATTTACAATCTAGTCCCGTGCAGTTCAAAAAATAATTAGATTATAGTCCTGTTTTCTGCAGATTAGCCCCTAACCTTGTATAGGCCATAACTTTCACGTTTTAACTCCGATTTTAGCAAACTTATACTTTTTGGAATCGTCTCGACGAGTAGAACAGTTTTATGCTATTGTTTGCTTCTGTTGAGATGTTTTGGTGTACTGCCCTAATTAAAGTATGTTTGCTTGCATGTATTGCTCGGTGTGATGTTTGTGACGTATAGAGAACGAGACGTGGGTGAACGAGGATCAGCAGAACCCGGAGGACTACGTGCAGCAGGACATCAACCAAGGCAAGTGCAGGCACCTTTGATCATATTGCGCCTATTCACTTTTAATTAATGTATTGCATGTGTCATAAATCGGCAAACCATAAGATCTACTAGCCACTTTACCCAGACATATCCTATGGGGGTTCTAGTTAACAGGTTATTAGGTTGCTAGTGCTCTACCTCACCTTTCACCGCCAACCAACGATGCGGACATGCATCAACTTCTCCAACGGCCGAAGCCAAGAGCCCACGGCTCCAACATATTTTAAGAAGCAAGTTTTATCTTTATTAGGCAGGTGAAAGAAGGGGAAAATGGATGTCAGTGGGCTCGTAGCGACGGGGGCATCCATATCTCCTCCCCCTTGTGGACCTTTCGTGGAGCGGCAACCTGGGACTTCCGTACAGCTCCAGGCTAATGGGCTCTGGCTTGGTGTGTTAGCAGGATCATCATAGGCAGGAGGGTGGCTTACCGACGGGTAGCATGGCTATGGCGTGAAGGGTGTTACAAGTTCTAGCATGGGAGTTCTGGTTGATCCGTAGACCGGGGCGGCGGCTACGAGTACGTCTCTCATGTGCTTGGGACATCGCGGATCGGGTTACCACTGCCTATGACCCTGTGAAGGACCTTGTTGTGACCTCTGCCAGCCTATCTCGGCAATGGGCTAAGAGGCTGATCACCTCGGGCACCAAGAGTAATCACAATCTGGAGTGAAAGTGTACACCTCTGCGCAGAGTTAAAATCGGTATATCGTCCGTGCTCACGGTCACGAGCGGCCCAGATCCTCGCATGATTAGCCAAATGGAATAAATCATAAAATCATGGTGATGCTGTGGAGGAGGTGGTTACCTCTGTTTCTTCTGGGATGGCTATCCTGTGTTGCTTGAGATGGCGATCTCAAGGTTAACGTTTTTAATGATATATGCTTATATCTGTGATGATAAATGATTCATTAAATACTACTTAAACCTTAATAAAGGGTTGGGTGTTTCAACCAAGTTGATTAGAGAACAGGTTGCTAAGTAAAAGTCTTAAGTGCTACATTAAAATGCTACTGCAGTCTACCTTTTAGCTTTGCCTTGTACTAGCCTTGCATGTCATTACTTTCCGTCTGTACTTGCTGAGTTTCGACATGGAACTCACCCTTGCTATTCCCCAACCAAAGGATGCTCGAGTGATGACTCGGATGGTGATTTTCCTGAGAACTATCCGGGATGCTAGGCGTCGTGATGCTGCCGTCGACCTTCCTGTGGCGAGATGGAGTCGCTACATCTACGTCGTTCAGTTGTTATTCGCTTTGGACGATG
The DNA here is from genome assembly GCA_023333625.1 of Bothriochloa decipiens. Classification (NCBI taxonomy): domain Eukaryota; kingdom Viridiplantae; phylum Streptophyta; class Magnoliopsida; order Poales; family Poaceae; genus Bothriochloa; species Bothriochloa decipiens. The sequence continues at coordinate 10,309,992 of CM041631.1, read as the reverse complement.
TGATTTATATTCCGCTTACTCTGATGACAATTATGTAATAATGGTACGATTTAATCGTTATACTATGTTTTATTCGAACACTGTGCTCTTGAACCATGTAATTGGTCGTTCATGTGTGTAAATTGTTCCTGGCGCACATGAATTTTGGGCCCGGTTTCATTCCTCTGAAATCAGGGTGTGACAGTCTAGCAGTTAGATACATGCATTTTGCACATTGTTTCTGTTATGAGCAAGGCGCAATGTGCCCTGACTGTTGTAAGCATAAAGTAGAATAAATAAACTTGTTTTACGTATTGCCTTCGTTCCGGAATGTGAAGTATCTATTTCTTGTGATTGTATTTCTTTTAGAAGGTGTATGACGCGGAGGTTGCTCGATTTCTTAAACTTGTACCTGCGTGAGTGTTACCTCCGCTTGTTTTAATATTGCATTCCGAAGGTTGCTTTTGGTGATTGTAATGTTACTCGCTTTTTGAGCTACCGGTGGCTGAGCTGGTTGACAGGTCTTTTTCTGGTTCGCTTCGTAGCTTATGGTTGCGATTACCTGCCTCGATGCCTGAGTTGCCAGGGCTTTTTCAAGGTCTTTTAACTTTTTGCGGAGGTTGCTCCATGAGCCACCGGTGCCTGAGTTGATTCAGGTCTTTTCCCGATTCGCTTCGCAACTTGCAGTTGCGATTGCCTGCCTCGATGCCTGATATGACGGCTTTTTCGAGGTCTTTTGGCATTTAGCGGAGGCTAGTTCATGCCTTCTCATCCGTCTGCAACCTGTGGTTGCTGTTGCCTGCCTCGATGCCTGATAGGACAGGGCTTTTTTGAGGGCTTTTGGCATTTAGCAGAGGCTAGTTCATGCCTTCTCATTCGTCCGCAACCTATGGTTGTTGTTGCCTGCCTCGATGCCTGAAGGACAGGGCTTTTTCGAGGGCTTTTGGCATTTAGCAGAGGTTGTTTCATGCCTTCTCATTCGTCCGCAACCTGTGGTTGCTGTTGCCTGCCTCGATGCCTGATAGGACAGGGCTTTTTCGAGGGCTTTTGGTATTTAGCGGAGGCTGTTTCAGAGGTTGCTTCCTGCCTTCTCATTTTTCTTAATGGTGGCATGAAGTAACCTTATGCATCATGAACAGTTGTTGAATATTGCAGCCGCGGTGCTGGCTACTTTCGACTGTCCTAGGTATCACTTTTTGGGGTCCTCTTTATACATTCAGAGGTTAATTACATACGGTCTTACCTCATTACTCCGATTTGGAGCCCCTTTTGTGAGGAAGAGGGCAAGCCGTTTTTGCAGGAAAAGTAAATTACAGGAATTTAAATCTAGGGACCTCGGCTTATAATTCTGCGTAGTCCTTACATTCTATGTATAGTATTTTTGGAGGCTATCAATGTTCCAGGAGTGGGTTGATGTTCTTCCTTCTATGTCTTGCAGATAGAATGAGCCTTTCCTTCCTCCTTGTTTGGCTATGAATGGTCCTTCCCATTTTGGCTGTAGCTTTCCTATGTTTTGCGCGTTTGACCTTCGCCTTATTACCCAGTCGCCATCCTTGATGTTTTTAGTGACCACTTTTCCATCCCTCTATTTTTTGGTTTGGTCTTGGTATTTCTCGATGTTGTCGATTGCCTCTAGCCTGTATGCTTCGGTCATCTCCTTGGTGTATTCTTCATCTTTTGCGAGGTTTTGTTTTATCGTGCGGAGGCTCTGGTATTTGATCTCCTCTGGCATCATTGCTTCTTCTCCGTAAAATAACTTGAATGGAGTGAACCCGGTGGCTCTTGATACGTTTGTGTTGTGAGACCATACAACCTTCGGCAGCTCTTCTACCCATTTGCCCTTTTTGTGATCTAGCAATGTTTTAGAGATTGCTGAGAATATGATTTTATTTGACCTTTCCACTGCTCCGTTACTCTCTGGGTGGTAGACTGAAGCGAAGGCTACTTGTGTGCCTATGCTGTTGCAGAATTCTTTGAATTTGTCTAAATCGAATTGCTTCTCGTTGTCGACTTTGAGTGTCCTTGGAACCCTAAATCTGTAAATTATGTTTTTCCAGAAGAATTTTTTGACTGTTTCGGAGGTGATTGTCGCAAGCGGTTTGGCTTCTATTCATCTTGTGAAGTATTCTAGTGCTACCACTGCATATTTGCTTCCACTCTGAGCCGAATGTAATGGGCCTACAAGATCCATCCCCCATCGCTGAAGCGGCCAGACCGGAGGTATTAGCTGTGTTTGTGCTCCCGGAGATGCTTGATGTGGTGCAAAACTCTGGCATGCTTTGCAAGTTCTTACTATGTACAATGCGTCCTTGATATGTGTTGGTCAGTAGAACCCTTGCCTGATTGCCTTCGCTGAAAGTGCTCTGGGGCCAATGTGTGATCCGCATGTTCCTGAGTGGATGTCTTGTAAGAGGTTTCTGCCTTCTGATTCTGTGATGCACTTGAGCAATGGTTGGACTATTCCTTTCTTGTATAGAACTCTGTCTATTATCGTGTAATTCCTTGCCCGTACGGCCAGCCTTGATGCTACTGATTCATCTGATGTTACATGGACTCCATTGATATAATCCATTATAGGTTTCATCCAATCCTCCGTGTTTACTAGGAGAACCTCCGCAAATGCCTTTGTTGTTTTCGCGGTAGCTGGTAGTGTCAATTCTTTGTAGAAGGTTCCTTTGGGTACCTCCGTTTGATTTGCTGCTGCTTTGGCTAACTCGTCTGCCTCCGAGTTGTTCCTCCTTGGGATGTGCTTTAGGGTAAAGCCTTGGAATCTTTTTTCCAGGCCCCTGACTGCTTCTAGGTATGCAGCCAATTCTGGGTTCCTTGCGACATAGTCTTTCTCGACTTGTCCTGTTACTATCTTCGAATCTGTTCTGACCATGATGTATTTGGCACCAAGCGCCTTGGCCTTGCTGAGCCCCAGGATCACTGCTTCGTACTCGGCTACGTTGTTGGTTGCTTTGAAGCAGAGTCTTGCTGCGTAACTTATTTTGATGCCCGATGGTGATATTAGTACTGCGGAGGCTCCCGCACCTTGGATGCCCCATGCACCATCTGTGTATAGTATCCATATTGAAGCCTCCGCTTTGTCTTCTACGTGCTGCAGAGATGTCCATTCTGCCAAAAAAATATGCTAGCGCTTGTGACTTGGCTGCTGTTCTTGAGATGAACTTGATGCTAAACTGGGATGTTTTTGTTGCCCATTTACCGATTCTGCCTGATGCTTCCTTGTTGTCCAGGATATCAGCTAGCGGTTGTGCTGTTGGTACCAGAATTTCATGCTCTTGGAAATAGTGTTTGAGCTTCCTTGATGCTGTTAGTACTACGTATGCTATTTTTTTGACCTCTAAATAGTTCAGTTTTGCCCCCTGCAGTACTTCTGATACACAGTATACTGGGTGTTGTACACTTTTGTTGTCAACTTTCTTTTCTTGAACTAGCACTGCGCCAATTGCTCCTACGGAGGCTGCAACGTATAGTAGCAAGGTTGCCTCCGCATCTGGTGCTATGACCATAAGGTCTTTTGTTACGTAGTTTTTGAGCTGCTAGAATGCCTCCGATTGCTCTTTGCCCCATTCAAATTTGTCTAAGACCTTGAGTATTCTGAAGAATGGTAGACTTCGTTCTGCTGATTTTGAGATGAATCTGCTGAATGCTGCTATTCTGCCTGTTAGTCGCTATACTTCTTTCTTGTTTTCTGGTTCCCTCATTGTTAATACTGCTTTTGTTTTATCTGAGTTTGCTCTTAGCCCTTTTGGACCAACAATGTACCCAAGCATCATTCCCCTGCTTACTCTGAAGATATATTTTTCTGGGTTCAGTTTTAATTCTGCTTCTCTGAGACTAGCGAAAGTTTCCCGGAGGTCGTCCAAATGATCTCCGGTCTGCTTGCTGACTACTGCTAGATCATCAACATAGGCTATAATGTTTCTCCGGAGTTGAGCTTGCAATATAGTTTGAATCATTCTTGAGAACGTTGATCCTGTATTTTTTTAGACCCTCTGGCATTCTAACAAAACAGTAGGTGCCGAAGGGGGTTGTGAAGCTTATTTTCTCTTCGTCTTCCTTTCTTAGCCATATCTAGTGGTATCCTGAGAAACAATCTAACAGAGGGAAGCGCTTGCATCCTGCTGCCTTGTCAACTGATGCATCTATCCTGGGTAATGGGAAAGGATCTTTTTTGCAGGCCACATTGAGGTCTGTGAAGTCTATGCACATTCTCATTTTTTCGTTCTTTTTTGGCACTAAGACAACATTTGCTAGCCAATCTGAGTACTTGACTTCTTTGATGACCTTGGCATCTAATAATCTTTGCACCTCCGCCTTCGTCGCAATTATGCGCTCATCGGACATCTTCCTCTGTTTTTGCTTCTTGGGTCTGACATTTGGGTTGAGGTCGAGGGTGTGTTCAATCACATCTCGCACATCCCGACTGATTCCTTGCAGATCTGATGCTGACCATGCAAACACGTCCTTGTTTTTTGCTAGCAGCTCTAACAAGTCTTGTCTTTCTTTCTCCGATAGATTGGCACTAATGGTCACTTTCCTATTAGGGACTGCTTCTTCCAATGGTAATATTATTGTGTTCTCTTGGTCTGCCATGTTGGTTTTTTCCACAGGCATGTCCAGAGGCTCCTTTGCTTCTGCGGTGTTGATGTTTCTGTGTGCTTTGTAGATTGCTTTCTCTATGTTCCTTAGTTCTTTTTGACTTCCCCGCACCGTGAAGATTCCATGTAATGCTGGCATCTTCATGCAGAGGTAGCCCATGTGTATTGCCACATTGAACTTGTTTGTGAATCCTCTTCCCAGTACTGCATTGTACTGGTAGTAGATGTCGACTACATCAAAGGTGATGTATTTTGTCCTGGCACAGTCCCCATCTTTGAATGATACTGGTAGTGATATCTTGCCTAGGGCGTTGATCTTCTTTCCACCGAATCCAATCAGTGGGGTGTCCGGTGGCTGTAGCTGGCTCCTGCTGAGTTTCATTTGGTCGAACACTTTCACGAAGATGATGTCCACTGAACTCCCAGAATCGACTAGTATCCTGCTTACTTCCCAGGCTGCTATGTTTGCCTTTATGACCATGGCATCTGTGTGTGGATAGCTTTCAACTTGGAGGTCTTGCTCCATAAATTGAATTGGCATCTTGGACCATTCTGTTGATTTGTAAGCTCCCTGGACTGCCACATTATTTACCAGCCGGAGGTGGTCTTTCTTTTGCTTTTTGGTTTCGAATTCTAGTGCTGAACCTCCGGCTATAGGTAATATCATGCCAATGGTTGGTAGTGCCGAATGCGAATTTAACTGGTTTTCCATCAGAGGCTCTGCCTTCGTGGTTGATGGTTGGGCTAGAGTATACTGCAGAGGTGCTGTTAATGCTTCATACTGCCTTTGTTGTGCTACCGGAGGTGTCTGCATTTGTGTTGATTCGATGAGCGTTATGTGCGGAGGTCTTTGATTGATGTAAGTTAGACCATTTTCTGCTCTGTTCTGGGTGTAGCCCTGGTGCTGTGATGTTTGCTGATAGACCGGTCTCCAGGCCAGTAGTGCTGCCAGATAGTACTGTTGAGCCAAATTGTGCTGCGATAATGGCTCTGGAACGTATCCTGGGAAACTTGGGTTGTATTGCTGATAGAGTTGCGAACTGTGAGCATGATTAACCTCCCTGCTACCTTTCTGCTAGGGCTGTAGCTGTGACTGTTTGGTTTTCATCCTGTCAAGTGTCTCTTGGGCCTCCGGGCAGTCCCGTGTGATGTGCCCTTTGTCCTCTCCGTGGAAGAGGCAGTACTGCTTCCTTGGTTTCTGGTTTTTGCTCCAGTTCCTGGACTTGTTGCTTTTACTGTAACCTTGCCCTTCTTGATTTCTCTGGTCATAATTTTCTCTTTTGTCCCGAGTATTCGGAGGCTAGCTAGCCTGTAAATTGAAAACTTTTTTTTGCTGATTCTGTATTGTTGTCTTTGCTGGTTCCTGCTTTCTCTTCTGTTGCCATTGCTTGAAGGCTGTTTACTTTGATCGTCCGCTTCCTTTAATCTTTTGTGGAGGTCATTATCGGACCTGCAATATTTTTCAAACTCCTCATGTAGCTGGGCCATTGTGGCTAGCTTTTTTCTTGCTAAGTTACTAGCAAACGGGCCGATTCTAAGTCCTTTGATTGCTGCTTCTATGGCTACCCCATTAGGGACGTCTGGCGCTTTGGTCCGGAGGTGTAGAAATCTCTGGTAGTAGTCTTTGAGGGGCTCGCCCTTGAGGTGTTTGTTGCTGAACAAGTCTGATGATGTTAGCAATTCATTCATGTAAGCTTTGAAATTTGCCAGTATCTGGTCTCGTAGGTTTTCCCATGAGTACACAGTGCTTGGTTTCAACATTGAATACCATACTAGTGCGTCTCCTTCTGCTGCATCACAAATGATTTAGCCATTACATGATCGTTGCCGTCGGCGGAGGCTACTGCAGCTTCAAAACTCATTATGAACTGTCTCGGATCTGAATTGCCGTTGAACCTTGGCAGGGACACAGGCTTGTAACTTGGAGGCCATGGTGAGCTTTGCAGGCCTTCAGACAGTGGTGATTTTGGGTCAAAGACTCTTGGTGTGGGTGGGCATGGAACTATGGCGTGCATAACCTGCGCTTTCATGGATGGGGGACGACTTGCTATGACTGGTCGAGCGACCTCTGATGGATTTGCTTCCGGAGGCTGCATGCTCTGTATTTCCGCCTGCAGAATGGCCATTTGCTGCCTTATCTCGTCTGCTTGACGCGATGATTGTATCATTCTTTGTGTGGCGGCCTGCTGCGCTCTTAACCTGTCTCTTTTGGCTTCCATGCGGTGCATCTCATCTCTGAGCCTGGTCAACTCGTCTCCTTGGGTCTGGGCTGGCGGATGCTGCTCAGACGGGTCCCCCCTTTGCGCAGCGTTGTTGTTCTCTTCATCACCTCCGTCCTCTGGTGCGGAGGCATAAGTGCTCCGAATGTTTCTCCTTAGCCTCCCGCGAGCTGAGGGTTGTGGTACCTCCGCCCTGGCTGTGGTACCTCTCCTAACAGGGGCCTTTCTTCTAGGTGGCATCTGTGGTTGTTATCTTCGGCCAGACACAAGCGATGGGCGCCAACTATTGGGACCGGGTCCCAGCAGGTTAGAGTGAAGGTGAAACGGATGACCTAGACGGTTCTTCTCTCTCTGTATTAAATATAGAGATTACAATATGGGCCCGACAACAAGTAGTGGTACAACTACCAGGGGAGCTTCCCCCCTATTATACAGGAGGCATGGCCTTTTATAGTGGCTCCCCAGCCCAAGGCTAAAAGTATATGCGTGCCCCCAACGGGAGTTTCGAAATCCTAGACACCGACCCTTCGGCGGCGCTTCTCTATAACCTGCAAGCATGGGTCAGGTTGACACAGTCAAAACTGTTAGCCAGATATAAATCGGAGGTAATAAACCCCTCCGATCCTAGGGCGCATCCCCAACAGGCTTAGCTAATTTTTATCAACCAATTATTAGTTTTAGGAAATGCAAACAAGTTTTAAAGAACGATGTGAGCACTTGGTCAAGTATATGATGTGAAGGAGGAGAGAGAAGACGTGGGGAGTGTTTGATTTGATCCATTGGTGGGAATTAGTGGCATGATATGAACTGATAACAATGATAAAATTTTCTCCCTTGGCCAATGTCATGTATGTGAACTGATAACAATGATAAAAATAATGAAAAGGGTTAGTGGGTGTGGTTGTTTCAATATTTATAGTGCTGTTTTTGGCATAACCTTGAGGGACATTAATCTAGAGGAAGCAGAGAACAAGCATATGCAACATAAATAGTAGTTGAGAAATGTTTATGCATAGATTGGTATCCCCTTTTCTCCATCAGCGTTCACTTCTATGCGGGCACATATTTTGTATGAACTTGGTTGGATGACTATTTTAATTTAAAGAAAGTTTGAAATGACTTGTTTCCTAGAAAAGGAGGGCACACACCATCCACTGGGGATGAGTTTGCCTCGTTCTACTTCAAGACAACAAATAATCTTCGAACAGCTCCATCCGTTCGAAAATACAATTAATTTGTTTTAGTAAAGTTGAACTTTGTATACTCGTATCAACACTTAGCCAAATCATCATAAATATATTTATCATATAAATAAATTATACAATTAGACTCATATGCAGAAAAAGAAACCCATCTCTTTCAAATCTGTTTTTACTACTAAGATCATATCATGTTGATCAATTACCGAGCTCCGTTTAGATCCTCCACTAATAGTTAACAATACTTGGTTGCTAAGAACTAAGCTAATGATTTTTTTATTAGTTGAATATAGTTTATTTTGAGCTATTAGTCGGGCTATTATTCATGGTATTTGGAACCGCTAGAGAGCTAATTTTAGCAGTTAGTAACTATCAAAATATTGAGGGCATGTTTGGTTTCCATCTCCTAAACTAAAGTAAGCTAAACTTTTGTCACTTTAGTACTAAAGTGTCAAAATTAAACTAAGTAAAATATGACTAAAATATTTTAATTTCAACGGTCACTCGAGAGGTATTAAAGTGTAAATAAAACATTTTAGTCTACTTTTTCTTTTGACAAGAACATTGATTGGTTCCTATAACATATCTAAAGGAGCCCTCGCCTCAGTCCTCGTCACTTGGCTGCCGTTGACGTACGGTCTCCTGACGATTCGCAGTGCTGGCACCACGCGGCTGACCTGCCCGCTGCGCTAGATCGCGCGAAATCTGCGTGCATGCAGGCGCAGGCGCAGGCGCGTTCAGCCCTTCGTAGCCGCCTGCGCCCAACGGCCATGGCAGCGGCGGGAGCTTGTCCTGCCCGGGACCGGCCTGGCGCCCTTTAAATTCCGGCAGCGTGGCAGGCATTGCCGTCCGACCAAACATCCCAGCGCCGTACTCGGACGGCCTCCGCTAGCTTAGCTGCCACACTGCGCGGCACGTACACAGCCGGCCGGCCCAATCGTGGCCGGCGTGAATAGGATTCCTGCCAGAAAATGGCACTCGAGACACGTTCCGCGCGTCGACCGTCGTACCGCGCCTTGCGGTCCGGATGCCGCCGCCCCTTTGGCGTGCAAAACACGTACGCAGCCGCGCCCGCGTCCGTCGGGAGCGAGACAACAGAGATCCCGGCCGACCTGTGCATCGCGCCGCGCCGCGCCGCGCCGACGACGACGCGATGTGCCACCTTAATGACCTCGTGCGTTCCTCCCAAAACTTTTGAGCACCCATCAAACGGCCGGAAGGATCGAGCTAGATCGATGGTACGGCGCCGTGCCCGTGCGTGTGCAGCGCGCGATCGCCGCCGATTTGGGTACGTGTCTCCCGGTAGAAAGTTGCCATGATTTTATTCTGCCTTGTCGTGTGTTCGCCGCCGTGCGACTATGGACAAGCCGTGTGTACACAGGTGTGCCACCTGCTGATGTGGTGTGCGCGTACGTACGGAGACGACCGATGGATGGTTGAACGCACCGGCACCACTGGAGCAGTGGGGTGCGACTCGTGTGCGATTGGGGCATTTGGGCGTGTCTCTCCGGACGCAGCAGGGGCGAGGTTTCTTCCAAGGATAATCTTTGTTAACTAAAGTAGAAATCAAATGTCAAAAAAGGTTTGCCAGGTAAATAAAGCAGGGGGTGCTTAAAGCGGAGTGAAAGCGACCGGACAAGGAAAACGCAACCAGGGAACAAAATTTCGTCTACTCCGTCAAAGAGTGTTACTAATAATGCCTACTATATCCCTAAAAAAATACCTACGGGGCCTGTTCGGCAGGTTAAAAAGCCGGTAAATTTCGATAGATTCGATAGTAGTTTGTGAAAGAAAATAAGCCGAAACCTACCAGCTGAACAACCTGCTAAACAGGCCCTACTTATAGTACATTGCAATGTAACCTGCCGCTACAATTTATTTCGTTCCCATGGTAACAATTATGGGCCCGATTTTTTATTAGATTTAGTATATTTGCATAAAATATTTCAGTTAGTAAAATCAAATAAATTTCAACATGAATTATTGTGGGTATTGAAATGTATTTATATTGCAATAAAGAATCAATCATGCATGGTAAATTGACTAAAGATTGACACTTGTTGTGATGTTAAGAAATATGGAAGTTGAGCAACATGCCTTGCACGTGCCGTGACACGAAACCAGGCCATGACATGAGTGGTGCGCGAGGCTAACGGAGATTTTGCAGCTCCAAATTATAACAGAGATTGTGTTAGAGGAGGATACAATTGATTGAGACTCGGACTCCTGCCATATGTCTATGTTTGCCATGGCCCTGGGCTTCTGTCCTGGTTCTACATTTGCCACATGTGAAAAAGAGAAAAGTGAGAGTAGGAGACGATAGATCGAGAGGGATGGAAGAAGAGGTACTATACCATGGATCCACATTAAAAACAAGAAAAGTGAGAGACCGATGGACAATAGAAGAGATGTGGGAGTGAGGGACAGATAGAGGAGATTGAGGGTGAAATAAGAGGCGTACGACGTGGGTCTTTGTTTGTCACCCGTGAAAGTGATAAAAGTGAGAGTAAGGAACGACGAATCCAAGGTGAGAGTGAGCGACATAAGAGGTGGAAAGTGGTGGACAGATTGACATGAAAAAGAGTGCCAAACTACGAGAGATGAAGACGAGGGACGAATGGATAGGAGAAAAAGTAGAGAGTGAAATACTAAAAGGGGTAAACGTGAGTGACCAATAATGAAAGAAAATATAATATTGGGTAATACTTCATGCCTCTCCTTGTGTGATAGTGTATATGATAAAATCCGTAATGAGTCAATCAATGCTGAATTTGTATTACAAGAACCCATTCTATTGTTAAACAAATTCGAATTATGGTAATTTTTTTGTAAACTATAATGCTTCTTGTGTCTAAAATGACTTAGCAGCACGTGCCGCCAAAACTGAAAAGTACTCTTGCTAATAAACGCCGTTCCATAGAGATGTGTCGTGTCTCCCCAGCCTCCGGTGTCTACGTCAGTTGACTTTGAGACACGAATATGACAATAATTGCTTGACACATACAAGACACCTCTACACTTGTAGAAGCCAGTAAATGCGGTACATTTCAATATTCGATTAAGGTTTGAACATTCAATACACAGGGCCCGGACGAAATTAAGCTAGAGATCCAGATGACTAGGAGACCAGCACTTTACTTGTAAACTACCATTACAAAATGAATGGCCTTCTTATATAGTTATATATGGCTATTACCCTATATCCGAGAATAGTGAGACTACTAAAGCTCATATTTAGTTTTAGAGATGAAAAAGAACTGAAAATTTTACAAATGCCAGCAAGTTGATGTAGTAATTTACAAAACCCCTTGAGGATTTTTAACTGAAAAAAGAACATTTTTCATGCATCCGACGTCTTCGTGGGTACGATTCTAGTTCAAGAAAAGAAGGAAAGTGAGCCCTAGCAGCAGCTATTACTATTAGTAGATGTACCCTAGTTCGTCATCAGCTGAAACTAATGAATTAAGACGAATAGGCTGCGAAGAGTGTAGCTTAAGAAATAGTGATGTACCCATGAGGGAGACAGGGAGGCGAGAGGATCTCATCCACTTCCATCAAACGTGCAACTAAAAGAGCATCGAATGCTTGCTTGTAATGGCAGCTTTGGGTAGATTATTGACCTGGTCGTCAAACCAGACACCTGAACGCCACTTCCTAATATAACTTAGCAACCAACTAAGCACCGGTTATTAGTTTAAGCAAGTGGTTGCTAAGTCCAAATTAGGCAACGGCAAGTTCGCAAGTTGCTGCACTAACGGTACGGATTCACACTATCTCTGGTCGATGCCTAGAATGAAGCGCATTTTCCAAACAGGTATAATACTGATGGGAACATTGCTTCATGCATGAAAACAACCTTGCATCATGCACTTGTGTACTATACCTCTTTAGTGCTTTGAGTCTCGTCCTTCTCAAGAAATTCTCGACGATGATCAAAATATTAGCATATGTGTGATTTATATATGCCGATATATATGCCGATATATATACGGGCCTGTTTGAATACTAACTAAGGACTAACTGTTAGCCACCTAAAATAATTAAAGTTAGGTCTAGCCTATCCAAATTTATGCTGCTGGACTTTTTGAGACACACTCTTAGAGATTCTAAAGCACATATTTCAGTTGTCTTAACTTGGTACTAAATTGGTTTCTTCGCAAGAGAATATTTTTACAGAGGACGACACGCAAAATTAACCTTTACACGACATTGCAGTACGAAAGGAGAGGGGATAATCGATCGGGACATCTGACGAATCCTAGCTCGATACCTGTTCTCCTCAGTGTGCCCGCCAATTCAACTGTTCATCAATCCAAAAAAAGCCGGCCGGAACGACATTAAAAGACCTCAATCTACAAAAGCAACACCGGATTTTTTTTCTATATATGCATATATGTCTCTCTATATAACTTCATCGTGCAAACTTAATTGAGTAACGATATGAGTGTGCCACCATATAAAGTGCAAGTCAGATCGCTCGCGCGACCGGCAACCTAAATCTAAATGTGCCTATCTATAGCTTATTTCACAAGGTGAACCCGGCCTTGCTGCTGAGGTCAATTGTACGTGCCGATCCAACGAATTCGGAGGAAAATCAGCGGATGGGTTAGAAGCTAGATTAGCCGACGCAAACATGACAGCGCCTCGTGCCGCCCTGCACACATGGGCGGAGCGCCAGCACACACACACAATGCGTGCGTGCCGACGCATCCAATCTGTGCTGCAACGATCAGCTAGCGCATTTTATTCTTATTACAGCTAGCGAATTATTCGACTGAGAATTCAATTCAGTCCGTACACGGGACGCAATTAACTGAGCTACTAATTTAAGTTGTTTTAACGATCCAGTCAGTGAGACCAAACAAACACTGGTGATCTCTGTCACCTGTAACTTCCCTTGATCGCTATATATTATATAGTCCTATATATGTCATCATCAAATTTAATACAGACAAGCAGACGTACACGTATATATACATACATGTGTATGCGTATTGACACGTACGTATATACTAGTTAGGGTATATAGTGTAGTAGTTAGTTAAATACCCTAGCTTGTTCACAAAAAAAACCTAGCTAGCTATGTACTAGGTATCGTAGGTAGATTATATATGATATAGTTAAATACCCTGGCTTGTTCACAAGAAAAAACTCTAGCTAGCTATGTACTAGGTATCGTAGGTGGATTATATATGATATAGTGCGTCTCAAGGTAAACCGGTCAAGATTTGGAAGTAACTTTTAAATAGTGACCAGATTTGGAAGTAACTTTTAAATAGTGACCCATGTCTCTCGCCTTGGAGACACCCGCCATCTTCCATGGACTAGATACGTATGCCCAAATTATAGTAATACCAGTCTAATCAAACACCGTACCCCAACTAAACTATGTTTTTGTCAAGACAGAGCACCAACTGTTAAACCCTAAATACTCGATTAGCGCTCTACGTGGCGTCTCCCAAGCGATCCCTGGCGTATGCCTTGCCCAAACCAGGTATATCCAGTACTTGTATATATGTTTATATATATTCATGCTTGCATCGGCAGAGTTGGTTGACGACGACCCCCGGCCCGGCCCTTCTGGTAGCTCCAAAGCTAGCTAGCTGCCAATGCAATGCCAAGATCTGCGTACGCAAGCAGCGAGAGCGAGACACGAGAGTTGTTACGAATCACGCGACACACACGCACTGGGGAGCCTAACGTGTCCTCGGCCTCCCAATATAGTATACTCCAGCAGGCAGCAGCGAGCGAGAGCATATGCCTCCCCTGGTGATGACCTGCTGCGCGCGCATGGATGCATTATATTAGTTGGGCGATAGATTGTTCTATCGGGAGATCTGGATCTGATCTGCAGTGAGGTCACTTATGGTCGCGCCTGCTTCATCCAAACGTTGTTAATGCTATTATACACGTACGCCCGGATTCTGACGATAAACTACGGCGGCTCTTGGCTTTTGGCCTTGTGTTAGTTTAATATTGGATTTGTTTATTTTTAATTTGTTGACAGCGAAAAAGTACCAGGAATGGTTTGAAAATTCGGGCGTATAGACATCGTCGTCGTCGTGATCGAGTGTGTGACTTGGCGAGTCAATGTGCTGCTAAGCTGTAGCTGCTGCTGTGTCCTGTCCCCTCGAGCAAAATCGTCCCGTGGATACTATAGAGTAATGGAAAGAGTAAGATAATGGAAAAGCGGCAAATGGAGGCTCTTGGATGGCCCATAACACCCACTAAACTTGATCAATTCTTAATCTTTAGCCGAGGCAAAGGCACAACAGCAAGACCATTGATGATTTATATTTTGGAGTGCATTTGTTGGAGTTTATGGCTCATCAGAAATGACTATGTTTTCAATAATCAAGTGATTACAGGTCCTAATATTATCATTCATTGCTCGATGACCTCTATGCAGAAATGGAGTGTACTCCTCAGGGGAAAGGAAAACGACTGGATCGTGAAGACGACGGAAAGGCTTTCACATCATTTAGCGTCAAGTATAACACCCCGGCCCAGGTCTTAGAAAAGCGGTTAGATGTAAGCGGGCCCGACCTCGAGGAGACGGGACGTTACAATGGTATTAGAGCCGACCCTTGCGGTTTCACAGACGCGTGTGTCAGTTGCGCAGGCATGGTGTGTATGGCTGGTGTGGATCCGGAGTGGTCGCATAGCATGACACATGCGCTGGCACTGGATACACGGACATGACCAACAGGGGACATTCTTGGCCTAGTGTTGACCGATGACGAGGACGTCGGTCTCCTAAGCGGGTGAGTATGTAACACCCTAACCCAGAGCTTAATAGGATTAATAGAATACTCATACCAACAAATTGTAACTTCTTTTTCGAAAGCCCATCTCCTAAAAACTCTAAAGTTAAGTGTGCTTGGCTTGGAGAGATGGGTGATCGACCGGGAAGTTCTTTCCGGGTACGCATGAGTGAGGACAAAGTGCGCAGAAAAGACTAGTGTTGGTCTGTGAGGTCAGTCTATTTCCTATAAAAGCGGTCAGATGTAAGCGGACCCAGCCTCGAGGAGGCGAAACATTACATCAAGCGCCCAAAGGTGATCGCGTAGAGGTTGAAGATCAACAAGCAGAAGTCTGGAAATATGGAGTCGCTTCTATTTTGCCTTGTTTAGAACCTCTTTTTGAAGCTATACCTTCATTGTAGCAATCGTTAAGTACTTGTTCATATATCGCTGGTAACCCCAGCAAATAAAAACTTTGCTTTCTATAAAGCGGGGCCATATGGTCTTTGGTCTAAAAGGTAGCCATCTGTCATCTTTCCTTTACTTTCTCTACTATGCATTGTTTATCCGATCCAATAACCTGCACCTCTATCGATCGGAATTGCTAGAACAATCATCTGAATGCTGATTAAGCATGCACCATGACGACGGCCTAAATGTAATAATAATAGCATTTTTGGCGATCTCTAATCTGCATTCTTTTATGCATGTTTAGGTGCTTGCAAATAAATTGCAACCGTACGTTCAAATATTTTTTGTCTCGATTTTTTTTTCTTTCGATTCCCACCGCACCGTTCATACTACGATCATGTGGCTAGAATGCTGGATATGGAGGCATACGTGTACGCCGATGAGGTGTCTCGTTAGCAGCAACAACCTTTGAAACAGGGAACTCACCTGTTCCCTCTTATTTCCTTCGCTCATTCGTCCCATCGTCGTCGCTGGCATCACGAACCCTAAAAAACAATGCCCAGATACGGAAAGCCACCTGTGGCTGTGTTCGGCTGTAACCTGGATTTGAGAGATGATCATCCTCCTGGCAACTGGCACGCCCGTAGTTATATTAGCAGGAGTAGATGGCGGCAAACCATGCATTATGGCCTCTGCATGCCCCGTCACCCGCCGTAGATCGAGTGCATGGCCCATGCACACGCCAGCCCAGGGCGCGTACTTGCCCCCTCCCATTTGTTTATGTTCATGGCTCAAAATGGAAAGAAGGATTCTGTTCATTGATCCATGGCCGCGTATCTTACATATGTGGCATTATTGACATCTGGATCAGATGATCAGGGGTGGCGCGGACAGCACACTTGTTGCTTGGTCGGTCCTTCTCTCCATGCTCGTGCTCAGACCGGCGGCGGTGCCCTCATCAGAAGCTTCATGATGGTGATGAGCTCAATCTGGAGAAAAAAGAAAAGGAAAAACAAGAGATCGAGAAAGCATGGCAGCATGCAGAAATATAATGGTCGGAGGCGCCAAGAAAGCTACAATAATGCGATAACTGAATTGTATATTCAGCCGTTTGACATATGTTTTTTCAGATGTTCATACGTACTCCAGTTGGTTAGCCGTCGTGCGCTGATGAAAGCTCGAGGAACTTACACGGTGGATAGCTAGGATTACACTCCAATGACTCCATGTTTAATTGCAGGTTTTATTTCAGTCCTCAATTAATTTGAAGAAGATCATAAGAACTCACTTTGACAGCTAATAAATGGATTATTAAGATTCTTTTCACTGTCTTGGGGAGGAGTGCAAGCTATATCTCTCTGCACTGCTTCCCAGTTGTCTGGAACACTGAATCCGGCGGGTCCATTGTTGGTCCACTCGTACATGAAGAACATGTGATCTCCGTTCGTCAGTCGGCAGGCACGATTTGCCGGAATGGTTGACTACTGGGAGCAAGCATATGGCCGATGTCTAAGATAACAAGCGACAGGTACCCGGCAGCGCCAGGTGGTAGATTTTCAAATCAGGATAAAATCCCCGGACCCAGGGAATTTTTCACCGTTCGTACGTGCTTACAGTTACATACTGTACAAGAATTATCCTGAACGATTGATTCTTCGAAACGTTAACGCGCGTGTAAGCGCGACTTTTCTCCAGGAGGAAGAGGAAGAGCGTCCGAAAGCGCAGTGGCCCTTTCTATGCCGGGGGGGCAAAAGTCAGCATGGATTGCAACAACAAGCCAACCGCAAGCCATCTACTGAAACCTTCATGGCTTCATTCGTGTATAGAAGCCTGACTGACTGACTGACGTGCCGTCGTTGGAGAAAAAGCGGTGCTGATTTGGCAGATTTGGGCAGTGTCTTCTGCAGCGAGTTTTGTGCTGACCAATGACCATGCTGTTTTTTTTTTTTGGTTGGACTAATCATGCTTTAGAAGCTGCCGCCGATTGATCCTGCGTTAGGATGCATCAGGAGGTCGTTATCCTTCGATAATAGCAGCCAGCAGCCGGGGATGCAGTCCTTTCCGCGTCTTTTTCTTCGGTTTGAATTGGTGGCCAAACATCATTGCCTTTGCATGGTGCGCTGCTGCTGATTGGTCCAACCTTTCTTCTCCCTGTTATGTTCCTTTTTGCAGGATTGAGCTGTGCGCGCGTGGGAGTCGTATGACCATGCGAGTGGAGCATCAGGGATTCAGGGGGGCTGCAGAACAGATTCACACATTGTGAAGCCAAAAGGTTCTGGAAATTTGTGAAAAAAAATTGGAAAGCCACAAGGAAACAGATTCAGTTGGTCCAACCCTCACTTGCATGTATTGCTTCTGAATGAAGCTGCTTAATCAATAGTTCTGCAGGCTACTACAAGGCAACAGTTTGTAAAAATTTCATTCATGTTACTGTTGCGGCAATGGAAGCCATCCGAACATGCTTGTATAATTTCATGGGGGTAAATAATGTAAAATGATTCAATTGCAAAAAGAAAAAAAAAATGTGTTGGGGGTGTGAAGCTATGCAGCTACTTGTAATTTGCTGATATCATTTCGACAAGCTTGCCATGCAGCACACCATTTGTCACCAGCACACCGCCCGAAGGGTAGATGATTCTGCGTGATGTTAGGTCAGCTGCAAGATCCAATGGTTTTCCGCTCCAATCACTGGTCTGTCAGTTTCAGAAAGTTACACAATCACCGTGGTTATAATGCTAAGAGATATCAACTGATGGAACAGAGTAGAAGTTTGTCTGTCTTAGCAAGAAGGTACATACCTGACCACCAGCTTCCTGCACGCAGAGTACCCCAACAGCATGATCCCAGGACTGTATAAACAGTATGGAAAGAAAGGGTGATCATTGCACTGGTTTAGTAAGTCAGCAAGTTGTTTAACTTGTCACGCAGGACAACAGAAATTGTGAGCAACATGGCACCTTGATCTCAGTTGTTGGCCGTGCTTGAAGGACAAAAACCGAGGCTCTCCCAGAAGCTACTGAGAGATACTTGCACAAGCTACAGAATAGTAACAAGAAGAGCACATCATCATAAACTCAAGTGCAGCCGACCAATCCAGAATCACTAATCGATCTACTCAACCAGATATTTTTGTAGGAAATCCAAAAGTAGTATGGCAGCAAGACAGCACAAAAATAGAGAAAGACATTTGACATTTCAGATTATGCTGAGTATAGTATCCAGAGCTAACTTGAGGATGGGGAGAATATATCAACCATTGCTTTAAATGCCTTCCGCTCTTTGTGAACACCATATGTTGGAGAAAATCAATCATTGCTTAGCTAGCACCATATATCAACTGACTCGTGGCATGAACTAATGCGCAAGTATCAAACCATTAATGGAAAGTGCAACAAACCTGCCACAAAAAATGGATAGGAGAATAATTTCATTCTCATCTCTAGGATCAGATGCATCCATTGTTGAATTGAAGGTAGCAGACAATGGTATCATATCCCATGTTTGGCTATCTGGAATGCAATAGCGTGCCATGTGTGCAATCGAACATGTGTCCACAAAGCATCTTTTCCAAATATCCTGCACCGTAGTGAACTGCCCAATATCAGCAGACAGACGCCTAGACCATGTACCACAGCCTATATGAGACACCATAAGAATACCACGGCCATTACATGCAGAAGCAATATCATCTTTCTTGTTGGTTATGTCATTGTTGGTCCAATTTGGACATCCCATCACTCCTATTGTTACCTTTCCGTTCACCACAAGCGCCAGACCCACCTTAAGAATGGACAAAAATGTATGTTAGAACTTAGAAGCAAAGGATCAAGCAAATAGGCAACTAAGGTCAATAATATGTCATTTGTTGATCCTTGATTAACCCGTCCATGCTGAATGGCAACCATATCAGGGGAAACATGTTTGGTATTCAGATGTATGAAATTTGCTACCAAAGAACAAAGTGTTGCAGATTACCCTACAAAAACTCAAAAGGACAAAAAGTGCCTCACAAAAAATATGTATGAACATTCTTAGGCTCAGTTAATCGCTGACGATGTGGTATCATTATGAATGTTTTGTAGCAACGACGGTCTTTCTGGAAATCCTCAAATCACACACATTGCCATTTCACAATCTCATGATAAATTAATAGCAGAGAACAAAGAATGTTGATGATATCATCAATATAAAAATCCCTAAGACAGTGGACACGCGTGGCCTAAATGTGGCACTAAGAAGTACATACAAGACACTCCATGCTTGTAGAATGACTTTTTTCAAGTGTCAAAATACGCATCGAATAGATACTTGTGCAATTAAAGAACATCTTGTAACAATGGCTGAATAAAGCATATCAGTCCTTGATCAACGGTAATACAGTATGTAAAGACGAGTAGCAGAACAGGGAATCATACCACATACAGAGCATCATTCCCTCTCAAGAAACCTTTGGTGCCATCAATTGGATCAAGTACCTTCAAACCAAAGAATAAACTTTACGGTATGAACTTGGTAGATACCCAATATATGAAATTATGAATCAACATCACTGATCTCGATTTATGAGAAAGAAAACACAGCAGCTTACTTCTTACCCAATAAGTAGCTGGGTTTGAATCAAATGAGACAGCATCCTTGCCGCCTCTATCAATTGCTCTCAAGACATCATCTTGATTTAAAGGTGAACCATTGTTGCTCACTTTGTCTGCAACTGCGCTAAAAATTGACTCAACAAGTATACCACTGCTACTATCATCAGCATTGGATGACCTTAGCGAAGCTGAATCCTCTTCAGCCACCAAAGGTATCGATGGGAACAATCTCTGGAGCTCTTTCAATAGAACATGAGAAAAGATGGCATTAGACAAAGTCACAAATCTGAACTTTGAAATTTTGATATTGATTACCCAAACTAATAAGGGCCTGCACTCCGAAATCTGCAATTGTAACAGGAGTTTGGTCATTCTTTTCAAGAATATTGCTGCCACCTGAAAACAGTGATCTCTTCACCTGTTGAGACATACAACCAAACCGGCAAAGTGGAGGTCAGACATTTTCTTGTAAGATGTGAAACAATAAAATTTGTTGCACCATATCCAGATTGTAACTTAAAAAAGTTTACATATTGACACAGCACATATCTGCAGCTCAACATAAAAATACTTCCCATTGAGCTTTGAACCGTACTTTGCTCATCACTTGTCAGTAACATCTTGAATCCAAATCAAGTCCCTTTTTCTGCCATTTTGAACATAAACAAAACATGACACCTGAATAATTTTCATATGAATGCATTCCACACCGTGTGAATTATACCTCTGTATAGTTATGTTTTTTTCATCACTAACCCCTATTTTGTATACTTCCCCCTACTATGATTTTGGTTTCCTGTCCCACGCATACCTTTATTTCTACTAAGATTACTTACCAATCTAATCTGAGAAAAATGGAATGTCTCTAGCTATATAAAGGTCAATGGCTTTTCAACATATTCAGTAACTCCATGAACCATTAAGTGGAGAGTCATTTTAAACTCTTTTGTTTAACGCCAATTAAATATCAGTTCATGCAATTAAGGTACAAAGCAGGCTATTTACATGGAAAACACAAACTAAGACTTTATTTTAGACAAGAGTAAGTATATCAGATGGTTTTGCTAAAGGTTACGGGCGCAGGAAACCAATGCTACCAGAATGACAATCCTTGGTAGGATTTTTTTAGTTTAAGTAGACCCGACCACATGTGATTGGTCTTAATTATACATTCTGGGAGTCAAAAACTTCGCACAATCATGTTTCCCTGAAGAGTGAAACTTTTGCAAGTTACGACTAACCAGTTTAGTAGTGGCTGAAAGCAGTGCATAGGATTGATAACCTGGTGCTCCACAAATTACTAGACCATTTTTTTCCTAATAAAGAAAAAATGAAGACAATGTTGGTCTAAAAAAGATAAGACTTATGCAAACCAGTTGATCATCTATATAACTTATATCCCAGCCGCAATTATCTTGTATCTACTATGCCTAAATAGGAGAACCCCCACTAACATATTTATCTGCAAATCTATGCAGCCACGTCATCACTAACATTTGCACCACAATCTCCTCTACTGAGTCTGTTCATCGGACTCCTTGGAAGATGGAACTTGAAGAGACACCGACACGTACAATTGATGCCTCCAAAAACTCCGGTTAGGCAACTGAGCAGTCGGGTGAGGCAATGAACAGGCAGCTGATGTAGTATTTATATTCCTTTTGCATCAGTTAGATTCTAATGGTCATTCATCTCCCTCACCAAGCTTTCTCAAGGCAATAATTGTGTTGTGCTGCCCCAACGAACAGACCAGGCGCCGGGGCTTAGGCTGAGGCCCAGGTTCTCAGATAGCCGGATCTAGCGGAGGCAGGCAGGTCGTCGGATAGCGCCACACGACTGCATGCAATTGTAGCCTGTGGAGGATCGCAAGGACTGAGCTGCTAGCTGCGCTTCTTCAAGCGCCGCTCGGGGGGTCTTGAAGGAGGTCTTAGAGCTCACCATCCTCTGTGATGCACCAAGGTCGTGCTCCTCTCCCAGTTCCCACGGCTTCACCAGTGGCGGGGTCGATGAGGGTGCGCACTAGGCTCCTTCACCAGTGGCGGGGAGGACGATGCGCCATGGTCATGCTCCTTATCTGCTACGTGGCATGTGCAGAGAGTGATTCGATCCCAACGTCCCTTCTACTATATGCGTAGTAAAATAATCCCATGGAAGCGTGATATCATTGATGTCCTTAGCAGTTAGCACACAGGTTCCCACTCCTCCCAATTTTTCATGTTGTTTTCTGCTACTGTTCTATTTTAAATTTATACAATTCTTATCTTTATTTTCTAGAATCCAGTATTTATATAGTTTCAGTAAGTTGTCTAACAACGTATACCTCCGATGTGTTTCGCACGAATCATAAATCAAAGTGTTATTAATTAATTCGTAATCCTTTTCACATGTCTAAACTACATGTTCAGCCATGTTGCTCCTATAGTTGTCTTCGCATATAACGATGGCATGTTCGATTAGAAACATAATTATTAATAATTATATTAAAAATCCCCGCAGCAACGCGCGGGGTATCATTAGTTGCCAATAAACCGTGAGCCTTTGAGGTTGCGATTTGGAACATTTCTTTCCCTAACGAGGACAAATTCTACGCATGAGGCATGACTACCAAAAGCAAGTAACCCCACCAAACCGAAACTAATCCTCGCAATTGTTTTAAATCCTCAAATTTCAGCAGACAATCAAATCAGTAGGAGAGGGGATGAGGTCAACTCACGTCAACGCAGAGGCGGCAGGCGCGCTCTACGACGGCCACGGCCGCGGCGAGCTCGCGGTGGTGAGTGGCGCGCTCCTGCTGGAAAGGGAGTCCGTAATCCCCCGCCGCAACTGACACCGCCGCCCTATCCACGAAAAATCACTAGTGAGAAAAGAGGCGGCGGCAGCGAGAGTAAAAGAAGTCGCGCACATGCTGTTGGGTAACCAGGTAGGGTTAGGGTCCGGAGCGTCGTGACTCGTGAGTTGGTTCACCTGACGGAGAGGCAGGTACGACGGGAAGACGGCCGGAAGAACAGCCAGCCTCGGCCGCCGATGAGGAGGCGGTGCGAGGGGAGCGAGAGGTGGAGGAGCGGCATGTGGGTGTGTGGCGGGACCGAGACGAGCGGCGCCGCGGAAGAAAATACGTATCTGTGTATTTCAGAGGTATATTCGCCTTTGAAATTCAGCCGTTGTCTGCTGGTAAGAATTAGTTTAAGGGCCTGTTTGATCCTTAGAATTGGAATCGATTGTAGTTTAATCACATATCTGAGCTAGGCTACCTACATGGAATGGAATGGAATTAAACTGCAAATGTATTAGTATGGTGATTTCATTTAGTTCCTATCTTTCACCTTTTTTAGGGAATTCCTATCCCATCCCGTAAGTTTGAGATATATTTGTTTATGAACTTTAGAACCTGAGGATCTCAAATTCTAAACTAAATAGCCTAATTTATTAAGTAGATTCTAATTCCTCCGAATAAAGAGATCTAAATGAGCCCTAATATATTTAAACACGAGGACTAATAAGTGATTTAGTTTTTTAGACAAATTTTTAATTAGTTGTTAGCCAACTAGCTACTTAAACAAAGCTAGTTTAGTCTAATTTTTTAGCACTAACTATTAACTAGCTATGTCTATGTGTATCAAACATGTCCTAAACTTTGATCGTTAAATGGGGTGAGCAGCGGTGTCCATGTTAAGAATTGTCTAAATGGACTTTTGTCCTTCCTCTTTCTCTTCCTTTCCTCCACTTTCTCTCTTATGTGTCCGTAGTGTTCTTGAGAGTATGAACTAGAGAGATGGAATGACAGTGCAAGAGGGGATGAGTGGTTATGATACTCCAAGATCGTGTAGTGTGGGCCACGTTGGTCTAATAAGTGAGGTCAACATGGAGGGTTCCCTGCCGGCTCAAAAGTCTGCATGATTATGTTCGGACAAATTAGCCGATGTGATCGCACGTGCTGTCTATCTAAATAGACTTTAGTCGAACCAGTGGTGCATTGATGGACTTCCATGTATGTTCAGACCATTCGGCTTTCTAAACACAACAGATTGTTCGGCTGATGGCTTCTGTAGTTGATAAGTTGGTTGATGCTATTTTGTTATGAGAGGAAACATAATTTTTTTTTTGAAATCACGTCTGTGCGCGTATTGCTTCAAGGGAAAAAAGGAGTTTGTTACACGGCTTGCCTCGATCAGAGGCGAGTTGTCTCTGAAAGGGACCAGCAAACACACTACAAAGATCACCGGCTTTAACGGTGGAGCGAAATTCTTATACTAACTAAGGAACAAATTATGTGACGTGGGAGGGGGGTTCGCTAATTAAGTCCCCGCCGCAAACAGGGGGGCCAGCTTGCTGAAGCCCGCCGCAATCCACTCCTCGCCCTCCTCCTTGATCTGCCGTAGGATCTGCGCTATGTCGATGACGGTGTTGTCGAAAGTCCTGCGATTGCGCCCCTTCTAGATAATCCAGGAGACCAGCATGACAAGGGAGTCGTAGCCGCGACGAAAGACTGATGGCACCAAAGCGCGTGTCCGGAGCCACCAATCTGCAATGGAGTCGCTTGCCTGTGGCGCAAGCTGCTGGGCGCCCACAGAAGCAAGGACTCGATGCCAAACCTCCCTTGTGAAAACGCATCCCGCCAGCAGGTGGTCCTGGGTCTCGTCAGCCTGTGCGAGGGCGCACGACGCGTCCGGCTGCAACCCGTGCCTCTTTCTCCTCTCAGCCGTCCAGAGCCTCTCGTGCATGGCAAGCCAGAAGAAAAACTTCACCTTCGGCGGGGCGCATGCTGTCCAAACCTCCTTTACGCCTGGCAGGGAAGCTATACCAATGAAGAAGGCGTGGTACGCAGAGGAAGAGGAGTACTCCCCGCCCGCGGTCCACCTCCAAATGAAACGGTCTGGAACATCCGGGAGGAGCTGCACGTCCAACAGCATATCCCAGAGGGCGGCGTACTAAGTGAGCACCGTCGCCGTGCGTGCACCGGTGATATCTGTCGTCCACCGTCGCCCGTCCATAGCTTCCCGTACGGAGCGCTTGCGACGTCGGCGGCCAACGGCCGTGAAAAGTGCCGGCGCAAAGGAGGAGATGGGTCCGGCCGGCAGCCACGCATCCGTCTAGAAACGAGTAAGAGCGTCGTCCCCTACCTGGACCCGCACGGAGGCCCGAAACATCGCGTCGACCTCGCGCTCCGGCCTACAAGGGAGCTTTGCCCAGGACGCCTCCGGGTCAGAACGACGTAGCCACTCCCATCGTAGACGTAACGTGAATCCGAGGACCCTCAGATCCGGGAGGCCGAGCCCCCTAAACTCCGTGGGTAAGCAAGCGACAGTCCATGCCACCCGGCACTTGCCAGCCGCGACCTCGCCAGTGCCTTCCCAGAGAAACGCGCGCCTCCGTTTGTCGATCTCCTTGATGGCCCATGAAGATAGCGTGCAACAGATGGAGATGTGCACCGGGATGGCAGACAACGTAGTCTTGACCAAGGTGGCCCTCCCAACTGTCGTTAGCGAGCCCCCTTCCATGTGGGTATCCTTGCTGCCACCTTGTCAACCAGTTGTTGCTCCTGGGTGCGGCAAAGCCTAGATACAGACAATGGCGCCCCCAGGTACGTGATCGGGAACGACTGTACCCTGCAGGGGAACGCCTGAAGCACCTCCGCGACGTCCTCGTCCGAGCATCTGATGGGTGTGATTGTGCATTTGTCTAGGTTTGTTGCTAGCCCCGAAGCCCCAGCAAAAAGGTCCAGGATCCGCCGCATGCAGTAGAAGTCCAAGGCAACGCGAGGCGAGGAGGATAACCAAGTCATCCGTGTAGATAGAAGCACGGAACTTGATGGCGTCTCCCGGGAGCGGCGTGAGCTGAGACTGTTGGTCAGCCTCCCGGATGAGGGCGTTCAACACCTCCATGATGATGACGAACAGAAGTGGCGACAGCAGGTCTCCCTGCCGCAAGCCACGGCCGTGGTAGATATGTCGTCCGGGCCGACCGTTGATGAGCACCTTAGTCGTAGCCGTGGTGAGTAACGATGATATCCAGTCATGCCTACGCAGAGGGAAGCCTAGGTGCTCAAGGACCTCCAGCAGGAAAGGCCACGACACAGTATCGAAGGCCTTTGCGAGGTCGACTTTGAGCAGAATCATCGACGTGTGCTTGGCGTGCAACCAACGACAAGCGAGCTGCACGGTCCTGAAGTTCTCGTGTATCCGCCTTCCCCGGATGAAAGCCGTCTAGTTGATCTTGACGAGCTCGTGCATCCTGGGCGCCAGCCTAAGTGCTAAGCATTTGGCGAAGAACTTGCCAATGGAGTGAATGAGGCTAATCGGCCGGTAATCCCGAAGGCCCGTCGGCGCCTGAGACTTGTGCAACAACACCATGACCGCCTCGTTAAGGTTGTTGAGTTCCTGAAGTCCATGTCCCAGAGTGCCTGGAACACCCGCACAACATCCGGGCCAACAATGGTCCACGCGACCTTGAAGAAGCCTGCGCTAAAACCGTCCGGCCCAGGCGCCCTGTCCGGCGGAGTCGCTCGGACAGTCACCGCAACCTCCTCGGCCGTGAATGGCGAGGCAAGCGATGAGAGGTTGAGCGCCTGCAAGTCGAGAGTGTCGAGGTTGATGCGGTCCGTTCTTGAAAACGGTGTCCCCATAATGCCATTGTAGTACTGGAAGACCGCCCCCTCCTTGGCCTCCTCATCGGTGAATGTCTGCCCGTTGTGGGCGAAGGCAAGCAAGTAGTTCTTGCGTCTCCGATGGGAAGCTTGAAGCTGGAAATATCTCGTGCACGACGTCGTCTTCGCATAGGTGGCGCGTCCTAGCGCGCTGTCGTGCCATCGTGCGCACGAGGGAGGCGAGGTCGACCACGCGACCTTTGAGCTCTCGGTGCAGCTCCAACTCTCCCGCGGACAGCGTGCGCGACTCTTGCGCCATGTCAAACTCGTGGATGATGACCCTTGCGGCCGCTAGCTGGAACGGGATATCCCCAACAGTGGCCGCGCGCCAGCTACGTAACGCCTTGGCCATGGCCCGGAGTTTGATGTCCAGGCACTTGCAAGCGTCCACGTCCGGGTTTGGGGGCCCCCAGGCGGACGCCACCACGTCCAAGAAGCCATCCATCTTTGCCCAACACAGCTCGAAACGAAACCGTGGCACCGTCCAAGGCTCGGAATTGAGGACGAGCAGGAGTATCGAAGGACAAGAAATGAAGGTGATGGTTCGGGAACCTCTGCATCCATTCGGCCATGGTGAAGGCACGGTCGAGGCGCTCTAGGGTCGGCTGGTCCCGAGAGCTGGAGCTCCTGCAGCCGGAGATCATCGATGGCACCACGGAAGGCACGCATCAATCCCCGGTGCAGCCTGCCATTGCTCTTGTCCGCCGCTTGATAAATGAGGTTGAAGTCACCACATACAAGCCAAGGACCCGGGCACGATGCC
The DNA here is from genome assembly GCA_023333625.1 of Bothriochloa decipiens. NCBI lineage: Eukaryota > Viridiplantae > Streptophyta > Magnoliopsida > Poales > Poaceae > Bothriochloa > Bothriochloa decipiens. The sequence goes on along the minus strand of CM041631.1, from coordinate 10,282,836 downwards.
CGCACATCGCGAAGTTCCTGCAGGAAGGCGGCCTTCTCCAACCAGGTCGGAGGTCCGTAGACGTTCGTGAGTGTGGCAGAACCTCCTAAATTATATGGCCCACACGCACCTATCATTGTCTCCAAGACTTCTGATAGCCATGCATGTGTTCCAGATAACTTAGAAAGCTCTGTCGGGTGCCCTTAAAGGACCCCGATTAAACCACATTTGTCAACTCATACCAGGATCAACAAAGGAGTAGCTACAACATTACAACATTTATGATAAAACATATATCAGAGTGCGAAAGAGTAATAACATTAAGTTTACAAAATATATGAAAAAGTTAACTTTTACAAACTTGACTTTGATTGCGGAAGCGGCGGAAGCAGAGAAGAACTTCAGAAGTCAACTTAGGTGGAACGCCTAAGTCGGGAGGGGACAACCAGATCACGTCGAGCCCACCGACATGAACTTGATTTAAACACCAATTAGCACCTGCAACAGGGGTTCAACAAACCCTGAGTACAAAGTACTCAACAAGACTGACCCGACGAAAGAGAAGGGTAGAGAAAACAGAAATGCAGGCTAGAGGGACAAGGTAAGGTCTGTAGGAGATAAGAAATTTTGCGTAAAAGCTTTATAGAAAGAGAAGTTTGCTTGGGCTAACTCCCATTATCACTCAACTTCATTATTGAATCTTAACTTTTGTTCAAGTTGTTACTACGATGATGAACAACGATCGAGTCTTCTTCTCCGAGAAGCAACGACGATTCGAATCCATTTTCATACCCAGCTGGGACCTAGGCGACTGGGCATACCGGAGACTTTAACTCCGAAGCACCCCAGGTACACCGATATACCGGGATAACAACCTCAGCCATATATCACCACATGATACACGTGAGCTCTGCGGCCCAGCGTACCGAGATACATGGGAACTTAACCCCACAGTAAAACACACTATGACAGCAGATGGGATTCTCTGACCCCACGCTAGGTCACTCCATGGCATACACGGCTCCAACCATCCGTATACCACTTCATGCATGTGGATTTCTACATTCTCGATATCATACAGTTCACCAACGCACGGGACCTAGGGCATCAACAGACGAGAACACTACAGAGGGACTCCATTCCCAGTGCAAGTTCGCCGTCCGGACTCGATTTCTTACTATCATCAAGATTCCAACAATAAAACCAATCTCATCTTTTTCATTCTTCTGCCTTTGAATAAATAAATAAATGAGCAGGGCTAAGCATTACTACTTATCTTTCATTAGGTAACAAGGGATAAGGAATAAGACAGGTAATGCAATTTTGTGGGTTTTCACTCAACTCCTATTACTGAATGCAACATACCAGAGCTGAAGCAGTAAAACATTTATAAATAGAATAGGGTTTAGATGCATCCGGGGCTTGCCTTGATGTTCGGGGTAGAGGTTCTCAAACTCTGGATCAGCTCCCGATTCTTGAATCTGCTCGTCCTTAGGATCTGAGCGATAACGTTAACTTTCCATTAACGAAAACTACTCGATAATTAATATGCTTTACATGATGGAATAATAAATATGATGCTCGATGGATGCATGATTAGGTTAAGGGGTTGATAAATTATTTAAAAGCATTAAATAAAGACATAAAAATTATAGTTATCAAATTAATCTCAAAATTTTATTTTAGAAAGCTCTTAGACTAATTAGATGGCAAAACAATTTTTCAGAATTAAAAGCCAATTATTTTAATTATTAAAAAAAATCATTGAAGGTCCATTTTTCAATTAAAAGGGCTAATTTTTAACATATACAAAAAGTACTTAAATTTGGTATTTCACATTTTTCCTAGGTATATGGCATCATAAGGAATATTCACAAAAATTTTCAGAATTTTTGGAGCTATATATGATTTACTATGAATTTTCAAAGAAAATAGCATTTAAATCATTTTCTGAAAATGGAAAAAGAAAATCGGCACAGTAACCCCGCGCTGACCGACGGCCGCGCGGCGGTTGACCGTCGATTTCTTGCCGTCGGTGAGGTCTCCGGCGACAGGGTCTGGTCCATCAGACTCAGCTCAACACGTGGAGTCCAACGAGCTGACTAACGACGCTCGAGGGTCCGCAGGCTAAAGCATGCCGGGTTAACTCACGGACGGTCTATGACGGCTCGAAGCCAAAGCCTGCTCGAGGAGTTAACGAGTGGTTAGGCACTGTACACTCGAGGTTACAATTCGGGCATCCTCTCGAAGACGGAACTTCGCTCGAGCGAATGGACCAGCCTCGAAGACGAAACTTTCCCCAGCGAACGAGCCTCCCTCGAGGACGGATCTCCGCCCAACGAACGAGCCTCTCCTCGAGTACGGAACTTTGCCCGACGAACGAGCCTCCCCTCGACTCAATCCCTCGAGAACAGTGTACCCCTCGACTCGACACATCGACTCGAGCCCTCGACTCGATCCATCGATTCGACCGTTACCCCCTCGATTCGTCGGCCGAGCCCTCGACTCGGTACCTCGACTTGACCGTCACCCCCTCGATTTCGTCGGTCGAGCCCTCGAGCAGGACTCCGATGACTCCGGAATACACTTCAACAACTCCCGATGCGAGATGTATGAAATTGATATCACGAATAGACGCAGGAGCTCACCACGGCGCTGATGCGCACGTTAATAGAGGTCCGGAGGGGCTGGGTTGAGCTGCGGTCGACGGCGGTGATGGCGGCGGCGGCGCTCCGATGGCACGACGGTGTTACGTCGACCTCCGGAAATGCGCTGCTCAAACCAAGGTACGCATCAGACGCAGGATAACACGGAGAGCACGATAAAAGAGTCGAAGGTAAAATATTTTTACCTCCGGCGACGGCAAACAGCGGAGATGGCGCGGCGGCTCGACTGACCGGCCACGGGAAAGAGGTCTGCGTACAGGCAGCTCGGGCGATGAAAGAAAACTCGAACTGGCCCAAAAGGAACGTAAAGAAGTTGCGGAGCTTTGGGCTAGAGTAATTGGACAGAGGTTGAGCGTCGGCGGTGAATTTCGGCGGCGGAGGGAGATCGTCGGCGACGGTGGTGGGAGGAAGAAAGGAAAAGAACGGCTACGTCCGGTCGGTATTTATAGCTCGGGGCGATGAAGGAGCAAGTGACACGGCGACGGTGAAGTTTCTCGCATCCGAAAACGCTCGGGCGGCCGGGAAGGCGCGGCGGTGGACGGCGGCGCGCGATGCGAAGCCGGCCATGGCGTTCGCCGATAGGGTTAGGTGCTGTTTAAGTTATTTACAGAATTGCCACTCGGTTTAAAATACAAATTACTCAAAATTTATATAAGAACTTGAAAATCTCCAAAAATATCATTTGCATAACTTTTCAAGAGCTACACTTTTCATTTAAGAAACATTTTCAAATTCTGCACAGATTTTGAAATATGAATTCAAATTTAAAAAGAATGCGAAAAGGGCCAATTCTCTAGAAGCAAACATTTAAAATTACTTTTTATTTTTCTAAACAACTTGAAAATCTTCCAATCTATGAAATGTTCAGATTATCAAACCAAACATTTTTCATAGAGAAAGCTTTTCCTAAATTTTGAATAATTTTTGAAATATGAATTTAAATTGAAAAGGAAATAAGTGTTGGAAAACTGTATTTTCACTTTTATTCAAAATTATTTTTGGAAACTTGAAAAACTTTGAATACCAATATTATAGCTCCTTTCAAGATCTACAAACTATATTTTGAGAGTATCTCAAAATTCCTTATAGATTTTAAAATATAGAAAAAGGGATAAAACAAGGTTTTGAAAATAGTTTTTAAGTAGCAATCAACTCATCATTTCATGTATAAAACAATGCACCACATCAAAGACATTACTAAAACATGAATGCATTTATGTCATGATGCTCAATGATTATTCTTAATAATGAACTTGATTATAATTTTAATTGCTTACTAACATCTGGGATGTTACAGTGAGGAACCAGGGGTCGCGGAGGACGCCCCCCCGAGCATATCTTGACAGTGATCGAGAAGCGACGAACACAGGACGAGGAGACGTCCCACAGGTCACGCCGCCAAGACGTGACAGCCCCACCGGCGGCACCCACAGCAGGGAGAGCACGGTAGTCAAAGTCGGAGCTTGTGATGTCAGTGTTCATAGAAACATAAAAGTTCTCAATTTTAGACTCCTGGAGACAAGACAAAGAGGTGTGCTGCATCGCAACGATGTTGCGGACGACGTTTCGACGCGCGCGGGAGTTGAGACCGCGCGTGTTCCAGATGACTATATGGTTGTCACACATGATGAACTGGCTGCGCGACAGGAGCGAATGTAGCGCCTATGCCCGCCGAGGCGCCGAGCGCCCCCGCAACTGTGGGAACAATTCCCTCATGGACTCGCGCCATGAAGAAGGGACATCGTCGCCGAAGGCCTCGTGGAATCTCACTGCAATCGTTGGGTCAGGCGTCTTGCTTACTTCTCAGGCTATGGGTCACGGTAGGCAGATTTGGCCGCAAGGCGGTCGCTCCGACGTAGGTGCCACACGTCATTGTCAACACGCGAGACGCGCATCCTAGGCAGCCCTGCGATGAGTGGCACCTCAACGGGCATCCTCATGCTGCTGATGAACGCGTCCACGGAAGCCACGGTCGGGGGTGACCTCGGAGCAGTACTCTGCGTGTCCGCGGCAGCTGAGGTCGTTGGGTGGCCGTTGTGATCGGCCACGCCCGAGCAGAGGCACCCGCGCGGGAGGGAGACGGTGCTGCAGTGTTGTTGGAGGCTGTGGCAGCCTCACCTCCGAGATCGACCGCGTCCAAGTTGCTGACGGAGCTGAAGAAGGCGCCCACGCAGGACACAGGGGAGGAGGGCGCGTCCTCAATCTCCCCCGGCTCCAGGCTATGAGCCGAGCCAACGCCATCGAGGTCGGCCCCATCTGTCCCAGGCGCGGCCGGTGCTGCCTGAGTTGACCCAGCAGTCGCCGAACCCTCAACCTGGATGCTAAGGGAGGTTTGGTCGGCCAGCTTGACGTCAATGCAGTCCGCGAACCAGTCCGGGCGCTCGCTAGGTGGGGGGCACTGGGTGGAGCGGCCATCGTGTAGCAGGATGGGGGCGACGTTGAGGAAGCTGCCCACGATCCCCGATCCCAATGAAGGGCTTGATCTGCGAAGCAGGATGGATGGGGAGAGCTCGTCGATCAGCCGGCCCACCACCGGCTGGGCGATGGCCGAGCCGGCCCCCCCGGCCGGCGCGTGCAGGGGGCGACACGGTCACACACTGGGGAGAAGCAGGGACGCTGAATTGGGCAGCGCACGTCCCCAACACGAATGGAGCCATAGAGTCATCTGACGATAGCCCGGGTGGTTGCCGTTGCAGTTGTTGTCGCGGTCGTCGTCCAACTCCCTGTTCCAGCGTCCGGACGCCGTGTCCACCGAGGGAAGCCTCCGATGGCGCGGCGCCCTGCGCGTAGGCCACCAGCCTCCGCCGGCGTTCGTCGTCGAGCGGCTACGCTTTTCTCCTACCGTGAAGGAGGAGACCGGGAAAGGGCACGACGCGGTGTGGTGGCCCTCTGCCCAGCAATTATAGCACTTCGTCGGCATCTTGCAAGCCGCCCGGAGGTGCCCCCTGCTGAGACAGTTGAAGCAGAGGCCCCTCAAGCCCAGTGGCACTGGCTTGGGGCGCGGTGGAGTACGGGATCGGCCGATGCGGCGGCTCTGTACTTGATAGAAGCCATCGGCGTCCAGGGCGCCCTGCTGCCGAGGTGGGTGCACCGTGGGCGAGCGGTTCCCCCGAGGCGGGCGCTGCGGCGGTGCATGATGGGCCCGCCGCGTGTCAGCCATGGAGCCAGCGGGCCGGCGGCGAGACCGGCGTTGACGGCGGCCCCGACGGCGCCTCTTCTTGCGGTCCAGCTCCACCACCGGGACCTTGCCCCTGTCCGACGAGTGCAGTGGCCGAGGCGGCGGCGGTGGCGGTGAGGGAGCCCCCTCCGACTCGGACTCCGAGCCCTCCGAGTCAGTGAGGGCCACGTGGCCCTCGGGACCGCGGCCGAGGGCATCGAGGAGCATGCCGGGGGACTCCGCCTCAAAGGCCACCTCCACCTCATCGGCCCAAGACCGACGGGAGGGAGAGCCCCTCCCCATGGCGGCGCAGATCTCAACTCCGCAGATGCAGTTGTGGAAGGCGAGGCCTATGGTAGGGGCAGGCGTGGTGATGGGGGTGGTGGCTGGAGAGGGAGCAGAGGCCGGGGCAGGTGGAGACCTCGGCGGCGGCAGCGTAGGAGCCACGGCCGGGACGATATGTCGATCTCCTGCTGCAGGGCCGCTCTCAGAGCTGGAGCTGTACGGGTGGTTGGCGCAGCTGATGGGGGAGGCGGTGGCAGGGTGGATCTGCGAGGGGAGCTTAGGACGGCGAGGGATCTGGGGCGGTGGCGGGATGGCGATGGGCGGCTCTATAATGGCTGATAAGTTCAAGCAAACAGAGCGGTAACAAGGCTAGGAATTTAATGTTCTAACTTTTCTAGTTTCACAAATCTGATTGTCAGATGATGATTATGCATATGATGCTCACAATAACTCAATAAAATGATGAGCCATCATAGTATTCCTTTTACATGACAAGTGCTAAGTCCTCAATCCACTTGGGAAAATAGAAATCACTTAAAACCTATCAGAATGAATTATGAATGGTATGTCCTGGGTGTGTCACTGGCCACGATGGAGAAGTATTTGATAAAAAGATCGACTCGAAACTTACATCGTCACTACGTGCATCCATTTAGGCTAGAGACGTAATACGATCTAACAAAACTAACCATGGTGCATCTTATATTATATCCTCGGTCACCTCAAGATAGTCAGATGTGTACAAGATAGTCAGATGTTTTGAAGGGAAAAGGATCAAGACTCCCACAGAAATTATTTGTTTAATATGTTCCACACTAATCTACTGGGCAGGGCTGCAGAAGGACGTCGACTCTTTGCAGTTGGAGCATGGAGCGGAGATCCTCAAGAAGACGACATTGCAGTTTCATCAGCACGAACACATGAACGGCGGGGGTGATCAGCTGGCGGTTGACTGAGTTGTCAAGGCTTCTGCTTGTTTTGCATACTTCATCTTGGAGAGCTGATCGCAGCTTACGCGCTGCCAGCCAACCGTTTCCCGGTTTTGGCTTGTAATAAAAGCGTCTTTACATGTAGACGGTGCTAAGTTGCGTTGAACAGATCGTAGAAGATTCATTTGTGCACATAGGGGAGGTAGTCGGAGCTATTTTATCCATTGGTGCTCGAACCCTTTGTGCTCACACCAATGCGATCATCGCTTTGCTCATCGTTTAGCTGCTATGTTTTTGCTTTATTTTTGCTACAAACTCTTGTAATTTCGTTGCTTTCGAGTAATGAAATTCGGCTTTGCCGTGCTTGGAAAAAAAAAGATGTGTACAAGTGAATGCATTAATTCATCACGGGTTCATATATTACAAATGACCAATGCAAGTCCCAGCTGCAGCTCTCCTAATTAACGAGATCTCCATTAACAGAGGATCGATAGATCTTGTCCCATACGCTCCCTCTCTCTCACTCATCACAAAATGAAACCACTGCACGCACGGGTCGTTCATCCATCTCCAGGGCTCATAGAGATCATAGTTAATTAATCCAAGAACACGTTTCGATCGATGTACAGGGCTTAAGAGGATCCTGCTCCGAACGTGTCGAAGATGGTGGTGTGCAGCGGGTCGCTGAGGTGCGTGGCCCAGTTGTTGAGCGGGCCCTTGCCGGTGGCGGCGGCCTGCACGGCGAAGCCGAGGAAGGCGACCATGGCGAGGCGCGCGTGCTTGATCTCCGCCAGCTGCAGCCGCTCCTTCTTCTCCGGGTCCGCCGCCAGGCCCAGCGGGTCGAAGTAGGAGCCGCCGGGGTACAGCCTCTTCTCCGGGTCCAGCTCCGCGTTGCGCTGGAACTCGATGTAGCCGATCACCAGCACCTCGATCCAGATGAGCGTCGAGATGGAGAACGGCAGCGGCTGGCCCAGGTACGACGACCCGTCCACCAGTTCCACCTGCAGGCCGTGGCGCGCATTCACAGGTTGGTTAGATCATCGTTCAAGCGCAGAGATGCATGGAAGGAACTATATAAGCACTAGGTGTTCACGTACCTTGCCGGCATCCTGCCAGGTGACGCCGGTGAGCCACTCGACAGAGAGGGCGCCGAGGGTGGCGAGCATGGCCCAGCGGCCGTGGATGAGCTCGCACTCGCGGAACCTCTGGAGGCCGAACACCTCGCTGTAGGGCTGCAGCGTGGTGGCCTTGACTTCGGAGGACTCGAAGCGGGTGCCGATGACGACGCCGGGCTCGTTCTTGGCAAGGTTCTGGTCCAGCGAGTCCAGGTCGAACTGCAGGTACTCCACGGGCTTCCCGAGCCCCCACGGGTCGAACCCGTAGTCGCCGACCAGCGAGCCGTCGAGGTAGTCGGGCGCCACCGCGCCGGGGAACCACAGCGGCCGGTCAGAGGTAGTCTTCGACACCTTTTTCGGGGGAGCGGGCTTTTTCGGCTTTCCGAACCCGAACCGGGCCACGATGCGCCCGTTCTGCGGCGCCGGGTCCGCCAGGCGGGTGCCCAGGAATGTGCTCGCCGCGGCGGCCACTGACGAAGCCATGGCTGGCTCTGCTCCTTTGGTGTGCTGAGGTTGGTGGTGAGCGTCCGGCGGTGGAGGTGTGTGGTGCGTGGGCGCGTCACGGGCTACAAATAGAAAAGTCCTTATAGGAAATTCCGGCGTTATCTCTGGGAGGCAGATCGGACGGGCGTCCGACAGAGGTGATCTATTTGACGGCCACGATGGGCTCTGCCTTATCCGGGTCTTATCTGTATGGTCCAATGGATGGGCTGCTCGTGGAGGGGCCACGGGACACGTGGAGGGCAACGATTGGGAGGAGTGCCTCTGGTTTGTGATGTTCGGAGTGCCTGTGGCTGGAAAATATCGCTCAAAAATCATCTTCGAGATCATGTGGTTTTGAACCCAAAATGTGTGCGAGAAGCTCTTTCTGTCGCTGACGGTAACCAACATGTCTCTCAGTATAACTGAAAGTCTCAGGTTACACCGTTAGAGGCAACCAAAGGAACCCTTGCGGATGTTGAATTCTCACGTTAGACCGTTAGACGCAACCAAAGGAGCCTTTACAGTTATATCGAAAAAATAAAGAACCTTTAATGATGTTGCTTCACTTTGGTGCTCTTTAAAGGAAAATGAGAAAAATGTGCCTCCACTAAGTTTTGGGCGTACATTGATTTAATATGAGCTGAATTGATGTTAAGTTATGTGAAATTATATCTTATTTTAAATTGGTGTTATTTTATTCACATTCATGCTACCAAAGTGAAAAAGGTTACACAGTTCCTGTCTTCCTGACGCGTGAATCCAAGCACAAAATGTTCTAATTCCTTGGACTTGTCCACCTCAGATATTTTCCAGTACTGAGCCCGGTACATACAAATTCAGATCAAGAACCCATCAACTGATTTCATGGTTGCCACAATATATCGGCCTCACAAATTATCTCCATTTTGTTGAAATACAAAAGAGAAACCTATATTTCTCTGCTTATGAGTAACATTGACCCCCACATACCCTCTTCATACACTTTCGGACTGACAGCGAAAATGAATACATTTGATTTGAAAGACACAAGACAAAATACAAATATCTGTCCAACAGTAAGAATAATCTGGATCCTTTTGTACGACAGAATGCTACACCACACGACGAGCAGCCAAAGATGTCTGTGATGAAAGGGGGACATTTGGTAGTTTCTCGACATGTTCCATATGTTACTGTTAATTCTGTTATCCTGGGAACTCTCCTCTGCAAAGGGCTGATCTAATGCCTCATGGAATAAATGTTTCCATCAAATTTTGTGACAGCTTCGTTTTTTGGGGTTTCTGATCTTTCTTCTCTCTTCTTCTTTTCCCTGCCAATACAGTTATGTTGGACAAGTTTTACTTCACTGGAATGACAGTCGAAAACAGTATACTTATGGGCAAGATGGACAGTACAAAAGGGTGGACCATGGAAACCAAGCAATTGACAGTCCTTGCTAGAAATAGGAGTGATTTAAGTGGCCAAAAGGGTAATATTTACTGACGAAGTCATGTATTTGAAGCATTTAATTCAAATAGAAACCTCTCAAATTGCTTAGCAGAGAATTATATGCTGAACTTAAATAATGTCCTCCTGGGATATGGCATTACCTATCCACGTATTCCTTGAGAAGTTCCTTGGCTTGAACCAACTTTGAGAGTATGTTACGGTAAACATCAAGGTCCCTATCCACACTTCTTTTACTGACATTTAGCGCAGCACAAAGCTATCAATCAAGAAATAAAGTCAGTATCTGTTGCCAATGTTAGCGTTGTAACAATGAAAGAGCATTTAATTCTGATGTCAACACCAAGCTCTACCGAAACTTCTCAAATGCTTTGCCAAAATATTTGTTATACTTTGCAAAAAATGACTTTATCCGGAAGTTCATTTGGTATTACACCATAGATTGAAGTTCTCAATTGAACAGTGCAGGAAGAGTAAGACAACCTAAGTATTAATTCATTTAGCTAGTAAAGCTGTTCTTTCCTCTGGTTATGCAAAGAAAGATAAAATAAGAGAAGCATATGTTCAAAATTAAAACTTATAAAATGAACTGTAATCTACCATATTCCCGAGTGCCAGACAGCAACATTGCGAGCAAAAAAGGTAACTACAACAAGTTACAAGGCTACCATACTGTACTGGGCACAATGGCACACCACCCCCTGTCTAGGTCAAATGAAAGTTCAAGAAGGAAACCTAACTTCCATGAGTCTGCCTACACAAATATCTGAATAGGTCCTTAGAGAAAGCTACCAACCATATTTATTCGAACCCTAATTGTTATTTCTACTTCATTAGAAACAACATAAAACTCGGTTCAATTTCAAACTGGCAATCACATGGTATAAATGGTTAATATATTTGCAATCTCAATCATGGAAGAACAACATTGAACAGGCCAGGGTACAAGTGAAAGCTATGCAACGACAACAAGATGTCACAAATTAATTCAAATTATAAGTTGTTCTATGCTTTCTGGCAAGAAACACACATATCCTAAAAAGTTTTGAACACTGAATATTACATCCAGTTTCAGACACTGATCTGATTTAGGCTAAATTTTGTGTTCATTAAGCAAAACACAAAAGGCAACAATAGGTCCTTTCTATGTTTTAGGAAATAAAACAAAGGTGAAATAGGAAGCATAATTGAGAACACAAAACAACTAACAAGAAATACAAAAACGAAACAACTTGAACACAGGACAAGAAATGCAAAAAACAAATTAAAAATGGCAGGAACAACCTTGTCTAGTACTGTTGGCTCTGTTGCATTTGCAAGCTCAAGCAAACGGAACAAGCCAACTGCAAAGAATCGGCTGTAGCTGAAGTTTCCTTTACCCTTGGCCCTTTCTGATATATCTTTCAGAATGGCCTCAATTTCTCCATCTCTGGAAGAAAAATCAACTAAGGAACTAATATTCTGGGAACGTGCCCACTCTTCCATCTTCAGTGCATCAGCCCTGTGGTGGACACAAAGAACACTTAAACAGGTTAGCTTTCAAATAGAAGTATTACTTCTGATGAAAGAAACTTTATAATGCCAATTTGCCAACTAGTGACCCAAATACATAACCTTTAATTAATGCCAAGAAAGCATAGCATCTAGTGACCTAGAAAAAAAATGTAGCATTAATAGTGTGAATCGGAAATATAAAGGGGGTAAAGCAAATAAGTTAGTACTAAACTTTTTCTTCAATAAGAAACATCTAGCTTCGGGCAAAAAATTGAGGTGTAAGATATTTTTCATGCAGAAACATTGACCACTTAGAATTACAACGGCACCTTCAACAAATAAGGACCTGTTTTAAAATTCCAGTGTTTGTAAGCCTTAGGACTCAAAAATATATCATAGAACATTGCAAGCAATGCCACAGTTTGCATCTGCTACATTATCTACATTGTTGAGAATTTGGAAATAACTGGAGATTAAATTGTAGATAATAAAGTGACTCAAAGCCAGATACATGAGCTATGAAAAGCACCTGTATTGATCAGGATCTTCGTTTAATGCTGTTATATATGCCCTAAAGATCGAATCCTTGTCCTCATTGCTGGGATACCCTTCCATGAGCTGATCATAGACAGTGACGAAGCCAAGACCAAACACAGGATCATAGTGATAGGTTCTTTTGTATCTCATCAGGTGTTGCTGCACCAAAAGTTCTTGTAAGACTGTACTGTAAATGCTTGGGATTGGGCGTTTGTATGACTTAAGGAAGTTCAGCTTTGTTTCTGCCACAGTAGGTGGGACATCTGTACAAGATTATGAACGTATTAGAAAGGTGCACAATAATAACTTGCTGTATCTGGACTATGCTAGTTATGTAAACAGGATGTTATACAGTGAATCCATCCGGCTGTTTCTAATCAAAACATACTGGACAATAATTGGAGTACCATGACCTGGTAGCAAATATTTGACAAATAGTTTATAATTTGTTTGAGGGTAGACATCAAGAAGTATTAGACCAGAGAGAGAAGCCAAAAGCAACATGGGAAATTCTGGAATGAGATGATTATGCATAAAATATTGAAGTTTTGCAGAAAGAAGCATTGGGCAGCGTTTCTTTTCATCTGCACCAAAACTTCTAATGGCAACAACCTGTTCTTGTACACCAGTTCGCCTCCTAAGCATCAAAACAAATTATGTTCCATCGAAAATAGAATTATATGTGAAGATGGTGATCCCAGCAACCTATTCAAGAAAGGGCCTAATGATTCCAAATCAGATGTCACCAAAAAAAATTATGGATACTATCGTATCTCCAATTGTTATTTCATAGATCTTGTACACAGGATGACAAACGCCTATAACTTAACAGCTCATAATTGTATGACACAATTAAGCTTCTTTGAGTGACATACATCAGTCCTCTTTATGCGGTATTCAACACATCAAAGTTCTGTGAACTGAATACCTGCATTTTCTGAGCAGTAGAAGGTAAAGTGTACATTTTTACCAAGTCTAGTCGACGGCCGCCATGGCCGGCGTCTGCTGGAAAGGACCGCCACGGCCGGCAGCCTCGCACAGCAGGTGGGCGCCGGGGATGGAAGGAGGGAGGTGGCGGGAGGGGGAGACGGAGGAGGAGGACGGGGAGGGAGCCGCCCGCGCCGGGGCAGCGGCGGCGGCACCAGCGTGCCCTTAGGCCTTAGCGGGCCGCTCGGAATAGAGGGAGTATCTTCCGATTCAATGGTTTGAGATAGTGCTGAAGGTACACACTCGGTAGGATACGTAGAGATAGCTCACCACCAGCCGTGGCGACACAGCGCACCACCGAGCGCGAGCCCCGGCGAGACCTCGCGCTGAGCACGACGGCGCCGGAAACGGCCGCCACCGCCGTCGACGGCCTCCACTCGGCAGCTCCGCGCAGCGCCGCGAAGGGAAGCGAAGATATGGCCGCCATGAGGTACTACTTTGGACCTACAGCCGGTTGTTTCGCCGGACGCGGCGGCGGTTGGTCGGCGCCGCCGACGAGGGGCAAAGTGGTAAATGCGGAGAAGCGAGCGCGAGGAAAGGCTATTGTTCGTCTGGGTAGCGGGAGGGATGGGATCTTTCTTATCCAGTGGCCTACGCAGGTTTCTCGGCCAATACCACATTGCCAGGTGGCATGCAAGTCTTTTGATTGGAGATTTAATTTGTTTTGATATTTTTCTTAGGTCTTTTTTTTGTAATTTTTATGGGCACAGGAGGTTGGATTTGCTTGCGGTTTTGCAATTAGACTTTACCAGCTAAATGTCCATTGAACTGTTTGGTGTATGTTACTTTCTTAGAGGTGTATAGGCAACAAAGACATACGATTGGCACTTTTTCATGAAAAGTGTGTTTGTTTGTGCAAGTTGATTACATGTATTTTAACGTGTTTCTTTAAAATGGTAATGAATCAGGATATGAAGGGAATTTAGGACATGAATCATGGAGCAACAAGGACATGGAAATGTATCTTTTCTAGCTAATAGCTATGAATTATGGAGCAACAAAAGGACATGTGTATATGTGTTTTCTAGCTAATAGCTACAGTATGAATTATGGTGCAACAAAGAACATGTGAATACTCTGTATTTTCTAGCTATAAATCAGTGTTGCAAATATGCTAAACCTCTTTGTGTATCGCTTATGTACTCTCCATTCTTGATTATAAGATGATGTTTGGCTTTTTTTAGATATAATAGCTTGGAATGGAAGGAGTAATATCTAAAATATTTACATAAAACAATTTCTAGTGTGAGCAAAAATTGCAAATATGTTTCCTTGAATTATATATCTCCCTGAACGTGCTTTGAAATGTTTACATGAAAGGGCTCCCAATTTACACATAGCATATACGAATATATTTGGCATAGTGTGCAGTACGTGTTTCTACTTTAGTTTTGCCAAACCAGGAGCCAAAATATCTTCGAGCTTTTGAGTCAAAACAACCTCTACTTCATGAACAATATTTGCAATTTTTATTTTGATCACGTGGTGTAACAAATCTAGTAGTCATAAAACTTTGGGGATGTGAAAGGAAAAGAGAACAAAAGGGAAAAAGAGATAGGCCAAACAGATCACATGAGTTATCCACTTGTATAACTTTTAGCTCCGATATTCAATATTCAGGGTGCTAGGTCCTAGGAATACCCATGATTTTGATTAAAAACAACAACAAATATATATGTCGCGCGTTAGTATTTTTTGCCTTGTATTATGGAAGGAAGCTAGAAAAGCAATGAAATTTCACCAAAATGTTGTTCATATGAATTGAAATACCCTGGTGTAACACACTGGCTCCGCCACTGCCAATACCCACTTGTACTTTTTCCCTTGGATGTGATGTGTTTCTTTCTTGTAGACATGTTTTCTGTTGATTTAAAATTGTTTTTACATTAGAATTTGGTGTTGCCCTACCAAACAAGTGACTCTTGTTTTGTTGGAAAAAAATGTGAATCTTATTTAGTGTATGTGTAGAATGTATTATAGATGTTAATGAAGACTAGTGAAAGCATAAAGTAACAATTTGTTTTGTAACATAACAAAAGCAGTTATATAATTTATATTTGTAATAAGACTCACCACCGCAGAAAGCAATACGGACAGTTAATTAATAGCTTTCTCCTAATTTATCATATGCACGTCATCTATTTTTGGATTGTCACCTAAGAAAGCAATAATGACAATTCATTGTTAACCTATAGTACAAAATAGTATTATGATACATTTTTTATACTTTTTAATCATTCATCACCAAAGATAATTTTGCTTTATCATTCGTACCTCATTCATTTTGGTTGTCACCTAAGAGGTGACCATCCATCACCTCATTCATTTTGCTTATCAGTTATCTAACATTGATGTTAAAATGAGTTGCTTACTGCTAAGAAAATTTTAGCAACGATGGCAATTAACAGCAAAACATTATCTAAGAGCAACTCCAACAGTTTTATATTTTTTATTTGGTAAAATATGGAGTTTACCAACTCTCAAATCAATATGGGGAGAAAAAAGTTATCTCCAACGGTTTGACAAAATTGACTTGCCAAAAAACAAAAAGGAAAACCCGACGGCGCGGGAGTAGTGCGTGAGACGGAATGCCAAGCTGATCGAGTTTGCATATATACCAATCCATCTTAGGATTTTACTAAGTTAACAAAAATGCAAAAGCTCGTTTACAAAACTATTGGATGGTAGTTTTATAGATTTCTTTTTGCAAATACAAAGCCTATTTGCAAAACTATTGGAGTTGCTCTAAGAAAACAATAACAATGATTTATACAATGTGATAGCTTAAGGGGCAGTTTGAAAGTCTTGTTAGCTTTCTTGTCTGATCTCATTGGGCAAGGCAGTCAGCGGAGGTGAGCCAAATTGGCTACTGACTCCATTGAGAAAAATCCTTTTTTTCACAACAATTGAGAAAATCTTTGAAAAGGACGAATAATGAGGAGAGCTCGCTCGTGAACCAAACATTTGCTTACCTCTGATTTCTGGCTGAACAAGGCAAGCTAAGTGCCCGCCCTGCAATCAAATGTGCTATTGTTGTGCTCACCTCCCGCTTTATCGTATCTCATCAATTGTTGTCTCGCCAAAATTCACAATTGTCATTAGCTAGTGCCAGTTGCCCTTTGAACTTGTGACGGATCATGTCAAACACCAGATGTATGTAGTCGCAATCAACTCTGACCCCAAAGATGTGATCGTGTCAAGCACCACTTTTTTTTTTCACAATCAACCTGAAGCAAATTGATGGCGTTGCACTCATGCTGTCACGCATATACTAATTTTGAAGCATTATTACAACTATCAAACAGGGCTGTTGAAATAAGCTGTTCACTGCCAGAGAAAGAAGTGTGATGTCTTTGGCCCTTTGCACCACCACAGAACGCGGATGCACATGGCGTCGCCCCTGCACCGGCCATCGTCGCCGGCGAAGATTTGTTGGCAAAGGCATGCTGGTAGCGGGAACTGACCAGCCGAGTACAAGGCGCAATCTGCTGAACAGTTTCACTTCTGCCCCCTCTTCCTCAGGTGGCGGACTGACGGTGGCGCACACAGATCCATCCGCCATCACGGGCCCATGATTGGCTTCACTGTAGATAGCAGCAGCAAGCACGCAGTCCGCAGGCCATCAAAGAAAAAGTCAACCGGAAAAGACGCGATAAAAGGGACGAGATCAAGGATGCTGCAGGGAACGCACTGCACTGTCGCGAAAGAAAGCTGGGAGGAGGTGAAACGGTAACAAAAGGAGATCGCTTTACAAGAGCGAGCGGGGAGAGTGTGAGCAGGCAGACACAGAGCAGGCTGTGCCAGTGCCAGGACCACACAGCGGAAGCGGAGGCCGAGCCTCTCCGTCCGTACCGGGTGCGGTACAGCACACTGGTAACTCCCTCCTTCCCCAATGGCGATCTCCGGCGAGGAGAGAGGCGATTCCGGCGGCGGGAAGCTCTGGAACCTCTGCCGCATGCCCTTCCGGCAGGCTGGCGCGCCGGCGCCTCCGCAGTCGTCGTCGTCGTCGTCCGGGATCCACCACCACCACTCCGCCGGCAGGTACGGCCACGAGGCGCCCGTCGCTGGGGACGGAGCCGCCGTGCAGGCGGCGTCGGCGGGGTCGATCCCGACAGTGGCTAAGTCGCTGCTGGCAGCGCGCCGCCGCCTCCGCCTCGATCCGGCCAATAAGTTCTACTTCCCATGTAAGCACGCACGCGAGAGAACTAAAAGCTTTCCTTTCAGCAACTGCTTCTTTCATTTATGAGATCTCCTCTTCTCGAGTAGTCTGGCAAGGAAGTTGCCATTTGTGCCTGATCTGCTGCTTGCGTCGGATGCCTGAACCCTCCGTCCGCGGTGTCTTTTTGTGCTAGTATCATTTATTAGTGTTGACTTTGTTTCGCGAGCTTAGCTGTTCCGGAGTAGGAATCTGCGGTGGAAGCCGCGGTCTTGTGTAGGGTGATTTGGCGAATGGGTTGCTTGATTCTCGGAATTTATTCACTGGGGGTTGTTTGTTGGCTGTTGGCGCGTTGGACACCATCTCAGGCTTCATCCTGCCACCTTGTTTTCTTGATCTTGGTGTAGAGCTTAGGATGTCATCAATCTAGGAGTTGGATCTGTAAATCCAGTGAACACTAGTTGTGTACAAGCTCCAGTGGGTAGTACCATTAATGTTCTTTTGGTAGAAAACTAGAATCTATTAAGAGTTTGGAGGTGGAATTCTGGTGTTATAGTATAGCATGTGTGTAGCCTTAATGTGGTATGTCAGTGTGACCAACTGCCAGTTTGCAACACTTGTTTGGTATCTAACCACTTGGGCAATAGAACTCCTACCCTGGTCGATTTTTTCTTTTGGTGTGTGCGCGTGTGTGTGGATGGGTGGGTGGGTGTGGGGTGTGGGGTGTGGATGAGATTATGATCTACTTTGTCTTGCAATTTTGTTTGGTTGATTGCTGATGTATCGATGCCCAAGTTTGCTGTGGCTGAACATGCAAATGAAACATAGTCTTCATTTTCCATGTTTGCTGTGGTAGGATACTGGGACATACAATCGAAACATGCCTAGTGTACAAATTTGCTTCACCTTTTCTGATGATCTTGCTATGTTCTTATGTATTCTGTTCGGTAAATGTTGTGTTGTCATTTTGCGACACTCCATTAGTTGATTAAGGTAGTCATGATAGGTTACCATGTTTTGTAAAATTTTATTATTCTCTTCCTAGTAAAGCGATTAATAGACCAGCCAACATCCAAATATGGCTTATTGAAGCCTGCTTTCTATGACAAGCAGCAGCGCCAAATGAACTATTAAATTACCATCAAATGCCTCGTTACTATATTAGTAATGTTATCTAGGTCTAGAACCCTTGTCAGAATCAGATGGTTATTATTCGATGGACAAGAAAAATGCTTGATTGGTTAAATCACTCCCAGGGTCCATTTAATTTATGTTTCATGATTGCATAATCACTTGTGCTCTTATGTTCTAATTACCATAAGAAACAGAAATGGGCGGGAAATGT
>CM041631.1:10248184-10262810 GCA_023333625.1 Bothriochloa decipiens | reverse complement strand
TTTAGTGGTTAGGGCCTGCTAGGTTTGACTAAGGGTTGCTAAGGTTGTTCAATGGTTACCACAAAATGAAAATTTATGGCATCTGCCTGGAATTTCATCATTTGGGGGGGGGGGGGGGGGGGGGGGGGCGGGTGTGGTAATTTGGGCTGAACCCTTATGTGCCCGTGAAATCTGTCACCCTTACTGCAGTTTATGTAAAATATTCATGACATAATGCAGAATCACATGTAATTGCCATTTTTAGAGCCTTTTTATGTGATACTCGGTGGGGCTCGTTCATGAGCATACATTTTCTCTACTTTCTAATGTATTCCCACCTTTCAGCCCTGTGTACCTGCATAGATTCCATATCCATTCTCTCTATGTTTTCAAACATGTTTCAGTATTGTATGAATTTTGTAATATGACACATAGTTTTGTGGATTCAACTAGAACGGTGCATTTTATTTTATATTTTAAAATCAATCAGTTGGTAGTCAAGTTGAACAATTTGTTAATATTTTGCATCTTACAAATATGGTCCATTCTGCATTTGGTCTTTTGAGTTTGAATATGGGATAATTCATGTTTTTGGTGCTTGATACATAATATTATTGAGATGCATATGCTACAGGGTTTCAGAAACCTAACTTATGAAGGGGCTCAGTTTAGTTATATGCTGTGTGTCGTGTAACTGCAATTTGTAGCGTGTCTTGCTGATGTCTGTTCATGTCTGTGGGTGGATGGAGTGTTTCCTGAGAGGTGTTACTTCTTTGGAAGAGTTTGTGTTTTTGGACAAATATATGCAGTTCTTCTGCATGTTTGAGAAAAAGAAGCCTGACCCCCTGCTGCAATCTTTGTTTGTCATGTGCGAGCAACGTTGTCCTTGTCCCCATGTGGGAGAACTTTTTTGTGGACTTGGTTCTTTTTTTATGTTTGAAAGACTGGACTTTTTTTATTGATGCAGTTTGATGAGCAGAAGGATCAGGTTGCTGTTGAGAAGGTCCTGAAGGTTGTTTTCTTGGATGTAAACGGTCAAAGCCCTGTAAGCAAATCATAACATCAATATTTTGTGTTTATGATTACTTAGTTGGATACTGGAATTTAATAATCTCACTCGTTCATTCTTTCTCAAAGCAACTGGAAAAGCTCAACAATCAACTAGCTGAGGCAGAAGCTGCACTTGAGGCACGGAAGAAACCTCCGGAAGAAAATGGCCCAAAAATTGGTGGTGAAGGGCTCGTCATCGATGAATGGGTATACCTCTCAGCTGACATGAAATCTTCTGGTTCATGTATTTTGTTCAGTGCTAAGAGTCATTGTTCCATGTGTTCATTGCAGAAAGAGCGGAGGGAAAGATACCTCGCGCAACAGCAAGTTGAAGTGGTCGATTCGGTGTAAATTGCATTCTACTTCTCCACAATCTATGCATATGGCTTCAACAAGGGCTGTGACATTCTTGTAAACTCTAGGTTTCATTGTAGTGTAGTGTTTGCGGTAGTCTGCTTGCTGGATCAGAGTCCCTAAAGGACAAGCTATAGCGTATAATTATTGGATCGGAACAGGTTAAGTTACTAGGATGTCTGCTTCCGGTTTACTCCATGGGGTACTCTCTCCATTTTAAATGTCTTATAAGTGATGTCCTCGTTGGGGTGGACATATTGGGTGGTGATCCGCATAAAATCCATTTGGGTTTCAGAAACAATTACATAAAACCCATTGCAACCTTCCTTGTCTTGTGCTTAGCAAAGATCCCCGTAGTTTCCATGATACAACATTGCGAGTTCGTACTCTCCTATATAGTTTAGTAGGCATTATAGACCAAAAACGAACCTAATGTGTACCCCTAATGATGATATGCACATAAGAGCACGATCTTTGTCAAAGGCAGTATCATTTCGACACAATTATACAGTCATAGTTTTTTCAAATAAGTGAGGTTCTTTTATTGGTGCATACACCCCCAGTCCCCCACTGGGGCAATTTGTATTGATCTCTTGGTTTAAATGTTTGATAGTTATTTATTGCTACGAAACCAACATTCATCAATCATCACTACCCCCGTCATACTAATTGCATTTAAGCAAATCATTTTTTTTTGGGGGGGGGGGGGTGGGGGGTGGGGGTCACATATCTAAGTACAAACCATTAAAATATATTTCTGATTCAGAAAACAAGTACATCGAACTCACATTTTTTATAAGCGATCACCTAAATGAATCTTCTTTTGGTTGTTAAGTTGTTGGAGAAAGTCCACTTTATGAATCAGTTCATTCCTGTTTTAAAAAAAAAGGAACCAGTTCATTCCATTTGGTCAACTTGTCTACATATTGAAGTTCGACGGAAATATATGCTCAGAGCTATAGAATTAATAGATTGATATGCTGTGAATGCATGTCACTGTCAATGGTATTGTGCTAGGAGTAACAAACAAGGATCAGAAGTCCTTATCAACACATCATTAGTGCTTCATCTAACTACCCTGCAACTATTTTAGTCGTTTTGATCACCACAAGTCACATAACACAATGGTTTGTCTACTTATGCAATATAAAACCACAGGATATTTGCACCAATTTATTCAATTGCGACATTAAATATCCAATTGTGTGCAAAATGTAGGACACGACCACAAAGCTGCAATGATGATGTTTGTTGAGGATCTCAGTCTGTCTATGCACTTATCTTCAACCTGTCACTTTAATTAATCATTGTTATTTATTGGTGACCCAACTACTCTTACTGTTATTTTTAAAAGTTCATGTGGTTTTGAGGTTCACCGACACATTACTGACATCCAGTAATTATTTACTGTGGCTTTGGGTGCTAATTTGTCCTGTAATTAGCATATGGGAGAGGTTATACTGCCAGGTTATGACCAAGAGCGATCGAAGATAACTGCAGCAGGTTTGTCTTGCCCGTTAGAGAGATGGAGTAGAAGTTTATCTCACTCGGTTTCAAGTTTGTAAGGATAAGTGGATAACCATCAGGTCCTGTCAGAGTATTATAGTGTTTATCTTAAGGCAG
The DNA here is from genome assembly GCA_023333625.1 of Bothriochloa decipiens. Lineage (NCBI taxonomy): Eukaryota > Viridiplantae > Streptophyta > Magnoliopsida > Poales > Poaceae > Bothriochloa > Bothriochloa decipiens. The sequence continues at coordinate 10,259,804 of CM041631.1, read as the reverse complement.
TGTCGGAAACAAAACACAAAGCACATGCAGGAAGAAGGCTTCGATTCTCGGTGGCTTCTTGCATCTTGCATATTCATAACGGGTAATGCTTCAGATCAGAGAAGAGAGAACCTATATCCATGTCAGTCGATGCCACTCTCTATGTGCATCTCATCTGCACATATTTTTGTCTGAAGAACCAAAGAACCGCCTTCCTCTCAAGATCTACAGTCCCATGTACTCCTAGGAATGTAAAAATGTTACAGGAAATTCACGGGATTCACATCGTTTCCACAGACTTGTTGCGTGCCTGCTTGCGTTGTAGTTTCAGACGGGACTGGGAACTGGCGACCAGAATGAACCGACAGGGACGTTCACTCCTTTTAGAAACTGAAGTGCAGAGACTGCTGTGCAAGCAAAGCAAGCAACAGGTCCAGACAAGATGAACTGGATGCCGCAGATAAGACAAACCCCCTGTAACCGCAGTGTATATCCTCCAAATCAGATGGCCTTATCAGGAACCATACCATGGACTCGATGCCTGCACGGGCTCCCGGTTTGACGGAACCAGTGGTCCGCTCGGCCACCTGTTTTCGGAGCTGCCTGCAAAACCATTGGCCACTGACGATTAAGTTGACATGAACGCAAGGCACGTCAACACACGTAGTACTCCGTACTCTCTCCGTCCTAAAAAGACGGTGTTGAAAACATGTCATTCAAACTTTTTCAATTTTAATTAGATTTGTATAAAATATATGTAATATTTATATTTTTAAATAAATTTATTAAAAAAATTAGACTTAAATATTTTTTTAATAATACTAATTATTTAGTATAAATATTTATATATTTTAATATATAATTACTAATAATTTTAAAATGTTAACTTCGCGGAAAGCGAGAATAATATCTATTTTGAGAACGAGGGAGGAGTATATATCCAGCTCACTGTGCTCTGCGCACTCCTCCATGTGCACTGACGTTCTCGAGGGCCACGCACTGACGCAGTCTCACAGGCAAGGCAGCGATAGCACGTCGTAGTTTCGATCGGGACGCAGAAAAAGAAGATGAGGTTTGCATTGGCGAACAAGGCGTACATGGCGGTGACGCTGGGCGCCGCCATCGAGCTCAAGGAGCAGGTGGCCAAGCCCTGCTCCTCGACGGCAAAGCGGGGCGCGTCGGTGCTCGCGGCGCGGTCGTCGTCGGCGGCCGGCAAGGTCGGCGGCGGCGCCGAGGAGTCGCTGAGGATGGTCATGTTCCTCAGCTGCTGGGGACCAAGCTAGGCTCCGAAGCCGCCGAAGAGGTGCGCAGTGCCGCAGCTGTATATGCATGGTTCGATCAACAACTGTACGGCCGACAGGGAACATCAGCTGTATCGTTCTCGCCGAGCTCCGAGATCCATTGAACCTCGTGTTGTTGGATGGATTGTATGAATACTTGTTATATGAAAGAGCTTCCCTGCATACATTATGAAATGCATTCTCATAAGGACACTTCTATTTCACAGCCGGTTCGTGTGTTAAGCGAGCCGCACGGCCAGCTCTTCTTGCTCACACCAGCGGCCCGCCCGCCTCCTCTTCGGCGTCCCTCTTGGCGCACCCCTCCTTCCCTCCGACCCATTTTGACCCTGTCCCGCAGTAGCATACAACCCTATCATGCCCATGACAACCGTCTTCTTCCTCTCCTCCTTCTGTGGCTAGCTTATGCCATGTACGCCCCTGCCCTATCCTAGCCTGGCCGCCTAAACGGCCATTAGGCCCCTAAACCGCCCTGCCATCATCCATCACCTGGCAAGCCTTCCTCCCTCCCCTTCCCACAATCGCTTTTCTTCTAAGCCCGCTGGAGTTGGGGAAGAAGGGGGGTGGAGCAAGCGCAGGCGCACGACTGTCAGCAGTGGTGCGGACATTGTGGTGGAGAAGAAGAACAATGCTCTTATAAGACCCACCACGTGTAGCGCGCTTAGAAGTGGCGTTGCAGTGAGGTAGATGTGTGTGTGCATTGGCAAAAAACAACTCGCCATTTTGAATTCACTATATGTTCATAATTGATCTCTTTTAGTTGGTTTAGATGTTTTATATCCTTCTCTATAAACTTGGTTAAAGTTAGATTAATTTAACTTAAGATAAACAAAATCAATTATATTTTAGGATGGAAGCAGACATCGACTGGGACTGGTTTTGTTCTCCTAAAGATTATGATATAATATAGATTGTAGTGATTAGACGATATGGTTTCCGGGTAAATAAAATGAGGCATGTTATCGATGGTTGAAGGCGTTTCACACATCGTCAAATAGTAGGGCAGAGCTGAATAGTTGGATTCTCTATATGCAAAAGTGTCAGATTGCATCATACTATAACTAGTGATTTGCGCGCGTCTATGCGCGCGAGCAATGGCCACAACAATATTTATAATGAAAATGCAATGTGGATATTAGATGTTCAAATATTGAATTATTAGCTAACTATTACAATACCAGATGTTCACATAACAACTAAATATTACAATAAAGATACAAGATAGATAGCAAATGTTCAGACTCGAACTAAATACTATAGAAGGAAACAATATTTTGTTCATTGGCTGGACCACTTCAGTCTGCACACCAAAAGAGGACAGATTCGGTTAATCATCCTGCTTTCACAATGGCTTTGCTTCAAAGGTGCATCAAGTTTAAGCTTTGAAACTATGGTAGTGCAAAGTTTGCGTAAAAGCGTTAATCATTTCATTGTCATCACTTGCTCTATATTTGAAGAAAGCATTAGTCAATTAACAGTCAATAACTATACAGAACAGATGGAAGCATACCACTTTCCAGCCATCTGGATCAACAAAAGAGGCAATCTTAGTGTTGATCCCAGGTAGCTGCCCCGGCTGCCGCAAAATCTTAGCACCGGTTGATCTGGCGACCAAAGAACACAGTTGTATGTCAACTCCAGAACAGTTGTTTTGTCCTCATCAGCATAGCCCAACATGGCAATGGTATACTGTATAAGAGTGGAAATTTTCAGTCCACTAAGCTGAAAGAACACTATATCGAGGGGTTGCAAGGCATCTCTCAACACTATGAAACGTAACAACATTCTTTCAGTGCCAAATAACTAAAGGTACCTTGTAATCAGGTACATCCTTCTTCCTTAGGAGCTTCATCCCTAGGGCCTGTATAGAAACAAACAAACATTACATAATCATGTATGGGATAGAGACTGCTCCTCTAGACATAAAAAGAAGAAATACGTCTCCAACATTTGGGATAGCCCAGCCTTACAAAGGAAAGAAAATATGTCATGATCTCCGATGAAATTGGTGGGCGATTCTGTAATGGAGGGAACACATATAAATCATTTCAAGGTTATTTCATCTTCCATATTCATCTTCCATAGTCCTTCATACCTAATACAGTAGTAGAAACCATGCATATATATGTCAGGTAGATGCATGTGTATAGGTTTTCAAAGAAAATCCTATGAAAATGTCAATATTGTATGAGGCTCTAGATCTGAACCATAGGTCATACCTTTTATTATTCAGTTATGCCACTCAACTATGTAAAATAGTTCTACTGGACGCTTGAGCCTGCCACTACAGGGTTCGCTCTCTTTGCCGACTGCAATGCGCACTCGGCAAAGGCAGAATAGCAGTCGGCAAAGGCTTTGCCGACTGCAATTCCACGTGGCAGTCGGCAAAGGGCTGTCGGCAAAGAAAACGTCGGCGAAGACGGCTTTGCCGAGTGCCACGTGGCATGCAGTCGGCAAAGGCTTTGCCGAGTGCCACGTCAGCACTCGGCAAAGCCACGTGGTGTCGTCAGCCTGACGGCTGGCTTTGCCGAGTGCTGACGGCGAGGCACTCGGCAAAGAAAAAAAATTATTTTTTTTGAAAATTTCTTTGCCGAGTGCCAGCTCGGCACTCGGTAAAGAAATTTTTTTTTTACGAAAATTCTTTGCCGAGTGCTGACACTCGGCAAAGGCATGACCCCTTTGCCGAGTGCCACGCTGGCACTCGGCAAAGCTGGGGATTTTGTGGCCAGATTCCCCAGCTTTGCCGAGTGTCAGCACTCGGCAAAGCTGGGAATTTTTTTTCCTTTTTTTTTGTTTTCTTACGTCCAAACATTGCAAAATCACAATTTATATTATAATTTCACCAGGACCACAAGTAGCACCATTTATATCACAATTTTATCATATTTATCACCACCGTCACCATATATATCACAATAACACATATATATCTCACAATAGCATCTCTTATCACCACCACAAGTCCATTACAACCATGAAGCTCAACACAACGAGTCGAACACCACAAGTCGAGGTCCATCACATGAAGTTCAACACAACAAGTCTAGGTCCATCACGAAGAGAAGAAATACATGACAGAGACTTTGACGATACTCAAGTCTAGGAGCATAAGACAAGCGACAAGTACCTAGCTCGTCGCGCCGTCCCCGGAGCCGTCAGGTTGTCCGTCCCCAGAGCCCCTAGGGTTTTCCCACGGAACCCACCCTGGATCACGCGGCGCCGACCAGTACGGCCGCCCTCCGCCCACCGCCCACGAGTAAGGTGTAGGAGGGCCACGCGGAGGTGGATACGGTGGAGAAGGGCCACCCGGAGGTGGATACGGCATCATCTGAGGGCCGGCACCTCTAGAAGACGGGTTCAAACTCGCCGACTGTACCTGCACAAGTTAAAGGCCAAGTGATGTCATTAGTATCTGCAGGATGGATGCACAAGCTAAAGCAAGAGTCAATGTACTCACCGGGGTCCCAGCAGGAGTGACAGGAGCAGGCACAGGAAAAGACGGTGGAGGAGGCGGTGGAGCGAATAATTCAGGCGGTGGAGGCGGCCCGGGGATCTGCAGGGATTGGAAGTAGCCGGCAAAGCCCTGCATTTGACTATTGTAGTGCTGCTGCATGGCTGTTAGGTGCTACTGGTAAGCCATCTGTTGCGCCTGTATCTGCGCCTGCATCTGCGCCATCTGCTCCTGCACCTGGGCCTGCAATATTACATCCGCAGTGTTGATTGTAAGTACAGGTGTGAAACGAGTGAACGACGAACGAAACCACACTTACCTGGAACTGCGACATGCTCGGTTGCCGAGACGCTATGGGGATGTCGGTGGAGCTCGTGGGCCTGGATCGAACCTGGCTCAGCGTGGGAGCATTGGCCACGTAGTACCGGCCGTGCTGTTTCCCTGGTCCCAACCTCTGCAGGAGGTCTGTGTCCAGGGGCTCGGCGGTGGGGTCGAACGTCTCCCCGTAGCGCTGGCGAGACGCGGCGGTGTACTCGGTCGCCTTCTCGTAGGCGGTGGGGTTGCTGTACGCCTCGGGCCCGTCCTCTGGGTTGTAGACGTTGTCCGGCGCTGTCGCCTTGCCCTTGTGGGAGAGGAGGTACCCGGTGAACTGGTTGATTTCCTGCCCACCGTGCGCCTGCGTCTGCATTGAAAACAGAAACATGGTTACAAGTAATGACAATTGAGGGCTACAAAAAAGACATGAACGGACGCATACCCATCTTCTTATGTACGTTGGGAGGGGCTGGCTCCCTTGGTGGTGTGGCACCCCTCGCATCTGCAGGCGGCGGCCCCGACGGTCGTTGCGCCTCGCGTACGCCTCGTTCGTTTGCCACATGCGCACAATCTCCTCCCAGCAGTCCCTGTGGTTGTCGCACCACCCCGGACAGAACTGCATGACATCAAGTATTTGACATGCGAGAAGATTAGTGTAATGTTTCACTGAAGGAGTCTGAACGAATGTTTTCCTACTTAATTACATGCACGTATTGAGCAAAGGTGAGGTCGGTCTCCCTCGAGTTCATGATCTAGCGGATTTCGGGCTTCTTGATGGACTCTGCATGCACGTCGGCGTAGTAGTCGCGGATGGCCTGTATGCGCGCCTTATGGTACAGGTCCTTGAGATGATCTTTGCAGACCGCCTCCTGCACTCGCGCCGCCTGGTCCGCTTTACCCTCCTCGCACGTGAAGAAGTCCTGCACACAGACACATCATGTAGCATTGCATTGTTTTAAGAAGTCTAACGAATGCGTACTATTTAGCAATGCGGTGCGATGAAAGACTCACCCAAAACTCCCTCTTTATCTTTGCCGCGAGGGTCTCACCACCCACGTTGACGAGGTAGAAGTGAGCCCACCTCGTGGGCACCTTCAACTCGCCGTCCATGTTGACAAGGCCAGGGTAGTACTCCTTAATCAGGAGGCCCTGGATGCCATTGATATGGCATGATTCACCTTCTCCGCTCACAAACGCCCAGGTACTGCATGAGTCATTAAGAACAATTGTTAGTCTGCAGTTTGATTTTCAACATGTCATATGAACAAGTAGTGAAATCAATAATGGTTACTTACGTCTGGCCCACGGGTGTAATCACCGGGCGTCTGTTGAATTGCGGTCGCACCCTAGGAAGCTACGTGGGCCCGCACGAGTACACCTTGGCCACGCCTGACGAAGTCGAAGCCGTCTGGCCTGGTGTAGGCACGGCGTCGTCGGCGGCGGCGTCGTCGGCGGCGTCGTCGTCCTCGTCGTCTGTCGTCGTCCCCTCGTGCGAGGACGAGAACGGCAGCCTCCTCGTCGCCTGGCGACGTCCGTTGCGGGGTTGCGACCCCCTACTGGACGACCCGCCCGCCAACACCTCCTTCTCCTCCTCGTCATTTTTGGTGGTCTCCTGCGGGGGGACCTGGTACGCCGAGCGTACGGCTCGATACGGCCGCCGCCGCCGTCCGCCTGGCATTTTGCCGAGTGCCTGCAATGACAAAGAATAAAAGAGTTAGTATAAATAAATGACAAGTACTTGTAAAGGAACATAATAATAACAATATAGTATTACATGGCCTCGTAATTATCTCCGCGAACGGCAATATGGCGGGTGTGGAGTCGTCATCACTATCACTATCGTCGTCATCGCTATCAATATTGTCGAGCTCTCTTAAGTCATCACTGTCATCATCATCCTCATCACCTCCATAGTCATCATCATGTTCATCCTCCTGGACAACTCCATCGCACTGCATCTGCCATCGCTCAAGCATTCGTAAGTCCTTGGCATCCTGCACCTCCTCACCCTCGTCCTCATCGATTTCGTTGTCTACTTCCATGCCCATGAGCGAACCAATGTCTATCTCCAAAGTACCTTCTAGCCCCTCAGGTTGATAGAACTCATCTTGGTTCGGGTCAAAGTCGTAATCATCGTCGTTTGGGAGAGGCGGTTTGCCGCGCGGCGACACCAAATGCACAAGGCTCCAACCCGCAAGCTTCTCGTCTTTTTGGCACGCCCATGGGAGGTAATAAACTTGCGTGGCGTCTCGGTTGGCCACAATGTAGACATCATCTCCTTTATAGCTGGAGTCCTATCGAATCTCGACTTGCCCTATCGTAAGGTCTTGCCTCATGACATCAGGATCGAACCAATGGCATTTGAATACCACCGGCTTGAAAGTCTCAGCACCCTTAAAGTTGAGCTCGTATATCTCTTCGACTATGCCGTAGTAGTCCTTCTGATCCGTGCCGGCCGTACGAACTCTGCTGCACATGGTTTTTAGGTTGGGTCGACTCTCCTCATGCCTTCTCGTGCGAAAGCGATAGCCATTCACATCATAAACGGTGAATGACTTCACCCTACGGGAGAAGCCACGGCCCACCTGTTTCAATTCATCACTCATTTCTATATCCGTTTGGGCCTGCAAGGGTGAGGACAGGTAGATCGTTACATTACTCCCTCCGGGGAGCAAAGTGGAATCACAAAGTTGGAAAGAGGTTAGTTGGTTGGTACCTTTGTACAGAACCAGGAGATAAAATCGGGCACACCGTGTCTAAGAAGATTGTCTTCTTCTTGCTTGGTAGGAGCCCTATTGCCTGTGCAGTATTGACTAATAAATTCCCTGAAAGAAGCAAGAGACTAGAGGGTCGGATCATGATAGGTGGAGGATAGTGACGGCGTAGGTAACAACCTCATTGAGAACTTACTTCTGATAAGGAATCACTTCATCAAGGTTGAGCAATAATGTGAACATGATAGTGTGCCACTCCTGATGGGTCAACTGCTTGTTGGTACCTGCACTTCCACTTCTGAGATCCCCTTGGAAAAGGCTGAGAGTCGATGAGTTCTCGTCGGCGTTGTAACGAGGGGTTGGATTATGCACGATGGGAAGATTCTCAGTATAGTACGCCTGTGTGAAGGTCGACACCTCCTCCAGAATGGAGGCCTCTCCCACAGATGCCTCAATCTTGGCTTTATTTCTACACTTTTTTCGAAGAAGCTTTAGACACCTCTCGATTGGATAGCACCAACGGGCCTGCACGGGACCCCCCAACCGTGCCTCGCGCAGTAGGTGCAAAATCAGATGCTGCATCGACAGGAAGAAGCCGGGTGGAAATATCATCTCCAACTTGCAGAGCAACAGAGGTGCAGCCTTCTCCAGTTCAACACAAACATCCCGAGACAACTCCTTGGCACAAAGCTGGCGGAAGAAAAAGCTCAACTCTGCCAGGACGCGCCACACTGGCTCTGGGAGGTATCCCCGGGTCATCGCAGGAAGGATCCGCTGAATCCATATGTGGAAGTCATGACTCTTCATCCCTAAGACTTTCATAGTCTGCAAGTTCACGCCCCTGCTCAGATTCGCCGCATACCCATCAGGGAACTTTAACGTCTTGATCCACTGCAGTACTTCCTTCCTATCGGCCCTTTTCAGGATGTAATCGGCCGGGCCCCTTTTCCACTTCTTGCCGGGCGCAGGGGTCTTCATCACCAGGTTTGGTCTATCACAAATCATCTCCAGGTCCAGTCTAGCCTTGACGTTGTCCTTCGACTTTTTACCAACGTCCATGAGTGTTGCCCAGAGTGCCTTGGCCACATTCTTTTCTGTGTGCATTACATCGATGTTGTGTGACAGAAGAAGGTCCTTGAAGTAGGGGAGCCTAGTCAAGCCCGATATATGAGTCCACATGTGGTCCCGAGCATATCCCTTAAAACCACCTATTTCCTCAACTTTGAGAGCCTGTATGTCGCCAAGGACGGCGGCAGGGCTCTTAACCTGCGGAATGGGGACGGTGACTTGAACACCTTTCATGAAGTGCTTTACATCAAGCCTGAATTCATGGTTCTCAGGCAGGAATTGGCGATGCTTATCGAAAGAAGAATACTTCCCACCCTTGGCCAGCCAGGTGAACATCACATCTGCCTTGCATGTCGGGCAAGGGAACTTCCCGTGAACACACCACCCGCTGAATAAGCCATACGCCAGGAAGTCATGCATTGAATACTGGTACCACACATGCATTCTGAAGTTCCTCTTTGTAGCTCGGTCGTACGTGAGTACCCCCTCTTCCCAAGCAAGTTGTAATTCATGCCACACCGGCTGCATGAACACACCCATATTGTCGCCCGGGTGTCCAGGTATTATCAGCGTCAAGATCACGTTCCTAGGTTCAAACATGACGCCGGGGGGGAGATTGAGGGGGATCACAAACATAGGCCAACAAGTGTACGGGGCCGCCATCATTCCAAATGGGTTGAACCCATCTGTTGCCAGCGCTACGTGTACATTCCGAGCCTCCATAGCCTTGACAGGATTCATGTTATCGAAGTGCTTCCATGCATCACCATCCGTCGGGTGTACCATCTTGTCAGGATGGTATCTTTTGCCATTCTTGTGCCACGTCATTTGTTTCATGGACTCCTCTGTCATGTACAGCCGTTGAAGCCTCGGTAGAAAAGGAAGGTGCCGTACGACCATCTTGGGGACCTTAGACTGTTTCATGCTGCCATCAGAGCCTTGTACCAACACTAACCTAGAGGCTTTGCACTTTGGATAGATTTTTGCTTCCTCGAGGTCTCCCCTGAATAGGACGCACCCCTTCGGACAAGCTTGGATCCCCTCATACGGCATCTTAAGTGCATGAAGGAGCTTCTGTGTAGTGTAGGTGTTCTTCGGCAGGACATGATCTGCCAGAAGCAGTGTGCCAACAATGCTCAACACGAGATCGAAGCCATCTCGACTAATGCCCAGTTGCGACTTCAACCCTATTAGGCGTGAGACGGCATCCAGTTGCGTAACCCTTGTCTTCTCGTGAAGGGGCTTTTGTGCCGCCTCCATCATGTCGTAGAACGCCTTCGCGGTTTCCTCCGGATCTTCCTCCACATCCATTCCTTCGCCGAACCGTGCTTCGTGGAAGTCTGCCATCATGTCTGCCATCCCGGCATCAGCATCATACTCCTTGAGGACGGGTCCCACCACCTCATCCCTAATAGGATGGTGTTCACCATGGTGGCGCCAACGGGTATAGTTTGGAACGAATCCGTTCTTGAACAGATCTTTCCCCACCGCAACCTTTACTTTTCTTTTCTTGTTCTTGCACTGGCTGCAGGGACACGGCATCCGAATCGACCCTTTCGCAGCTAGGCCAAATGCTTGCTCCAGGAACTCATTCGTCCCCCTAATCCATTCATTGCTCTTACTTGCGAAGCCCGAGTACATCCACTCACGGTCACCCATGCTCTGTCATGCAGCAATGTTAACATATGATAAAACCAGCAAGTGCATCTACAATACGCTTCTACCATCTAATAGGTGAAGGATAGGTCCTAATTCCACCCGAGGATGCACAGACGAGGTTAGCTTCCATAATCCGCTCCCGTCTGAGACAGAATTTCGGCAGCACCTCCCCGCTGTTCTCCCGATACACGTCCCGGCGGGGAGAGTGTGTATCCAGAGAACAACGGGGAGGTCCTGCCGAAACTCCGACTCGGACGGGAGGGAACATGGAAGCTAACCTCGTCTACGCATCCTCGGGCTGTCCAAATAACGTGGACAATCCGAAACAGATATGGTTATACATATGCAAAGAACGCATACTTCCAACTGTATCCGTTTCGGACAGGAGACGCCTAACTAGGTAACGCAACCTACGACTACATGTGACGGAAAGAGAGGTCATACCGCAGGTGCCGGTGAAGACAGGATAGCGGGGCAGTGCCCAGTCGTGCTCCTCCGGCTAGCCTCCAACGAGAGCCCTCCTGAAAAAGAAAAACAATTAGTGAGAATGAAAAATTTTGGCAGCACCTCCCCTATACGGGGAGGTTACCAAACCTGCAAGAAAAGACGGCACGATGGCCGACAACTACACGGCACGATGGCCGACAACTACACGGGGAGGTCTCGATAACCTGCAAAAAGAGCGGCACGAAGGCCGACATCCACAAACAACAGCACGAAGGTCGACAATCACAACGGCACGCAGGCCGATGACTAGAGCGGCACGAAGGCCGACAAGCAGAGAAGGGTGATATACCTAGTCACGACACGTGCGTTGACGGGGATGCGACACAGAGAAGATGGCGGGGTGAAGGCCGGCGAACCTCTTCCCTCCTCCTCCTCCTTCCCTCCCTTCTTCTCCTCCCCTTCCTCTTCTCCTTCTCCTTCTCTTCCCACCTCCTCTCCTCCCTTCTCCTCCTTCCCTCCCTTCTCCTCCCCTTCCTCTTCTCCTCCCCTTCCTCTTCTCCTTCTCCTCCTCTTCCCTCCTCCTCCTCCTCTCCTCCCTTCTTCTCCTCCCCTTCCTCTTCTCCTTCTCCCTCTCCTTCCTCCTCTTCTTCTTTTCCTCCTCCCTCCTTCTCCCTTCCCTTCCCTCCTTC
>CM041631.1:10230869-10247784 GCA_023333625.1 Bothriochloa decipiens | reverse complement strand
AGAAATCTAAGACATCCGGAAAAAAATGAGGAGAGAAGAATCACAAAACGAACCGAGAGGGAGAACCACGTACTAACCTTCAGATCCAAGCACCATAAACATGGTTGTGCTTCCGTCGCTGACCGATCCAAGCACCATGAACATGGTTATGCTTCCGTCGCTGACCCACGGTCCTCCACCACGCCACACCAAGCACCATGAACATGGCTCTGCTGTCGTCGCTGGCCCACGGTCCTCCACCATGCCACAGCCGCCCTTGGCCGGATCCGGCCATGGAGGCACCGGATCCGTCGGTGTGGACCTCCCAGCGCCGGCGAGGGAAGGGGATGGGAGCAGCCGTCGTCGCCGCCGCATTGCAAGCTCAATATTTGAAATCCCCCAAAATCCCCCAAAGAACGAGGGAAAAGAGCAGTATGAAGCCTCACCAGCATGGCTGGGCGGAAAAGATGAGCGAGCCCTCGCCACGTGCTGCCGCCGAGTCGGGTTGCAGCCATGACTGGGGGCGGCCTCGCCTGAGCGTCGTGCCACCGCACCACCACGCTGGAGAGTCGGGTGCTCTCGTCGGCACCTGCGTCCGCCGCAGGGGCGCGTGGTCGTGGCTATGGCCGTCGCCGTGCCTGGGTGCCACGATGGGGGACGGCCTAGCCTGGGAGCCGCCGCCATGAGAAAGGATGGAGAGGGAGGGAGGCGACGGAAGAGAGGCAGGGTTAGGGTTTAAATCGTTATATATACGCTGGGAGTGGCTCGAGAGGAGATACCAGGACCGTTCATCAGAAATCTAGCGATCGAAATTAATGTTGCTACCGTGGACGGCTTAAGCGCGCGTGCTGGCCACACCATTGCATATCTTTAAATGATATATGTAAATTGTGCTATTCACAGCAATGGGATTGCCTAAGTGTCTTAAATAGTGGTGATATCCCTCAAGAGGTAACATACGTCATCGTACTAAGCCACCTCCAACGTTTGAGTCAAATTGCTACCTTTTATTGGGAACCATGAGTCATTTTGGCATTTTAATATGCAGCTTTTACTAAATATTTTAACATAGTGTATATCTAGGTGCATATAGCACAAGTTATATATCCACAAAAGCCGAAATGACTTATAATCTGTGACAGAAGGAGTAACACATCAGAGCATAAGCTATATATGTAATGTTGAGCCCTGAATTGGTTTATATATACGGTTCACCGTAACAACTGCTTGTCCTCCTCTTCCCATATCTCGTTGCATCAGTGTCCATCCTCTTCTTCATCAACTGTGATGCTTTATCAATGTTGGATTCAGAGATTGATTAGGAGGATACGCTGGGTGGAGAGGGTGCACGCTTGAAGGTGTAGAGGCGATAATGCCCAGACCTTCGCCATGTAGTGGTGTCCACTACACTGGCCAATGGCGTTGCTGACTTCCACCCCAATTTCTGTGATATCTGATCCATTTGGATTTAGCACAAGTGACATGTGTGTTGCTACATCGGGTCAAGCATTTTGTATGTCTCTTTGTTGCTTGCACTTTGCCTTCCCATCCCTTTTTCTTGTGGTTGTGTGGCTTTCGGTCTCCCCTAGCTGAGGTTGGTGATATTAGTATGTTCCTGCTTGTCATTTGCACTTGCTCTTTTGCCTTGCTTGTGTCTTTGCTTCGTCGCTCTAGTGAGGTGAATCTTGCCCGCGGATTTGTGGAAAAAAAGGTAAATGTCTTTTTTCACTGTCAAAGAAGGTAAATGTTTTACCTCGTTTTACTGACTTTTGTTTTCACTTGCTTTTTCTTTTTGTGTTCTATCTTGTGATGTTTTTACCGTTTTACGCATAGGCTTCATGTGTGGTACTCTTAAATAATGTTTGTAAATTATTTATTTCATTAGATCAAATTGTTATAATTATCTATTATTTTCTAAAAATTAATATGTGAAATAGTAAACGGTTGTACCAGAGGTTGCTAAGCGTCCGACAGGCAACATATGCTATCATTCTGGTTGAGCTCCGAGGATTGGGCGATAGCCTAGTTGGTTGGCTCCCCAGGTGTGGGACAGACTTACGCGTCTCATTTTCTTCTTAATGAAAAACCACCTAATTCCTCCTAGGTTGGGTCTTTTTTTTTCATTCTGGTTGAGCTCTAAAATCCATGGAAGCTCGTGTTCTTGGATGGATGCTCATCTAAGGCTGAAGCTACACCAACAAAGCTAAAAGCATATATAGTCAATGTGACACGTGAATTTGTGAGGTAAATTGTAAATCTAGAGCAGTTCTATTATATATACTTCTTTGGGTTGTTTGGGTTTGAGGGTGTCTTGCGTTGCCTGTCCTGCTAGCTGACTAGCTGAGTAAGGCTAGCTTTGCTAGCACGGACGTGCAATGCCCTTCAATAGGAGCTAAGCTACAATTTTATGTGTATAGACTATGGATTAGTTGGCTTTTAAAATTTCAAAGCCAAAGATTTTGCAACCAAAAGTTAGACAAAAAGATTTACCACAAATTTGGTAACCTAAATGAGAGATATCATTGATCTTTTTCTTTCAAGACCACACCTTTACGCGTATTTCAATTAGCAATTTTATATAGCAACAAACCAAAGCCTAAAACTTAGCTATCAATTACTTGTTTACTCTCATTTCTCATTGGACACTAGCAAAAGATCCAAGCAACCTTTTACTATCACGAACAGAATTGCAGAAACTTGTGCTCTCATTTCTCATTGGACACTAGCATAAGATCCAAGCAACCTTTTACTATCACGAACAGAATTGCAGAAACTTGTGCATATGACCTGGTCAAAAGTTTTAGCATCAGGCCGTATCGGAAGCACCAAAAGAACGCGCGCGAGAGAGAGAGAATCAAGTTAACAGTCAGGAATCCCAAGATAATGTTATCATGCCATGGCTAGAGCACCACCAATTATCGGTGTCAACCATCGCAATAATTTAGTCCGATGAATAAATATATACTGCAAAAAAAAAGAGGTGAAGAAGTGGACAAGAGTACATGCATCCGCATCCAAAGCGACAAAGCAGAACGAGGTGCCCACTGCCACTAGATGGAAAAAGAACGATGACTCACCATGGCCTCGGGATAAGCCTCGACACCTCACACACGTAGTAGTCTCACTCAAGCTGGTACGAACAGATAAGGAATCATCTCGTGTGCAGCCGGTTTCTCTCGCTTGTTCTCCCCCACACGAGCCCACGACGTTGTAGAGCTCTACTCGTTCAGAGCGGGAGAAATTGTGTACTTGGGCAAGATTCAGTCGCTAGCAACGAAAGAATTTGGCAAATTAACTCCATAGTCCTTGAAATATGGCCACATGCTCAATGTAGTCCCTGAAGATGTCCAAAGAAATCCTCCGAGTTTCTTGTTAGGTTATTATTAAATTTTTGCCTCTGGGCCTATGTGGATAATGTGTGCGTCTAGATGTGGGACGTGGTCTAAAAAAAGATGCGGGAGATCTACAGTGAATCAAGCATGTGACAACTTTATCAACTACCTTTTGTATCATAAACTAGGAAACATTAGTTCATTGACCCTTTCTATTAGGAAAAAATCTACATCACCTCCTGAACTTTGATACCTGGAATACTTAATCCTCCAACCTATAAAACTGGTTTTTCTGCCCCCTGAACTTTCAAAACCGATAAAATAACCCTCTGAGGCGGTTTTGATGGGTGGTTTTGCCGACGTGGCGCTGGTTTCGCCTTTGTGGCAATCCAACTTGGCACACATGCACTCTCTACCCATTTCTTCTCTCACCGACAGGTGGTCCCCACCTGTCATCTCCCACCTCTAGCCTCATCTCAATCCATATCTTCCCTATCCATGGAAGGGAAGCTCCTGGAACTCAGTGGCCGCTCGTGCCACGTGCGGAGCCCCATCTCCTCCACTACCCAGCTGGTGCCATCCTATCTCCTCCACTCCCCAGCCAGCGCCGCCCCATCTCCTCCACTCCTCCGTCGGCGTCACCTCCTCTTCCAGCCCCGTCTTCTCAGAGCGGCGCGAGCGGGAGAGCACCATAGGAGCGGCAGCACGCCGCGCGGGACGAGGCGAGGACGCGCGAGTGGCAGCGCACCGCATGGGACGAGGCCGACAAGTTTGGCCACGAGGCCGGCGTCACCGCCTATAATTAGAAAGTAAAGGAAAGGAAGGGAACGGCCGCATCACCGCCTATAATTAGAAAGTAAAAGAAAAAGAAGGGAACGACCGAGTTAATCTCGCGCCCTCCGGCCACCGCCATGCACGGGATGCGCCTTGAAATCATGTGCAATCCCACATGCAAGGAACCTAGAGCGCGCCAGCCCCGGTGCAGCGTGACACGGGGGCGCACTCGAGGCACCAGCCCTGGCGCGGCACCTGGAGGCCAATGGCCGAGCGCGCCAGAGGATCAGGGTCGGGGTCGGGGTCGGGGCCGAGGCTGCGCTTGGGAGCGGGCTGGGTATGGAGAGGAAGGAGGAGAAGACGGGGCTGGAAGTGGAGGTTGCAGCGGCAAGGGAATTGAGGAGATGGGGCGACCAGTGAGCTTCAGGAGCCGAGCGGCCATGATGAGGAAGATATGGCATGGGGTGGGAGATGAAAGGTGGGACCACCTGTCGGTGAGAGAAGACAGGGGTAGAGAGACGACAAGTGCCATGTTGGACTGCCACACAGGCGAAACTAGTGCCACGTCTGCAAAACCACTTAGCCAAACCGCCCCAGCGGGTTATTTGACCAGTTTTGAAAGTCCAGGGGGCAGAAAAACCGGTTTTATGGGTTGGGCGATTAAGTATTCCAGGTATCATAGTTCAGGGGGTGATGTAGACTTTTTCCCTTCCTATTATGTGGGCCAGTAATTTTGGAAGACATCGGTGTTATAAACAAGTAGATAAAAATTTGGACCACAAAACTTAAAAACTTATATATTTACTCTTTCATATTGCTCACATCAAATAGTATTTAAGTATATATATTGTCTTATCTTTATTTATTTGGATGTGATTTAATATATTTATTCGTCTATGATGGAGTTCACTTACTGTTTACTTTATAATTTTTCAATCCCATTTACGGCTTTTCTTTTGCACCGTGCCTCAATGTGTGATTAACATGTATTTAGACCAACACTTATGTGTTTTACATGGAGATCAATATTGGTAATTGTTGCGTAGTCATTGTCTGAGGAGCTTGGCAATTGCTTTCTTGGTTGTCACTTGCCTGCTCTCACATGCCCATATATAAGATCATACATGATTTTGGTGATTTAGATGAGAAGAGTTGGATGGCACCATGGTGAATGGGAGAGTTGGATGACAAATGACAAACCTTAATGTCTTGTGACACTTATCTTTGGTTGTGGTCTTTGTTGCTTGCCCAACCGTGACTCAAAAATTAAAGACTTGGTGACAGGGACATATCCTTTATGAAGCTTCAACATGGGATAAGGGATGCATTTTGTCCATCGATACCACAGGACGATGCACCCTTGTCTCAGAGAGTATATTTTCTCTTGACTTGCTTTTTACCTCATATACATTTAAGTTTCCACCTTACGCTTGTCTCATACGATCATTATCTTTTCTAGATTTCATAGCCTTGTTGATATATAGGTTTGGCTTTAGTTTTGCAAGACTCTTGGGTTGGCTAAGATAGAAAAGACAATAGAAAAAATCTAAAGAGGTGCATATAGATTTTTAGTTTTCTTTTGTCTAATGTAAAACAAGTAAGTTTTCTAGCACAAACACAGAGCTGTGATCATCTTTTAAAACAATATTTTGGATGTTCTATTATTGTCTTGTGCAGACCTTTTTTTTTTTTGAGAATGTGGAGAGCATGGGTTAGTACCAAGCTTTTGTACCGACGATCACAAAATCTAGTGAACAGAGAAGTCTAGTAAAAACGTGATGAAGAGGAGGGGGGCCTATAAAGAAAAGTGAAGAGGAGGGAGCCGGTGACGCGGCAAGAGTTGATGGCCTCCTCTCGTGAGTCGTGACTTCGTGAGACGCAGGGCAGGAGAGAAACTCGGCGAGATGCCGGAGGAAAAGCGCACCATGTTCTTACCCTCTTCCCCCGCATGCGACGGGGGCCAGGGAAAGGGGCGCATCACCCCAAGCCCAGCCAAGAGATGCACTGGCAGATAATACCAAAACTACCCATCCCCAAAACCATCAGCCGGAATTACCGAAACCACCCTCTCACCCGCTACATATACCGCGCCTTCTCCCACTCTCTCCCACCTCTCAGCTCCAGCATCAACAGGCACAGCATAGCTCATAGAAGGAACGAGGAAGGAAGCAGAAAGCTTTAGGCAGAGCAAAGCTCGAGTCTGTGACCGAATTAATGGCGCACATGAACCGGGTGTGGGCGGCGGCCACTGTGGCCGCCGTGCGTGCGCAGCGCGAGAGGGCGCCTTCCGCCGCGGCGGGTGCCGGTGCGGGGGCGCGGGACCGGCTGGCCGGGCTCGCCCCCCCGGCTGCCGCGCTGGCCGCGGCGCGGGCGGCCGCCGACGACGGCCGTAGGCAGGCCGGCGCCGACGAGTCGCTCCGCAAGGCCATGTACCTCAGCTGCTGGGGACCCAGCTGAGCTACGCCGGACGGCGTGTGATGAGTGACCGTCGCCGCCGCCGGCTGCCGGCTGCCGGTCCGGCATGGGCGGCCCATGTTGGGTGTTCCAGGGCCGGGCCTGGGGTTCGCTGATGTCACGTATCGTCATGAACTCACTAGATGCCCTGATGAGGTTGAGATGTGGTTGCTTGATCGGGATTATATGCAGTAACATCTTTGGAATTTGTGGGACAAAAGGCCGGGTGACTGAACTGTAATTCGTACATAGTAAGTGGCAGGCTTCATGCCTTCATGTAGATGATATTCAATGGAACTACTAATAATTGGGGGAAAACAATGAGAAGTGGTTCCATCGTTTGGAACATGGAATATTTTGGTGTTCGTTTCAGATTTTTGGGTTCCGTTTGTTGGAGATCTTGGTTCCGTATTCGGGTGCAGGCTCGATACGATCCATCGGCCATCGCACGTCACAAGAACTTTTTAATCGAGCTTTGGAAAACTTGTTACTGGTTTACGGTATTTATCTACACGGCACGTATTGTTTGAGAGCATTCTGATGGGTACAATCAACGATCGACGTGTTTACATATGCGCTCTGCTTAACTCTTCCACAGTCGGCACCCTACGAGGCTACCAATGAACATCAGTATTCTTTCACGCCGGCCCGGCTCCCTGGCGGCTGCTAGAGCCTGGCAGTTCGGCGAATGTCCATGTCAGCTTGATGCTCTGAACAGCAAAGCAAGTTCTATTCTGCTGAAGACAATTCAGGCAAGGAAGCGGCGGCGGCTCTCAGACTCCGAGCCGCAGATACGGTCGCCGCCGGACACGGAGCACACGCGATCAGCCATCGTGCATGGCTCCACGGCTCCACGGGATTCACGAGCACGGAGCACACCTGCATTATCGTCGCAGATGAACCTTGTGCTCGGCGCGGATACCGGTCTCTCCGGAGTCCAGTCGATGTGGATCGCTCGTCTCCGCGCGCTCAGGCACACTGGCAGTCTCGCCGCCGTCACCAGTGCACGGGCACGAGCACGAGCACAGGCACAGCGGCCCGGGCGACCGGTAGACGGCGAGACGAGAGCAGACACGACAGGCAAACGGATCTCGTCGACTCGCACCGGACAAACTGGGCTCCGAGCGTGACGACTGACGGGGTATGGATGGCCCTGACTTTCATGTGGCATCACGTGACGCTGGACCAGCGCGCTTGGTCGCGCCCCACCCCAGGGACGGACGGGTGGCGCGACCGCGGCATGGGCGAAAGGGCAACGACTGGACACGCCGTCACTCTCGCTCGGCCGCTGTCCAGCATTCCCGTCTCCGGAGAGCGGAGAGCCGTATGATTGGCGGGGGCTCGGGCTCTGGCAGCTGTATATAGGGATATAAAAATCAAAATTAGTGACACGGAAGAGAAGGTTGTATTGTCGTTGGCGCTTACTAAAAGATTGGCACATATAAATTTCACGAAAATTTCTCATATTCTTATGGTAGCATGATTCTGATGCTGTGAGTTGGTGCCAGTATTTCAGCCCATATGATTGTAGCCCATATGATGCTCCTCTAATTGTGAGTTGGTCCAGAACATGGTAGTAACTCCGTCCGCACACATAGATCCATTGGGCCTCTGAAATGCACAGCCGGTCCAAGAGCCCTTTAAGACAAACAATCAATCATCCATGCATCCATCTCTGGGAAGCCAAGCCACAGCCCAGCAGAGATGACTCTCTTGCTCACTCCATCCACGACGGCAGCTTCGTATGAAGTGAACAGCAAGGCGAGCAAAGCTGATGGACAGAAAGTACAAAACAGAAAATCCATTACCATAATGCAGAGCATGTGCGGAGAAAAGAATACTCAGGTTTCCTTCTAAATAACATCCTGTGGTGTACAGTGTTGCTTCTTCATCATACAGATAATACAGTACACACGCCAATCAAAACGCTACATACGTACAAAGAATGTCACGCCCGCCCACCGCGCGCCGCAGCGCACCTCACTGCCGTCACCGAGCTCAGACGTTGTCGGGCAGGTCGAAGTGCTGGACGCCGAGCACCTGCAGCGCGGCGTTCTGGACGAAGAGCACGAGGCCGCACTTGGTGGCGCGGAAGCCGTCCCAGAGCGGGAACTGGACGGTGCCGGACACGGTCTTCCTCGCCGAGGCGCCCTCCCGCACGGCGGCCACCTTCTCGAGGCGCCGCACCACGTGGTCGTTCAGCAGCGACTTGCCCTTGTTCTCGCCGCGCCCGCAGTCCGTCACCAGCCCGCTCTCGTACAGCGCCACCAGCACGCTCGCGCCGCCGGGACCTTCCATGCGGCTGCGCAGCGTGCCCGTGAATGATGCCTGCAGCGTCAACGGGTTCGGCCGCTGGAACGTGACCTGCACACACACGCGTACACGCAGATCGAGATCAGGTCGTGGTTTCACGCTTCGTCTACAGCGACGACATGGTGAGGTGGCAACAAAATCGGACATGCCCGATCCACGCTGCTAGCTAGCTGTGCAAGAAATGGGTAGTGATTTTCACGTACCTTGATGGCGGGCGCGGGGTAGCGCGGCGCGTCGCGTACGGCCTGGGCGAGCGCGTCCAGCTCCGTGCCGACGCAGTGCGCGCGGCCCTGGAGGACGACCTGCGGCGTGAAGAGCGTGTCGAGGCGGAGCGCCTCCACGTAGGCCTTCTGGCGCACGGTCCAGGCGCTGGACGCGAAGGGGTCCTTCCACCCGCGGTAGTCCCAGTAGTCGACGTGGAACGCCATCACAACCACGGGGACGGCGCCGTCGTCCCCGGAGTCCTGCGCCAGCCGCGCCGCCACGGCGTCCGCCTCGGGCGACGCCCCGCACCCCTGCGACGCGAACAGCTCCAACAGCACGGGACCCGGGGCCGCCTCCTGCTGCTGGCCGTCGGCCGTCGTCGCGTCGTCCGGCGCCGACGCCGTGCCCCTGCGCCCGAAGCACGCCAGCAGCCGCGGCGCCATTTGGTCGCTGTCGTAACCAGCTAGCGAGCGAGCTGGGTGAGAACGTCGCGGCGAAGGGAACGGATCAAGTGAGCTCGCTCGCGCGCTGGCCCGGCCTTGGCGCGCAAGGTAAGTAGTAGGTGTCTCTGGGGCCTCTAGGTGGTGTGGTGACTGGTGGGGCAGCTGTTGGGTGGGTGGAGACGACAGACGAGAGGTGAACGGAACGTGGCGGTGGCGACGGCAACAGGATACCAGCCTGTCAGCACGCACCCCTTCTTGGTTCTTCGCTGGGTAGCTGCCATGTGTGTACACCTACGTGCCTGCCTAACCTCCAGCCTTTCCCTTTGTTTTTCTATTTACCTTTTCCGCTGCTGACTTTACAACTGCATTGCGAAATGTGGTTTCCACTGGTTCAGTGCGATCTGTAGATGCATTATGCTCACTCATTTTGTCGTCGTCTTCTTTGGCGAATGAAAAGACCATCGGAAGAGAACGCCTTTTTGCTTTCACGATGCATGATGCTTTGCTTGCTCCGGTGTGTTTTGCATTGTGGGCGCGACGACCACTGTGTCGGCGAGTGGTTGGATCCGCCGTCGGAGAGGTGGTCTGATTCCCTTTGTTTAACGCAAAAACAGCCAGGCCACGTTTCAGCAGCTGTTATTCAATTCAATCAGACCACTGAGTTACAGCAGTGCGCTACAAGGCGGTGCGTGTGCTATGCATTTGCCGACCGGCCGGCTTTAGCGAGCTAGTCTAGTCTAATAAACACGGTGCAGCGGTGGATTTTGCTGCCGATTTAGTTTTAGACGTCCGCTGATCGCCACGGTGCAGTCCGTGGAATTTTTGGTCGATCATCAGATACAAATATACAATGGCCTGCTTGCACAAGATGAAGTGGGCGGGGAGCTGTCGCCTGCGGGGAGAGAGCGATCGAATTTCAATTTGCGTGTGGTGGCGAGGGCGGCCGTGCACCTGATGTTGCATGGACATCCTACCTGATCCTAAGCGTCGGCGCGTCGGTCCACCGTTGTCGGCGTACCTGTAAGTTTACATGGATGCCATCGCGCCGCACTTTGGACTGCTACCGAGGCCTGGACTGGTGATGGGCAAATTGTCCTGTTTAAATTGAATCCACTCCAAGAATACGAATTTTGCGTTGGTACTGGCCAGGCCTTTCTCATCTTCCCTGACTGAAACCACGTCGCGGTACCGAAAAATTATTGAGCCACATCATCACGATGTCATCTGACAAATTTAGCCGTCGGACAGATTTCTTTGGACTTCTGGCCGCAGACAACTCCCGCAATCGGCCATTGCCGCAGCGGAGCCTGCATGATGCGCGCCGACCGCTCGAGTCCGCACTGGGGCTGGCCAACAGCACTCACAGACCGGTGGCACGCCGCACGCCCCGGCCGGCAGTAGCCCCGCGCCGCCCGCCCGTGTCTCCGCACTCTGTAGAGACACACAGCCTCGCCTCGTCGCCCGCCAGCCACCGCTCCGCTTGGCGCTCGTGCATAGCCACGCGAGTCTGCTCGGATTAGGAAGGAGCGGCATCACCGTTTTGCCATTGAGATTGAGACCACATCTCCACGCGAGACTAGACAGAGAGGCGGCAGCGGCATAGTTGTGCATGGACCGTACAAGTGTGGGGGAAGAAGTGGTTAAGATGCTAAGGGAATATATGTGGTCTAAATAAATATTATCTATATCTATATCTATCTATACAATAAAAGAGCGAAAAAATTGATAAATAGCTGTCACCCGAAAAAATATACCCACCCTACGTACCGTTGGGAATATGCCCTAGAGCTAATCATGTAGACGATGATATTCCGATTGTATCCATGATTAATAAAGTATTCATTGAATATCTATTATAGACAACTTATATTGATTGGCGATTATGTGAATTGTTTGTGAAACTCAATTACTTGAATGGTTATTCTAAAGTTGTCCATGGTCGGCGTTCTTGTGAGAACACACTTGAATATTAGACCAGCACATGTATTAGTTGATGGCTATGTTTCACAAGTCATGGACATAGAGATATCAAACTAATAATGTGGGTACATATGACAAGCTAACAGAGGGCGCAGCTGTTGGTCCACATGTAATCAAGATGGTTGGTTACACTCACAGGTTGGAGAAGCTAGGCTTCCCAATTGGCCAAGAGTTGGCAACTGATTTCATTCTTTCGTCTCTTCCGTCCAATTATGGAAACTTCATCTCGAATTACCATATGCATAGGGCGGAGAAGGGCTTAAATGAACTATGTGGCATGCTGAAAACAGCAGAGGCTGACATCAAGAAAGCAGGAGGTGGCCAAGTGTTGGTAGTTCAAAACAGACCTAACTTTAAGATAAGGAAGGGCAATTGGAAGAAGAAGGGCAAGGCTAAAGATGAGATCTCTAAGCCAAACCAATCGTCTTCCAAGGATGAACCACCTGCAAAGAATGATGAATGCTTTCATTGTAAGGGGAAAGGTCACTGGAAGAGAAACTGCAAGGTGTACTTGGCGTCCTTGAAGAAGGATGACGGTAGTAAAGGTACTCCCGCTCATACACTTGTTGTTCATGTTACAGACATTTTTTCTCGCTAACTCTTATATCAATTCTTGGGTATTTGATACCGGATCGGTTGCTCATATTTTCAATACGATGTATGGAATGATAAGAAGTAGAAGCGTGAGAAAGAAGAAGTTGATTTTCGTGTGGGCAATAATGCAAGAGTTGCTACATTGAACATTGGGACGATGCAACTTCCCTTGCCGTCAGGATTTATTTTGGAATTGAATAATTATTATTTTATTCCTAGTTTAAGTCAAAACAGTGTGTCACCTTCATGTTTGATGAAGGATGGTTATTCATTTGCGAGTAAAGACAATGGTTGTGTGATCTCAAAGAATAATGTGTTTGTGGCTTTTGCATCCATTGTGAATGGGTTATTTATTTTAAATCTTGATGATGTACCTATCTATAATGCTAGTGCTAAACGGCCTCGGCTTAATGAGTTAAGTCCTACCTATATGTGGCATTGTCGCTTGGGTCATATAAGTGAGAATCGCATAAAGAGGCTCCATGATGATGGTCTTCTAACTTCGTTTGATTTTGAATCATACGAGACATGTGAGGCTTGCATGCTAGGCAAGATGACCAAGGCGCCATTCAAAGGAGTTCCTGAGAGGGCTTCTGACTTCTTGGAACTTGTACATACTAATGTATGTGGACCAATGAGCACGACAGCCAGAGGCGGATTTCAATACTTCATAACTTTTACTGATGAGTTTAGTAGATATGGATATGTCTACCTAATGAAGCATAAGTCTGAAATATTTGAAAAGTTGAAAGAATTTCAGAATGAAGTAGAGAATCAACATGGCAAGAAGATCAAGGCCTTGCGATCTGATCGTGGAGACAAATATCTAAGTCACGAGTTTAGCAATCATCTTAAGAGTTGTGGAATTATTCCACAGCTTACACCACCCGGAACGCCTCAGAGAAACGGCGTGTCTGAGCGACGTAATCAGACCTTGTTGGACATGGTTCGGTCTATGATGAGCCAGTTGGACCTACCTTTATCGTTTTGGGGATACGCTCTAGAAACAGCCGCTTTCACATTGAATAGGGTACCATCTAAGTCCGTAGTTAAGACACCATATGAGATGTGGATTGGTAAGAGTCCTAGTTTGTCTTTTGTGAAAATTTGGGGTAGTGAAGTTTATGTCAAACGACTTATATCAGATAAACTAACACCCAAATCGGACAAATGCTTTTTCGTGGGATATCCGAAGGAAACTTTAGGGTATTATGTCTATAACTGGTCACAGGACAAAGTGTTTGTTACTCGAAATGGTGTTTTCTTAGAGAAAGAGTTTCTCAAAAGAGAACATAATGGACAAAAGGTGTATCTTGAAGAAGTTCAAGATGAGCCAGTAGGGACTGACTCTACAAGTGATGCTAATGTAGCAGAGCAAATTGAGACACCCGTGGCAGTGAGACACCACCACAACCATGAAGATCAGCAAGACTTCACGCATTGCGTGGGGATTTGTTATTGTTAGACGATGACGAACCTGCGGATTATGCGAAAGCTATGATGGATCCAGATTCCGAGAAATGGCAAAGTGCCATGAGATCCGAGATAGATTCCATGGGAGACAATCAAGTTTGGAACTTGGTTGACCCGCCTGATAGGGTTAGAACCATATAGAGCAAATGGATCTTTAAGAAGAAGAAGGACATGGACGAAAATATTCACGTCTATAAAGCTTGACTTGTCGCAAAATGTTTTCAGCAAGTTCAAGGAATTGACTACGACGAGACATTCTCGCCGGTGGCGATGCTTAAATCTATTCGGATCAATCTAGCAATTGCTGCATATTTCGATTATGAGATTTGGCAGATGGATGTTAAAATAGCCTTTCTAAATGGGTATTTAGAAGAGGACGTGTATATGATATAGCCCGAAGGTTTTATTGATCCTAATAGTGCTGGAAAGATATGCAAGCTTAAGAAATCTATTTATGGGTTAAAGCAAGCATCTCAGAGTTGGAATATTCGTTTTGATGAGGTAGTCAAAGGGTTTGGCTTCCGTCAGAATGAAGAAGAACCTTGCGTTTACTAGAAGGTAAGTGGGAACGCTATTGTGTTTCTGATCCTGTATGTGGATGACATACTATTGATTGGGAATGATATTCCTATGTTGCAATCTATAAAGACTTCACTGAATAATAATTTTTCTATGAAGGATTTAGGTGAAGCAGCATACATCTTGGAAATTAAGATCTATAGAGATAGGTTGAGAAGGCTAATAGGATTAAGCCAAGACACGTACATTAACAAGGTGTTGAAACGGTACAACATGAAACAGTCCAAGAAAGGGTTCTTGCCTATGTCACATGGTATGCGCTTTAGTAACAAGCAGTGTCATTCATCAGATGAAGAGCGCAATCGCATGAGTAAGGTTCCATATGCTTTGGCCGTTGGTTCCATCATGTATGCCATGATATGTACTCGCCCAGATGTCTCATATGCTCTAAGTGTTGCAAGTAGGTACCAAGCTAATCCGGGTGAACCTCACTGGATGCTTGTTAAGAACATCCTAAATTACTTACGAAGGACTAAGGATGTGTTCCTAATCTATGGAGGTGAGGAAGAGCTCGTTGTAAATGGTTACACCGATGCTAGCTTCCAAATCGACGGGGATAACTTACTATCTCAATCAGGTTTTATGTTCACAATAAATGGTGGTGCAGTTAGCTGAAAAAGTTCCAAGCAGGAGACGATGTCCGATTCTACAGCAGAAGCCGAGTACATTGCAGCTTCTGGTGCTGCAAAGGAAGGTGTTTGGTTTAGGAGGTTCCTCATTGAGCTTGGTGTGTTTCCGAATACGTCGGACTCATTGAATTTACATTGTGATAACAATGAGGCGATTGCACAGGCTAAGCAGCCTAGGGATCACCAGAAGAACAAACATGTACTCTGAAAGTTTCATCTCATTCGAGAGTTTATGAAACGAGAAGAGATCAAATTGTGCAAAATACATACAGATTTAAATGTAGCAGATCCTTTAACAAAGGCTCTTCCACAGTCTAAGCATGAGGCGCACATGAGGTCTATGGGGATTAGACATCTAAGAGATTAACTCTAGTGCAAGTGGAAGACTGTTGGGAATATGCCCTAGAGCTAATCATATAGATGATGATATTCCGATTGTATCCATGATTAATAAAGTGTTCATTGAATATCCATTATAGACAACTTGTATTGATTGACGATTATGTGAATTATTTGTGGAACTCAATTACTTGAATGGTTATTCTAAAGTTATCCCTGGTCGATGTTCTTGTGAGAACACACTTGAATATTAGACCAGCACATGTAGTAGTTGATGGCTATGTTTTACAAGTCATTGACATGGAGATGTCAAACTAATAATGTGGGCTCATGTGAGACATGTAGGCTGGACTGTCCCAATATGAGAAAGTCTCTATTCATATCATGTACGTTATGTCCTTAGACCTAAGATTGTGGTATGTACTCAAGATGTGAAACGGCCTACTTAGGGACTATCAAACGCTGCTTCGTAACTGGGTAGTTATAAAGGTGGTCTTCGGGTGGTCGAAAAGCATGCTATGAGACATAGACAATCAAGATAGAATTCGCCCCTCTCTACGCGAGAGAGATATCACTGGATCACTCAAGTGATTGGATCAACAAATGCATGGCCGTGCTTGGGTTAAGTGTTAACCCACGAGTTGAACCATATATCGAGTGGCAAAGGGAATAACTTATATGTGGTCGTAGTGGTTCGTCTGATATGATATTTGCGTGCACATAGGAGTTGTCATGCCTTGTTAGAGGCTGCTATCAACTATTGGGCGAGTAGGAGTACTCGGCCCATGTCAATGTGTGCGTGAACCCATAGGGTCACACACTTAAGGGGCTGGAAGCCTAATTCGGGTTGGACCCGAATTAGATAAGGCTTAGGGTTACTAATGGGCCTCTAACTCGTGAGCTCATTGGGGATGCCTATATAAGCAAGGGGTAGGGGCGTGGTCAGGATTACACACACCTTTGGCAGCCGCTGTCGCCCTCCCCACGCTCACGCCTGCTGCTCCTCGCGGACCTAGCACGTGTGGAATTCCTCAGAGGTGCTGCATCTAGAGCACTGGGACGAATCGCGCGAGGGGACTGAGGTGACGGACGACCATGCAACTGCACTGCCTGCTGTGACACGTACGACTACATCGAGTCGTCTTCCGCTGCACCTGCGCGTCTAGTGGTAATCCCGTAACCTGTAACTAGCAGTAGATCCTGGTTTATGCGGTCGAAAAGTTTTATTTTCTGGCTACTGTAGCATCCTCATAACCCTTCAGTGGTATCAACTCTGTTACTGCCTTGTTATAGGTTCGGTTTTGTGCATATGGTGATATGTGTGGTTGTAGATGAGTCTCTAACCTTGGTTCGTCATCTTGCCGTGTTGGTCTTGAAACGATCTACTCGTACCGATCAGAATTCCGCCATCCGAGTTAAGTGATTCATGTAAATCCAGTTATGGCGAGTTAGAGATCAATTAGATTGATCAAATTGAACCCTAGGTCAAGTGCCAAGCGATATGATGCGCGACGGTGGTAGATGGAATTTACTGCGGGCGCCGGTTTGCCGAGAAAAGTGCTGTTCGGTAAAACATCCGTAACTTTTGAACCGTAACTCGGATTGAGATGAACTCTAAACGAAAATCATAGAGAACAAAATTTTACATTTGGTTCTTTGCTGCTTTATGCATTCAGTGAAATTAGAATTGCGAAATAAGGCTTGGAAAATAGAGTTTTCTGCGTTACAAGATTAGACGTCGGATTCGGATAACTCTGTTTTGCAGGTATTGATGATTGGTATAGCCCTTATGTGCATGTATGTATTTAATTCATGGCTTGCA
>CM041631.1:10175603-10230859 GCA_023333625.1 Bothriochloa decipiens | reverse complement strand
AATAATGGGCTATACCAAGTCATGTTTGTGTTATGCCGTTCTTACTATGTTCTACTTTCACATGCTATTATGTTTTTGTCTATATGAGTGCAGTAGTGAAGTAGAACGATCCCTCAGCAATGTTTAAGTTAAATGCTTCCCCAAACCTTGCACTGTCATAAGTCTTGTACAATCGGTGATGGGTCTATGAAATTAGGGTGCCACTGGTTTTCCTCGACTAGGCAGGTTCGTATCGGATACTTACTGCAAGAAGGTTTGATTACTTAAACAAGGTCATCCTAACGGTTAGGGACTTTGGAGCATGGGTAGGTTGAGCATAGCATAGAGATGCTGCCCAACAACGAGAGTCATATGTGATATGATTAGCAAAGTGTTGCTTACCGATCTACCATGTCTTCTAGCGGTGATGCTAAAGCTCACTAGTTGACTTGTTAGTTGTGGGTCTTGAATCACTAAGTATCAATTAAGGGATATTGATTTTAGTGGGAGTAGATTTTATTTTGATATAATTTACTCTTTCATGGATACATTGTCTTAGTATTTTGTGTTACTTTTGTTGTAGATGGCCGCTCGCAATCAACCATTTTCTTTGCGTACAATTCTTGAGAAATATAAGTTGAATGGAACAAATTATGCGGATTGGATCCGCAACCTGAGAATTGTTCTCAGGGCTAAGAAAAAGGAAGATATTCTAGACACCCCATTACCAGATGAACCTGAGGAGAGTGCTCCTGCTACTGAGAAAAACGCTTACAAGAAAGCATGTGATGCGGATCTCGAAGTGAGTTGCCTCATGCTTGCTTGTATGGAATCTGATCTGCAGATGCAGTTTGACAACAATCATTCAACGAACGATATGATCGTGAGGCTTGAAGATATGTTCCAAACTCAAGCGCGGACTGAAAGGTTCAATGTCTCTAAGGCGCTTACAGAAACCAAGCTAGCAGAGGGCGCAGCTATTGGTCCACATATAATCAAGATGGTTGGTTACACTCACAGGTTGGAGAAGCTAGGCTTCCCAATTGGCCAAGAGTTGGCAACTGATTTTATTCTTTCGTCTCTTCCATCCAGTTATGGAAACTTCATCTCGAATTACCATATGCATGGGGTGGAGAAGGGCTTGAATGAACTATGTGGCATGCTGAAAACAGCAGAGGTTGACATCAAGAAAGCAGGAGGTGGCCAAGTGTTGGTAGTTCAAAACAGACCTAACTTTAAGATAAGGAAGGGCAATTGGTCTTCTAACTTCGTTTGATTTTGAATCATACGAGACATGTGAGGCTTGCATGCTAGGAAAGATGACCAAGGCGCCATTCAAAGGAGTTCCTGAGAGGGCGTCTGACTTGATGGAACTCGTACATACTGATGTATGTGGACCAATGAGCACGACAGCTAGAGGTGGATTTCAATACTTCATAACTTTTACTGATGACTTTAGTAGATATGGATATGTCTACCTAATGAAGCATAAGTCTAAAACATTTGAAAAGTTCAAAGAATTTCAGAATGAAGTAGAGAATCAACATGGCAAGAAGATCAAGGCCTTGCGATCTGATCGTGGAGGCGAATATCTAAGTCACGAGTTTAGCAATCATCTTAAGAGTTGTGAAATTGTTCCACAGCTTACGCCACCCGGAATGCCTCAGAGAAATGACGTGTCTGAGCGATGTAATCGGACCTTGTTGGACATGGTTCGGTCTATGATGAGCCAGTCGGACCTACCTTTATCGACAAATCGGACAAGTGCTTTTTCGTGGGATATCCGAAGGAAACTTTAGGTTATTATGTCTATAACCAGTCACAGGGCAAAGTGTTTGTTACTCGAAATGGTGTTTTCTTAGAGAAAGAGTTTCTCAAAAGAGAAAATAATGGACAAAAGGTGTATCTTGAAGAAGTTCAAGATGAACCAGTAGGGACTGACTCTACAAGTGATGCTAATGTAGCAAAGCAAGTTGAGACACTCGTGGCAGTGGAGACACCACCACAACCACGAAGATCAGCAAGACTTCGCGCATTGCGTGGGGATTTGCTATTTTTAGACGATGATGAACCTACGGATTATGCGGAAGCTATAATGGATCTAGATTCCGAGAAATGGCAAAGTGCCATGAGATCCGAGATAGATTCCATAGGAGACAATCAAGTTTGGAACTTGGTTGACCCGCCTGATGGGGTTAGACCCATAGAGAGCAAATGGATCTTTAAGAAGAAGAAGGACATGGACGGAAATGTTCACGTCTATAAAGCTCGACTTGTCGCAAAAGGTTTTCAGCAAGTTCAAGGAATTGACTACGACGAGACATTCTCGCCGGTAGCGATGCTTAAATCTATTCGGATCATTCTAGCAATTGCTGCATATTTGGATTATGAGATATGGCAGATGGATGTTAAAAAAGCCTTTCTAAATGGGTATTTAGAAGAGGACATGTATATGATACAGCCCGAAGGTTTTGTTGATCCTAATAATGCTGAAAAGATATGCAAGCTTAAGAAATCTATTTATGGGTTAAAGCAAGCATCTCGGAGTTGGAATATTCGTTTTGATGAGGTAGTCAAAGGGTTTGGCTTCCGTCAGAATGAAGAAGAACTTTGTGTTTAACAGAAGGTAAGTGGGAGCGCTATTGTATTTCTGATCCTGTATGTGGATGACATACTATTGATTGGGAATGATATTCCTATGTTGCAATCTATAAAGACTTCACGGACGGCCACGCAACTGCACTACCTGCTGCGACGCGTACGACTACATCGAGTCGTCTTCCGCTGCACCTGCGTGTCTAGTGGTAATCCCGTAACCTATAACTAGCAGCAGATCCTGTTTATGAGGTCAAAAAGTTTTGTTTTCTGGCTACTGTAGCACCCTCATAACCCTTCACGTACCCACCCTTGGATTATTCGATGTCTTTAGATCTTACGGTAGGTATTAAGCTAATTATGGGCCGTGTAGGGAGGCGTAAGAAATCTTACATTCCTGCCGTGAAAAACTCTCTTACACCGGTCTATTTTGTCACCAAAAATCTTTCTTACCCACTCGACATACCCATATGTTATCTAACTACTCACGTTAGCCTTGTACAGTCCAAACTCCCTACAGAGTCACAACCTAACTACTCACGTTGGTCCCGACCACATGATCTTGCCTTTGCCTGCACGCATATCTTTCCAATCTCCTCAATCGTCCATTGTTCATCCCAGCGAAGGCGTAGCTTCTTTCCAACGTGCATTGCAACAGACTTGTCCTCGCCTTGCTTGCTTGCTAGAAGCCGCGTCTAAAAACAATAGATAGAGCCTATTGGGATTGGCTATACGTCTGTCGACGTTGTTGGAATGGAGCCAGGACGAGCTCAATGCGGTTGATGCGGACGCAGAAGATGTGCTTCCATGGCCAGAGCCTGCCGAAGAAGCTACAGGCGGCACTGGGGATCTGAGTCAAAGCCCGGGGACCTGGAAGCCAACAATCATCTCCATCTCCTCCGTATATTGGAGACATAGGTGTGGGGAGGCTCAGTACCATCATCCATCATGCATGGCGTTGAAGGATGAAGGTGCATGGTGCAACACGTTGCATATATGCGTATGTCCAAGATTAGCTTATTAGGCAGCATGATGACGTACGACATATTCTTAAGACTGATCGAGTTGCAGTGCAAGAATTCAGCACGCTAGCAAAAATTATTTTGGACCTCCTCTCATCCACCGCATGTAGATACGTACCTTTTTATCTTATGGCTAATGGCTATGTTTACATTTCTATAATATTTATATTTATTTTATTTTTTGTTCCATGATGCAGCAAGGAGGAGGCGAAGAAGAAGAAGATACATTCTAATTAAGAAGCTCGATGGTTGGTTGAATCTATGCTATACTGTCCTTTTTTTAATTCTAAATTCAACATGATAGCTATCTGATCCAATTGTAGGGACATGGTTAGTTTAATACTGACACTGTTGAGTCTTGATGTTTTTGAGTGCGGGATATCAACTAGAGCCTAGAGGAGAAGCGGTTGTGCAATCGACTCGCACAAGGGTTACCCCACGCCACTAATGAACTAGAGGTATGCTAGCTACACCTTCGACAATTCAGTTCATAGCGTGCACTTTAATTACATTGCTATATTGGTTGAATTGTTGCTTCACCATGGTCGACAGTTCCTATAAAAATTTTCATGTGCAATGATTTGGCTAAAACATTGGTAGTAATATATTATATAGTTTAGTCTAGCACAATGATCTTTGCACAGATTGGTTATAGTGGCATTACATGTTTCATGATTTTTGTTAATCTTAAGTGACAATACCTACTCAAACTTTCTTTGATCCTTCTGCAGAGCCCAGTGCAGCCTCTGATGAAGGAACAAACCGAACTAATTGATCATGTGGTGCACAATGAAGTGCCTTTGATAACCATGTACATCCAGGGATTTTTTTATTGGTTTAGTTGTGACTGTGAATTGTAATATAGAATTGTGGGCTGTTTGCTGGTGACAAACCGGAGCATGATCAAGCTGACGCATGAGAAGACGGAAAGTATCAGTTACACTCCCATGATGTGCCCTATGGCTCAAGCAGTCAACAATCAATCACCAAGTTTTGTTGATTCAATATAGTAGACCGTTCTTTAGATGTCATAGGTAGTTCAACTATTTTGAGTTTATTAGTGATTCTTTTAAATTTAAGGTGCAAATAGTCCTATTGTTTTCAAGAGTTATTAGATAATTTATATTAGATTAGAAAGAACACAGGATCTCTTTGACGAAACAAATAAATAGAAGAAAAAATATTATTATTACGAACATAGGAAGTATTGTTTCCAAGTTAATGGATACTTTCTATGAAAGGACAACAATAGTTTGTTCATAATTTTGATAGTCACTTGCACACTCTAGGCATTTAGCCATGTTCTTGTTTCTTGTTACCTAAGATCTATAGCTGTATTTGTGTGGAATCAATATAGAATTTCTGGAAAAGATGATTTGTTTGATATTGAATTGAAGGTCTCAATTATCTGTGACTTCTCTAAAGAATTTCACAGGATACCTTTAACACTAGGATCACAAACTCAAACAATGAAAACACATGTTTAACTCTAGAATGCAATGACACGCCCTTAACATTTCTTTTGATATGTGGGTGTTATATTTGTCATCTGTTTTTTAATCCAGGAAAATGACACTAATAACATTGGTTTGATCTTTGTAGGTGCATTTTGCATGATGCTTTCTTGATTGTGAGTAAATCTTCCTAATAAACATATGCCTAATGCACTTCAGTGAAAATACTAGGATAAGATGATATCGACAAACAAGCTAGAAAATAAAAAAAACATATATCTTCTAAGCGCGTGCGTGCTGCACGTGCATGTTTACTAGTCTATAAAAATAAGTTTAAAAAAGAAATAAACACAGGCAGTCTGACCCCCATGTGGACAGATTTGCTAAAAATTAAAGATATATATCTCCAGGGAAGAAGAATTAAAGTGAAAAATGGTGCTAACACTCTTTTGTGGAAGGATGCATGGTTTTATGACAAACCCTTGGACATAAGGATGGCAACGGGTCGGGTTCGGATCGGGTGGAGTCCCCGTGCACCCAAAACCAAAACCCGAAGTCAAAACCCAAACCCGAACCCAAAACTAATTCGGGTGGAAATCCATCACCAAAACCAAACCCACGGATACCCGAAACCCGAACGGGTACCCAAAACCCGAATGGATACCCAAAATCCGCGGATATGTATACACATATTCACATGTATAAACAAGGGGCAACAAATAATAAATATTTTTATGATTTAACTTTGAATAAATTTAATAATTTAATTAAACAAGTTATTATTAACATATTATAAAACATGAGTTTTAATTCCAAATGATTTATTTCAGATATCCATAGGTGGAAAACCAAACCCAAAATCGAACCTGAAAACCATGGGTGATCACCAAACCCGAACCCGCAGACCAGAAACCCGTGGATATCCGCTCCAAACCCGATCCGCTGGCATCCTTACTTGGACAAAATGTTCCCTGATCTCTTTAAGATGTGTGGTCAACCTGACATCACTGTGCTCCAAGCTAAGACAAATCCTCGTACCATTTCCTTTACTAGATGGTTAGTGGATGATATGAAAAGTTGCTGGGAACATATTAAATCAAAGCTGGCTGATATACATCTATCTAGTGAGATAGATAGTGTATATTGGAGATTTGGTAATCAGGGCAAATTCTCTGTTAAGTCAACATATAAAGCAATGACTGAAAATGATGCAAGCCCTTACCATAAAAAATTATGGAATGGAAAAGTCCCTTCTAAGATTAAGATCTTCTTGTGGATCATGACTAACAATGCTTTGCTTACAAAAGACAACCTCACTTATAGGGGTTGGCTCTCCCACATGTCACTTCTATGATGAAAATGAATCATCTTTTCTTCGAATGTAGCACGGCTAAAGATGTATGGGCAGTAGTTGCCTATGCTATTGGTGTTGGTAACATTCCCAGAAATTTATAGCGATGCTAGAACTGGTGTGACCGTTGGTTGCCAGCAAATGCAAAATTCCATACTCTTGGGGCAGCAGCAATCTGCTAGGCTATTTGGAAATCAAGAAACATTGTGTAATTTGGAGAAAAAGTGATAAGAAATCCTATATCTATTGTGTGTTATGCATGTTCGCTCATGGGTTATTGGCATGTCTTTTCATGGATGATGACAAAGTGTCTCTAAATCAACGCAATGCTCACAATGGCCACGAGGCTGGTGGCCAAGAAGAAGAAGAGTGAGCATCTTCCTTTGAAGGATGGCCACGAACAAGACCAGAACTGAAGATGGTGACAATTGTCGAAGCAAATGTGACATTTTTTGGCGTCTTCTTTTGGATGGGACATGTACTGTTGTGGAAACCATGGTTTTGGGTTAGCTAGCTGGTTTGTGGTTTTGATTCTTTAGTGTTCGTGACAAACTTAGTTGTGAGGACGCGCCTCATGTTTCTATTCTAGCCTCTTGCTTGCTTCCTTTAAACTCTAAACAATGTATTTCCATTGACTCGTTAGTGGAAATGGGGAAGTGCCCTCATATAAAAAACAATAAACTCATAGGTGCCACGGCCAGACCCAGAGTGGTAGCGATGCAGGTACATTGCCGTTGCTCCTCATCACATTAGGATTTTGGAAGCTCATATTCTAATTCATTGTGTCTTCGTTGGATCCTTCTTCAAATATTCATCGTAGTTTCTTGCCATGTTCATGTTGTCATTGATGTCCCTCTTGTTCTGGACGCCCCAGCCCGCTCAATTCGGGGTTACGGTCTACACATCTAAGTCGTTCAATGAAATGTCCCTTAAAATCATCTATGCAGTTTTGAGATGGCCGCAATACTGATTGTTGCATTGTTGCTTGCTGATGAGATGGATTAATGCTCCAGTGATTCACAGTTTTGTCACCTAATTCTCTCCGCCGGAGGATTGCAAGTTGTAGTGTGTGGCTGTTGAAACAAGAATCATCCATGCATCTAGACTTATCCCTGAACATTAGTTATAATCTATGACCTTACACTTACAAATTTCTCTAACATGTCGTGCTCTCTTCTACCATGCTATAAAACGAATGTTAAGGAAAATCTTGTCATTTACAAGGTTAATAATATCAAAAATTGTGATGGATGTTGAACTATTATTTAAAAACTAACAATCTAAAATCAGCTTAAAAAGGCATGCTATTCAGCGGCAATCCAACACTAAGTTCTGGTTGTATGAAATATATGCCTAGAATAATTTGTTTTGTCAAGATCCATATGTCACATGTGGGTGTATTAGTTTATCCATTGAGTCTTCACTAGCTGCCTTTTGTCTCACAGTCTGGCCATGTTTCCTGCACATTGATCATGATTCAAGATTCAAAGAGTTTTCATGGACGTTTGCCTCCATTGCAGGGTCATTTGTGAAGTGTTGCTAATTTTTTTGCTTTTCCCAATTAATTAACTATCTAGTCCAAGGCCAAATGCCTTGTCGTGTTGGACTGAAGATTTTAAAACCTTCAGGAAACCTTTGCTATAATCTAGAGGTCTGTAAATCACAATAGTTGCTTGTTAGATTTTTTTCTTCTGAATGTAAGGTTGAGTACCATGAGTTCATTACAGATTGATTGAGTCACAAACATGCTTTTCTATTTCTTTTGGCAATCACAATGTGTAAACACACTTTGTGCTTTGTTTTACATTAGGCTAGGACTCACTTCATGAATCATGATTGCACCAATATGGTGTTTTGCTTGCATCCATGTGTTCTATTATTCTTGGTTTAACATATGCTGCATTTGTAGATGACTACTATTTGTTAACAGTAGGGTTGTAGACATTTGAAAGAGTACCAAGAGGCAATGATTTGGAGCTCTGGATTGAATAAGGTAACAGCAAATAGTTTGAAGTTTCTTTTGTCAGAATGTGGCATTATGCACAATTTATTTAGGCCATGGCAGATTCAAAAACCGAGGCAAAGTAAATTTCATTTGTTCCTAAAGATGCGCTTTTCTCACTCCTATTCATAGACACTTGAATTAGCTTTGCAAATTAAGCTTCCCAATAAACATCCCTTAGTAAAAAAATGGTATGATAAATAGCGTTAAAAATTACATCAATGTTTTTGTTCAGTTTGCAACATTCTAATAGATTGCCCTGGGTAGTTTGGGACAGGAAAAAGGGACCGGATTAGGTGCAAACCACAACCTTCGTGAAAATTCGTGCAAACCATAGCAAAAAAGTCATCTAAATTCATCAAAAAAATCACACGTGTAGATGCTATGATGATACAAAACCTTTAAAATATCTTGTCCAAACTTAAATTCGTTTGTGAGATATAAAATAACAAATTTCAAGCCAGAAAGTTATCTAGATGATTTGTTAGAAATTTTTTATTTTTATATCTCATAAACGAAGTCGAGTTTGGATAAGATATTTTATAAAATTGTGTAGCATCATATCATCTACATGTGTGATTTTTTGAGTGAATTTAGATGACTTTTTTTGCTATGGTTTGCATGAGTTTTCATGAAGATTCTAGTTTGCACCTGATCCGCTGCTCAGGAACAGGAAGAAAGGCACCTTTTCAGTGTTTGGTCCACTTAAAAACGAGTGGTTGTTTATCTAATTATGAGGGACAAAACTAGCAACAATCGATTCAGTGTCCGGTACATTTCTATTGTTAGTTTTTTTTTTTAGAAACCAAATCCTTCAAATAGCACTATCCATTGTGAATGTTTATTAATTTATAATAGTGTGGCAATGTCCATCTAAATGTGAACGCATTGCTCTCTTATGTGTTTCCATTTCTTTGCATAATCTATTCCTTAGTTGAGTACTATGCTCCAAGGCTTACAGCAACACGTTCTTCAGCTCTGTTTGGACATTTCTTTAATTTGTATTACCACATTTGACAGGGAAGAAAAGGGTAACCTTGGAGCATAGTTGGGACTGCGAGAGGAGGTCCGAAAGAATTGTGTGGTTAACATTTTGAGGTCAAACCGAATTGTGTTGTTAACAATATTCTAGCATTAAAAATCATGCTTGAGTTCAGTTAATTTTGAGTGAGGGACTTGTGTAATATTGATGCTCTAAATATCACGATCGCAATATCTTTTTCATGACTATGTAAAACACACTTGTAACATATGTTAATCGTGGTATTATGTTTTCGCATTGTAACACACGGGCACTGACCTAGTACATATAAAATATTAAAATTTAAGCAATGGTGGAGGAAGGGGGCACACGCCCCCACTCCCCTAATTTCTATTCCCAAAAAAGCATATGATGTCCATGGCAACGTTGAGGAGTCACGAAGGCGACGTCGAGCAAGTGCCACTGCCGCGGAGGACGTCTACGGGGAGTCAGCAGGAGACGGTATCTTAGGAGAGCCACATTGAGCTGGTGCCATCGCTGCGGGAGTTGGCGCAGGGAGTCCTGAACCTCGCCGACAGTATCGGAGCTCACGTGGTTGCAGACGGATATATTTTCCTCCTATTCACTTAAGGATCAATCCCAGGCGAGAAGTCTTGAGTTGTTTGCGAAGTGGAAGCAGAAAATAGGAAATGAGATAAATTCGTTGGATTCTCAAGTGATGGATTTTTGAACATGGTGTGAAGTGGAAGCAGGAAACACAAAAACAAACTGAACATGGTGTGAACTGGAAGCAGGAATCAAAAAAATGAATATGGTGTGAACTCCAAACAAGAAATAGAAAAATAAACTAGACATGGTATCGGAGGCAAGAGAGCCTGGCGGGGGACATAGCCCCCCTAACATATCAGAACAAATCTTTTTAGAAGTATAAACTTATAAATTACTTATATTAAGAGGCAACATATAATAAAAATATTTTCATATACACTTATTAATATTGTGTAGATAATAAAGTCATACGAAGTAAACTTAGATGATAAAGAATATCCTATGAGCACGTGTTTATATTTCAAGGTTTACAAAGTCATCTCGGTTGTCTTACTGTATTGTCGCCTACCACTCAAATATAAAATGTAATTATACCTCCTTTGAGTGTATTTTCTCAACAGTTTGTAATTAAGAGCTCCACCGTATCACTTAGTATCCTCCGTTGCTTTTTCACTTGCTTGCCAACTTGATAAAATTCAATACTCCTCTAATTACGTATCATTGTCCCTACATTGGGGCTTGATTACACTTACCATGTCCTCGTTTTGGTGATTGATGGTATAGCGACCTCCTAAACTGAATTTTCAAATTGGTATAAAAGGCCAAATTTCACACATTTAAGTCTGGGCTCTCCTATATGCATGCTTCTACATCTGAGTTATGGGGGGAGTGACAGCTACATATCTCCTGGAAGATTCTTGTGTTTGTTATCTTCCACTTTTTAACCAAATCAAACGTTGACACATCACAGGTGACAAAAAAGAAGAAAAACAAAAATACCACACACATAATCAAAATCTGGAAAGATAAAAAAAATAAAAGCACAAAATCCAAATATCTATAAGGACAAAAAAAGTGACAGCACATGTACGCCGAGTAAGAAAGGACAAAAAAAAGTGACAGCACATGTACACCGAGTGAGAACAGAAAATCAGAATATGGAATGACAAATTCTTTTTTTAAAATAAAAAAGCCCACACGTACAAATTCTGTTCAGCTCATACTGTATTGGCTGTCATCTTGTTCTCGACTTGCAAGAACACCCACTGCCACCGTCTCAGTATTTGCAGAGCTGCTATAGTGATTACTGTCAGGTAGTTGTGCCAAAGATGCGCCGAGCTTGTATGTCCGTGTGCATCGCAAAACCAAATTGCTCCCCAACACCCAGTTGAATACCTATAGAATTTGGCAATTTACACAGAACAGACGACGAACAAATTTCTGTAGGGATTTCCACCTCTACAGAAAACACTTACAGGTACAGGAACAAAGACTGCTTATAAGAAACAAAAAGAGACAGGAAAAACATACAACAAACAACATTGAGGCCACCGTCGCCGCCGCTGGCGATAGAGGGGCCTGCCCGGTCGGGGGAGCAGACACGAGGGCCGCCGCTGGTTGGGGAGGGATCGCCGCAGCCGGCGGCCGTCACGCAAAGATACAGGTTCACTCATCCAATTGGGACACCAAGAACAGGATCTGACACACACAAGCATCGGTGCTGCAAAAGCCAGGAGAGAATCATCAAAGCTAGGTAGAGAAAAAAATCCTAGCTCAAACCTTATATACATATATGCAGATTCAATGGACATTTGGGAACTCCTGTTTTTCCATGCTGAAATGTAACTTTGGAACTGTTGTTTACTGTGCACGATGATAGTGTCCTAGTGTCCTTAGACACATGCATCTCAGCATCTGTTGTTGTTTCATGCAAGGTCTTTGCCTTTTTGGCATGATCCTCTTAGTCTTCCTATGAGCCTTGCTGGAGTAAAAAAAAAAAAAAAGCCATATCTATCACAAAAGCTATAGTGGTAGATAATTGAGTTGGACAGCAAATAAATAAAAACTATATGCAAATACGAAGTGAACTTGGAGTCAAATATTTTAGTCAAAATAGACATAGCTTGACTGCAGGTCTGCAGCCAAGTTCAATCTTTCA
This sequence comes from Bothriochloa decipiens, assembly GCA_023333625.1. NCBI lineage: Eukaryota > Viridiplantae > Streptophyta > Magnoliopsida > Poales > Poaceae > Bothriochloa > Bothriochloa decipiens. The sequence goes on along the minus strand of CM041631.1, from coordinate 10,218,767 downwards.
GTTCAGTGACATATACCAGTACACTGGTTGAATGCAAATGAAACATACTCATTCACATAACATTCAGGCAAATGCCGATAGATTTTCATTTCCGAAAAAAAAAACTCAGGTAGTATCTGTTAGAGTTCTCTTCTTAAACACTCAGGAAATAATGGCAACTAAAAAAATCAAGACAATGGATATTTACTACAAATTTGCATCCTAACTTGACATCGGTGACTAAAAATCAAGTCAGTATCTAGTAAGAAAGAAGAATCAGGCTCATTGAGTTAAAAGGACCAGGCGCAGTATTCAGAAAAAAAGAGAGGGAGAGAGATCTTTCCCAAACGAATCCTGCAACAAAAGAAGGCCAGCCAGCGTGGCCACGTCATCCAAAATTCTCGGCCGTCCGATCGGGCGGACGGACGGCCCAGATCAGGTCAGGCCTGGTCATTTTTTAAAAAAGCCCTCGCACTTTGATGAAATATAACCCGCCGTCCAGCCACTCTCAGGATTTTATTCAAAACAGCCCTCGAACTTTACTCAAATTAAGGATCAGTCCATGTTGGCCTGCCTCCCGCCTAGGCCGAATACGGCCCTATGCTATTTTCATTTTTTTATTAATCTTTAATCTTTTCTTTTCAAACTAGAGATCTTCCCAAATTCATAAAAAGAATATAGAAAAATTATAAAAATATCAAACTAATTTTGTTGAGTTTTTTATGACTAGATCTACACATTCAACTCAAAATATCATATGATTTAGTGTATTTTATTTGATAGATATATACATCTATAATTTTATGTCAGTGATTAATTTTTTTCTCATATCGCATACGAACTAAAAATATCTACCCCACTTAACTGCAAATCAATTCATACCCTTTTCTATAACCTTCGATTTCTACTTCTCCCCACCTTAACTCTAGATCAATTCATACATTTTTTTTAATAATCTTCGTTTTCTAATTCTTTAATTTTATACTAACTCGTAATACAAAATAATCTAAAACAAATAATCGCTGACATACATATACAAAGCCAAATACTTCACTACATATATGACATATTGTACAATCGCATATATGAGTACATGTCACGCATGTAAACAACAAAACGAATGCATAGTTAACCACTGGCCATAAGCGGCAACGCCACGCAGATTTCTAGTATATATTAAGCCCAGAATACTTAACAGAATTTGTTTCAAAAGAAAAAATGGAAAAGCTAACAGAATTAAGCCCAACATATGACTCGATGAGGCCCATCAAGCCCAACTGAATGGTTCTGGGCCTAAACTCGCCTGTTGATTTCGCTGATTTGGACCCAACCAGAAAACGGCCCCAATCCGCGACTCTATTTTTCTGGGAAGATTTGTTCCATAACATCATATATATTTTTATAAAGCTATAAAATTATTCTTATATACATAACACTCTGTGAGCGAAAATTACTGCCATAACTTTTTAAAATATATCTCTTGATATATTCTATAGACAAATTTATCGACAAAGTTTTATGGTAACTTTTTAAAATACCATTTTGAGGCATAATTTTATAAACAACTTTCTCGCATGATGTTTCTTTAACCAAAATACAGTTATATTAACATATATGTATTGATGACAACTTTTCAGTGTGATGCTTTCTACACTAACCAATTCTATTTTACTATTGTTCGTTGGGAGCGAAAGACTGGGTTTCACTTTTTTTCTTGTATATATATAAACAAAAATAAAATCTGTTTGCAACTAACTGGCAAGTCATCATCAACTCTCCTTCTAGACAAATGCACCGTCCAATATAGATGTACATACATCAAGCACTGAGATGTACTTACTTAATGCTGGGACGACGTATGCCTATGAGCCTATCTGCTAGCGCGGAAACTTGACCTGCTAGTCCATGTCCATCTACTACACACACAGTTGCCGTCGTGCGGTGGCCGACTCCTCCGTGTCCCCGATCACCACCAAGTCACAGTCCGCGACTCCACACAGACCGCCGTGGGCCGTGGCGCACTTGCTGCATTCGCGCTGCGTGTGCCAAGCGACGTCCGAGCAGCGAGCGTGGCAACGCCCCCGTAATCCGCTGACCACAGCGGCCTGTTATGGGCGTCGCCGTCGAGGAACGAGGAGCCCTCTGCCCGATCGAATCAGTTCCTGGTGCTGTCTGAGTCATCAGATCCTTGACTTCCTCGGCTCCCCAAACACGGCAGCCGGCAACGAAGGCAGCGCCATTAATCCTCGCGCGGCCAACGTTTCCGTCTGTCAGATGATCCGGTTGACAAAACCCCATTCCGCCACCGTATCCGTCTGGTTCAAAAGCGACAGAACTTTGTGCATATCCGTCATCCGATCAAGAAGGAAATTATGTGCACGTTCGCTCGCTCGGTCGAGTTGGGCATCGTGCGGTGCCACGACGCCTTCGTATCATGAGGCGTGACACGTTGCAAATAACGATCAGCACGCTTGATCGATGTCCCGCTGGAACCGGTGACCGACCCATTTCGTAAAGGTATGGGTGCGTTTACACTACACCATCATTACCCGATGACATGACTGCATTCGCTGTTGCAGTGTTGCTGTCCCCATCCTAGTATGCCGTGAATCAGCTCCAGCCAGCGCACGTACCGACCGTCAGTCGGAGCTTGGAAGGCAACCCAACAAGGCCTGCCTGCTGTGGTCAAAGCGTGTGCGAATAAAGTAGCGCGACGCTGACGAAGCACACTCGGCGGCGCCGGCGAACTAGTCTGTGGATGCTAGCGGCGCAGCAGTCCATGGCTTCATGCCAGCGAATGAGATCCCCGGCACTACCGGACTCGCCTTCTTTGCCGACGGCCTCAAGCCGTCGGCAAAGACGACTTTACCGTCGGCGAAGGCTTTGCCGACGGCCTGCCACGTCGGCCGTCGGCAAAGGACCGTCGGCAAAGAATTGGGCGGCAAAGACTTCTTCGCCGACGGCCACCTGGCCGGCCGTCGGCAAAGCTTTGCCGACGGCCACACCACCCGTCGGCGAAGGAGCCACGTCAGCGGCTGCGCCGTCCCACGAACGGCGGTCTTTGCCGACGGCTGACGCGGGCGGCCCTCGGCAAAGGGCATTTTTTTTGTTTTTTTTTAAAAAAATTAAAAATTTCTTTGCCGATGGCCGGCCGTCGGCAAAGACTTGGTAAATTTGCCGACGGCCAGGCCTAGCCGTCGGCAAAGCTGGGCCGTGCTGGAGAAATGAACCAGCTTTGCCGACGGCCAGCCGTCGGCAAAGCTGGGAAAAATTTTTTTTCACTTTTTTTTGCTGTTTCCTTTCGTTCATTCGTCATTTCAGCACATATATATCACATAATAAACATTTCATCACATATAAACCACAATTCAGCATGAAATTCAGTTTCAACATTAATCGACACATGATCGTGCTCAAATCCATCGATACAAGTCGACAGAACCTCCCCTGCACGGGAAGGTTTCCAAAACCTGCAAGAAACAAGCCGGCTCGATGGCCAACATCACATATACGGCACGAAGGCACAAATGCACCTTAGGCTAGCTTGTAGGTTTCATCATGGGCCCAAAAAGATACACAAAAAAAAGAAAATTGGCCTCAGTCAGCTTGATAAGTTCATAGCAGCCATGAAAGCATGTGACACATCCAGCCCAAAGGCAACAACACATTCTGACAGGTTGTGAGTGTTGTTTGGGCATGGATGTATCACATGCTTTGATGACAACCATAAAACAATATAGGATATGAAGGCTGTTTCATCATTGGCCCAAAATAAACACTACGTTATTCAGTAAAGTTATGGCAATGGCCGTCGGAGCATACTAAGATAATTTAATAATGGCAAAGTTATTCAGTCACCAAATACCAGCCGAAAAGCAATTAAAACTTGTTTGGTAGCCTTTCACTTGTAACTGTTGTGGCTACGGCCGCTGGAGAGAATCACCCCAACTACAATTGAGCCATGGTACTTCTTTCATTTCTATGGCCCTAAAGCTTTCGATGAGATATAGCATGCATATACACACGTACACTACCAGATGAGAAATGGTCACGTCACAAACGGTGGTAGTGATGGTATAACAAGCATATGAGATGACAAGTTCGAGATGTCATTTGTTATTATGTCGTTGATGAGTGATCGGCATATGCGAGGTGAAGTCCTTCTGTTTAAATAAATTTTGTTCTTATGATTTGGTCATTTGATGGTGATTGCGAAAGTCAAGCTGAGGTTTGGTCATTTGATGGTTTGATGGTGATTACGAAAGTCAAGCTGAGGTGGGATCACCACGCCCCCACACCCACCACCCACCCCCCACCCCCCGAAATCCACTTTGGCCACATTTGATTCTGGTGGGGAGACGAAGGATGGTCATTACCTGATAATTGATTTTAGTATGTGGTTGTTTGCTCGCCTTTCAAAAATGGAGTGACCATCTCTGAAAATGGCTACTCCCTCCGTCCCATAAATAAATGCACATTTTAACTTTCACATTTCCTATTTGACCATTTGTCTTATTTAAAAAATTTTAATAAATAATATTTACTTTATTATGATCTATTTTATCATTAGAGATACTTTTATAATGACTTATTTATTTCATTATTTACATAAAATAAAATAAATGGTTAAATAAGAATGGTAGAAGTCAATATGTGCTTTTATTCGTGGGACGGAAGGAGTAGATATTTTTGGAGAGAGTGAAATATTTAACCATCTCTGTAAATAAAAAGGAGATGTCTCTTAAAATCAATTTTGCAGTATGTAACTCGTCATGTTACGACACCAACCTGGTCGTAATTTCATGCGAGGCACTAGATACGGCCTCAACATACTTCGAACATCATGAATACCATTTTTCGAACCACCAAGTTCTATTATTTCATGTACCTGCAGTTCAGATTTAGAGGTGTTGGAAAAATTTAAAGAAACAAAAAAAACTAACGAAATATAGAAAAAAAACTCAAAGTTGTCCCAACTTTTGGACTTGAGATGTATTTACTGTAGTAAGGCACCAGAAAAAAATTGGGAAGAAAAAAGCAAAAAAAACATTCTTTGCCGACGGCCTGGTGTTGGCCTTCGGCAAAGATCCTTTGCCGACGGCCAGCCGGTGGCCGTCGGCAAAGCCGGTGGACCTGGCCAGCCGTGAGGCCGCCACGTGTCCGGCCTTTGCCGACCGCTTGACGGCCGGGCCGTCGGCAAAGGGGACGGCGTGGGCTGCCGTCAAGCCTGGCCACTTTTGCCGACGGGCAGCCTTAGCTGACAGCCTGGCCGTCGGCAAAGATAAACCTTTACCGACGGGCTTTCTTTGCCGACGGCCCGGCCGTCGGCGAAGACGTCCTTTGCCGACGGCTTTTTTTTTGCCGATGGCTCGGCCCTCGGCAAAGTACTCTTTGCCGACGGCCAGGCTTTGCCGACGGCACAGCCGTCGGCAAAATGCTTCTTTACCGACGGATTATTCTATGGCCTTCGGCAAATCTTCTCGCCGTCGACAAAGGTGGCGTTTCCGGTAGTGCGGCCGACGAAAGTTGTGCGCGCACAAAACGCGCGCGGCTGGTGGCGTGGTCCCCCGAATCGATCGGATCCTATCACGTGTGCGCGTGCTTGTCCTCGGAGTTAAAGCATGGTGGTGGTAGCTGGGAGCTGCTGCCCGCCGGCGCCGGGCGGGAGCGACCACCTGTCTTTCCACGTCGAAGACCAAGGGTTATCCACAAATTTATCCAGGTCACGTTGCGTAATCCGCGACGCCGAGCCAACAACCACCTTTTTTTTTTTAGTTTTTAGGCACATTCGCAGGCTGTGGAGACCGGAAAGGTGACCGTGAGGGATAGGAGATCAGGACATGACAGATGAGGGGCGGTCATCACTAGGATGCAGGGCTATATACTACACGCAGTCGCAGCCGTCGTCCATGTGACCTCGCCAGCTCTAGGGTCTGGTTGGTGCCGGCCTCTTCTGCGTCGTACTGTACGTGCCTTGGGCTGCTTCTTTGTACTGTAGCTCCTTTTTCTCTTTCCCCGCCATTCGGAACACGGGATCGGGTTGGTGGCTTGGTGCAGGTACTAGTAGGCACCATGCATGCTCCCTTTGGCGGAAAGGGAGGCGTCCGCCAAGTCCGTCCTCTGATCGCGAACGCGCACTGTGCTGCTCGAGCTGGTGGCTCGATTTCCTTGCTTTTTGGTTTATTATTCACTATTACAATTTACAACCACGCTCTTCTCGTTGTGGATAATATAAGGATATATGATTTTGAAAGACACTTTTCGTGAGCTAATTAATATTGCATTTGTTCAGTGCGGACTGCAACGGAAATTGCGGCGGGGCCTAGCATGTTCGCCACTGATCGATTATGAGGCTTATCACGCCGTCGGGTGATCTCAAACATTAGCGATTGAGTAATACCGTATACTCTCTCCGTCTTCTCTTCATGCACCGTCGCCAAGGGACGCTAGACCGGTTGGTCAACCACTCCGGTGGCACCCTCGCGGCCTTAGTTCGACCTCAATGGGGGGGGCGAAATTGCAACATTGGGGTGAAACAAAAAAAACCTCGATTGCCCATCTGTGTACAAGTCAGGTACAACATACAGGGTTTAGGGTTTTCTCAGGCTACGTGTATTAGATTTGATCTAAGTCGGATATTTGTATTTTTGTAACCATAACTTTCAATAGATATGTACGGTCTTGTCACACATAAAGCATATAAACATTATGAGTATTTGTCATAATAAATCTAAAAACATAAATTGTATGTTTTCAACATATATGACCTTTTAAAAGTTGATGGTCAAAGTCATAAATATTCGACTTAGGGCAGCTCCAACATAGTGATTTTTACAATGTTCATGCTCAATACTTCCTCTGCCACTCACACACGCGGCTGTTGGATCCGTCCATTCTCACATAAGAAATACTTTTTTACCTGCTTGGTTTGACTCGTCTGCTATAGTCGATTTTTATTCTGACAGCCATGGGCTCGATGCTTGCAGTGTGTTCATGGTTTCATTAATTGCACTCATGGTTCGATTATTTGACACATTGGAGCTGCTCTTAGAACAAAGCTAATACAACATACGTATAGAAAAAGAACGGAGAGAGTGTGTACATGTCATGGGTTCGCTTCTACGGTAGTAATCTAACGATCCGAACATCAGTTAGTGCGTGGGTCTTCAGTAGTTTAATTAGGTCTCAAAACACAAAAAGGAATTTATCATGGTTTGGGTATTTGACCCCAACGTCCAGCATTGACGATCTTGGTAATGCTCGGTCAAGTTATATAATCAAGAGAAAGAGAGGAGAGCGCTATGCAACAAATCCAGAGTTTGATCTAGGATTTGATGGTTCGGTCCGTTCTATGAAAGCTCATGCCCAATCGTATGTACCGTAGGGCAATGGAGTAAACAAGTTAAATGATTCTATAGGTTTTATATCGTTTCGTGTCCTAATTAACCTTTGCTTGGTGGTGGTGTCTGGTGTCGTCCGTTGGCTATGGCTCGATCCATTCTTGACATCTTCTGCTTGAGGCTCTGCAGCTAATCATGGTGTTGCAAATGACCTTTCTCCAGGTTCATCTTCTCTGGGTGTCCATCAAGGAGCGAAACTAGATTAAAATTTGAGTACCAACCTATTATTGATGGATATCTGTATCTACATGAAAGAAAGTATATGTTTTTGCAAACCAAAAAAATTGTGTTGGAGGCACGTGCCCCCACTCTTAGTGTATTGGATCCGGCCCTATATCCATCGCATGCTAGGGGTTTAGCTGCAGGCATGGAGGCCTGCAGGCGGGTCCGGACGTGCCCCTATATACTACAAGCGGCCCCCTTCTTCAGGGCTCCTTCTGCAGCGTTTTATTTTCTCTGTCGTATATTATATATATATATATATATATATATATATATACTGTTCATTCAACGAAGGCTGCAGCAGCGTCGTCGATCGATCCTCGCCAACATTTCCGTCTGATCCATTTGACAAAATGCGCCTCGTTCTCGTCCAGGCACCGTAAGATCCAAAGGCGGCAGAAATCAATGCACGGAGCATATATACATATCCGATCATCAACGAAAGAATTTTGCGCACACTCGCCCAGCTTGTCGGGCATTGCGCGCGGCGCTGCCACCTGCCGCGCGGCCCTCACTTGCATTGGTGCAAACCAATGCCAGCCGGCCAAAACGCGTGCGTGAGGGCTCGGCGCGTGCGTTGTGCTCAACTGCTGATGACGAGGAACGACGGGCCAGTAGTTGCTACTAGCGGGGCGGGACTGCCCGCCATTAACGCACTCGCGGCAGGTGACGCGGCCTCGAATCGGATCCTGTTACGTGTGTGTCCTCGAAACGAAATGGCACGTCCGCCGAAAGGGTTATCCACAAATTTATCCGGATCACATTTTGCGTAATCCACAAATTTCTTCTTTTGACGTGCATATATATAATAGCCATGGACTGCTTTAAAGTACTGTAGTTTATTACGGGCGTCGTCGCAGCAGATTCGCAGGTGGGTTAGGTGGTGGAAAAAAGTTGTCACGCACATTGCGACCGCGTGAGCGCAATTAATCCGTGTTAATCTAATCCAGATCTGATCCCCCGACGTACGTCTTTCGTTCTCCCTGCCACGCCTGGGTCGCTTTCTGGATACGAACCCGTGAGCGCGAGGTGGGAGATGACGTTCATCTGCTCTGCTCCGACTCGATCTCGTACGTCGCCGTCCGTCGAAATCGTGAGGACAGCCACCTGGCAGCAGGGGCCTAGGCATGTCTAGCACGGAACTGATCGAGAGCACTTGGGTCCCGGATGAGATCAAAATCAAACGAAACGGCCGGCCTTGTTTGTAACGAGATGCATTATGGATAAGACAACAGCAATCTTTGTCAGGACGTCGGCGCCCCCAAAGACAAGTTGGGTTGGCGGAAAAGGAGGGGAGGGTGCTTCGCAGGACTCCTGTCTCGATCGATCGATCGATCGTTCCTCGCATGCCCATGTTTTTCGTGGACGGCTCCTGATTCTATGGACGCGCTACTAGCTCCCCTGCTGCTGTGGATAAAACGGACATGTACGTACGTGCCCATCATGTTCTTCTTGGACGGCTGAGTGTGGCTACTGTCCTAATAATGACTTGTACTCCCTATGTGTGGTGGTCATCCAAAGAAAACGATGGAAACTGTATTGCTCAGCATGTTCACCAAAGATCATGACGTTCCTTAATTCCATCGCGCGTCATGTTGGCCGGCGGAGCCCGATCACGATCGTTTCGGTTCTGACCTATACGTACGCATCATTTGCTTCAAAGCCCCTTCACTATTGTAACGCTACACTGATATCGCGCCACACACGATATATGCAGGAGGCCATTGCCTTTACTTTGCAATCTAGTCCAAGATCACGCGCGCTGCGTTCTGGATCGATGATCTTAATAATAATGGCGTAATAACAAAGTATAAAGATGGCAACACACGTTGTAGTCTTCTAGAAGACGGTTAGCTAGCTAGCTAGCTAGAGTCGGAGGATCAAAATTGTCAGCAAAAGTGGTACTGTACTCCGTAGGCGGTACGTATCGGTACCATCGCCTTCTCTACTGTCAGCAAAAGAGTAGTTGGAGAAATGGATAACGTACGCACACGTAGGACGCCAGTGTCTAACAGGCTAACGCAGCTGTTGGTTGGCCGCGTGTCAGCGTGCCGGAGGAGCGCGGCACCCTGGACACTGGAGGCTAGCTGGAGAGTGGAGACCCGGCCAGCGTGGCGATGTCACGGCGCGCAGCCCGGTCGGTGGCACTGACGCTGACGACGACGTTATCCTGTCTGAGAGTCTAACGCCACCCGCACTAACGAAATTCTATATTCACGTTTTATTCATCAGCGTATTTTACTCTAATTTTTTCGTACTTATCTATTCTTTACAGCGTAATCTATTTACTGTGGGGTCTATTTATCACTTTATCTAAGTAGACCCATGTTTGAGACGAGTTTAACGGTGTAATCGGAATTTAATTTAGTTTTTGGTTTGGAAGGTATAATATTTTTTAGTTTATTAAAATAGTGGGGCCCGCTGCTGGAATCTTCTACGCCGTTTGCTGTGTTGCGCAGTCGCTCTTCCTGCGCACGTTGTGGGGCCACCGGCCGATAGCGTGCGTGCAAGGACGGCGCTGTAAATAGCGCACAACAGTGAATGGAGAGAGGGATACAACACCCCGCTGCAGTTCATTTTTGCTAAGCACTTTAGAGTACCCGGTGCGTCTCATAGACTTCAGGCCTTATTGTCACACCATTGGGGCCGGTACCATCGCATTCTCTACTGTAGATACTACGGATCCAACGAGAGAATGTACCAGAAAAAGGGACCCCTGCAGCTTCCCCCGTTCCAAGTGATGCAAAACAAAAAGACAACCATTAGCTCGTGGTTCAATAGTAGGACGGTCTAGTAGGATGCTACTCATTAGGATTCAAATCTTGGTGCTCGCAATATTTTTTTTGGATTTTTTCTAGAATTTATCGGCGTTATGCGTTAAGTGGTAAGCAGCGTTCCTGGCCCGTCGACAACGAGGCGCCAGTGATGACTTCTTCGGAGGTGCTCATAGGGGTAGAGGTAGGTTTGCGTACGTGTATTCATAGGGGTGAGTATGCGTGCGTGTTGTGAACGTCTGCATTGTACTATGTAATTCTAAAAAAAGGCTCGCTTTTCATCTCGTCCAGATAGGCGAGCACAGTTTGCCGCATATGGTGGATGCAACGGCTAAGATTTGTTTACTGAACAAAACTGGGGAATAAAAACAGACACATGGTCTATTGCATCTGCGGCACCTCTAGACATTTACAATGCAGATTCTACAATAAAGTCTAAGTCTATTTATTACCTTAAAAAAACCATAGTCTTGGAATCTAAATAATACTTAAAGTCTTGATTTTTCTCACTCTCTTCTTAATAAATATACTATCAGGTCACTAAAATACTATAAATAGGCATGCCTACCACCAAGCCAATAATCATTGATACCTCCACCTTTTTTATGTCTCCTTTCCACCCCTGCAATTTTGTTCTATTTGGCTATAGAAAAATTTGATTATTGTCTCACGTGAGCAAGTGAGTTCTCACCTTAATTGTACTAATTGTCTTTTATGGATTGTTGGTCTTTGATGGATTGTTGGCTGTAACTTTCCAAAAATCAAGTCACTAAAATATAGCAGCTCTCTAATATCTCCACCCTCAAAAGGTTATAATTTTTTAATCCTATCCTTACCTAAGGTACTAATAAAAAATTGTAGGAAAAAAATATTGACATTAATAAGTTCAATAATAAATCTAATTACACTTATATGCTATCGTAAATATTATAATGTTTATAAACTTAATCAAAATTTAAAAAGTTTGTCATGGTACTTTGTGTCCAGTGAATGGAGGCATTTCTTATGGGATTCCTAATTTCCTAGCATATTGTCTTGTCGTTACAGTAAGGACTAAAGTAACTTTAACGGGTATATTAATGGGGTGGTGTCTCATATAGTACCAGGGGGTCTTACACACCTACAATACGCCGATGACAATATTTTATTTTTGAATTATGATGAGAAATCTATTAGAAATTTGAAATTTCTTCTGTATTGATTTGAAGGACATCTGGTTTGAGAATCAATTACCACAAATCTGAGGTGATGGCATTTGGGGTAGATGAAAGTGACTAGCTAATAAGCTCAATTGTCAAATAGGAAAATTACCTAAACATACCTTGGGGTTCCGGTGTCAGATACTCATTTAGGTGTGGTTGCGTTCAGTGGATTGGTGGGTAAGACAAAGAAAAAGATTCAATCGTTGGAAGTTAGTAACATGTCTTCTGGGGGATGCTTATTTTATCTAACTCAACCTTAAGTAGTATACCTACTTATATTATGGGGGTGTACAAGCTACAGGACAACATTCACTAACAATTGGACTTGGTGAGAGCAAATTTTTTCTCGCAATGGGCTTGGAGCATGTTGCTAGCTAGAGAGAACGATTTGGTGTACAGTTTTCTCAAACATAAATACTTTATGAACAAATCTTTTGCTGAGTGTAAGAAACATTAGAGTTCTCAATTCTGGAAATGTATAATAGATACTAAGGATTTGATCAGAGGAGGTTACAAGGTCAATTTGGGTTATGGTAGGGGCATTCCTTTTTGGGAAGATGTCTGGCTAGGGAATATACCACTGAAACTAGAATTTACAAGGTTATATGATTTGTGTGCTGATCCTAAGGTTGTGGTCAGGGATTATTGGGAAGGAGATGGACAGAACTTAAAGTTTAGAAGAGCCTTAGGGACAGAACTTAGAGTGGGAGAGATTGATGTACAGTTTTCCCAATGAAGAGAGCGATGGTTTCTGTTGGACTCTAGAGAAGTCACAAATTTACACAACCAGATCCATGTATAGATACCTAGCTTTTAGAGGGGTGGTTAATAGAAGGATGAAAACAATGTGGAAGAGCAAGCTACCTATGAAGATCTAGGTTTTCATGTGGATGCTAGAGCAGGACAAACCTCATACTATGGTTAATCCAAAAGAAAAAAATGGAAGGGGAGGACAACTTCTAGCTTGTGTGGGGTAGATGAAAATACTGATTATATTTTCTTTGAATGTGCAAAACTAGTGTGGACGTGCTTTAAAGATGCCATGGGTTGGGATCGGATACCACGTAGTCTCCAAGATGTTTTTGAGAACTGGTTACCTTTAGAATGTCACCATTATCACATCAAAATTTTTGTTTTGGCAATTATCTTTTGCGGTATTTGGAATATTCGCAATATAGAATGGCTATTGAACATAAGTTTCCATGCTCCCCTGACACAATCTTTCTTAAAATCTTGCCTACAAGAAGAAGTGGTGTATCTTGTTGAAACCGAGGGACGCTAATTTTCTGGATTTGAGGATTTAGACCATGAAAGAATGGCTAAAGAGGTTCTGTAGCTTAACTGACGACGTGGAGGTAGAAGGGGTTATCTGGAGCAGTTAGAACATATGCTTATGTATATGTTTTTCTTAGGCGTAGTGTATTGTCACAGTGCAGTTGGAAGTGTTAGTAGATCCTTTCTCTTTTTATATAATTAATGGTTGTAATGTGAAATGGAGGGTGAAATGGAGGGTGCTTTTGAAGCTGGGGAGTTTTCTGGGAAGCAAAACATAAAGAGTCTAGGGTGTGGAAGGGGCTCTGCATTGGAATGTTTATGGAACAAGAGGCGGTCTTGTTTGGTTTGTTGTTTTTTTGCTTCTATATAGTAGATGCCTGGGAGACGGCTCTCGTGTTGCTGTTTGTTCCGGCTTGCTTAAATGTATTAATATTGTTCTTGGAGGCGGAAGGTACCGTGCTGGTGAAAGGTGGAGGCCAAATATACCAGGCGTGCGAAGAAATTTGAGAAAAGCGCGCGGCATTTGTCAGTACTTCTAATTATGTTTTTTTAGAATTACTTCTAATTATGTTGGTGATGAAGAAGCGAGAAATCATGGCAAAGAGCTCCTCATCATTGAGGAAACTCATGCCACTGTGAAATCGCTCATCAAATGCTTGATTGGATTAGTGTCTGTGAACTCGTGCTCGCACATTTCGATTATTGTGTATAATATTCCCTCCATTTTGAAAAATATTAGTAATGGATAAAGTTAAGAATATTTTTACATAAAAAAGTTAAGAATATTTGACTTAGGATAAATTTAATACAGTATATGTAATGGGATAGTATAGTAATAATAAGGGTTTAATTTTCTCCTTTTTATGCAAATGGGATAGTATAGTGAATAATAAGCGTTAAATTTTCCCCTTTTTATAAACGGCTTTAATTGCCGTGGATCTGAAAGTCAGCACCAGTGGTCAGCATTCATCCATGCACGGGAAATCCAGGGGTTCTGCAGTTGCAACTTGCAATTGATTTTCATATTTGATTTGATCAGATCCAAATATAATACCGCACAATGAGCATGCCCACAGAGGAAAAAAGAAGAAGAAGAAAAGACAGGAGACGATGACTAGTTGACTGTTCGTCATCATCCAGTCATCCTACCTAATGAGACGATTATAATACAGTGATGATGAATCCTTAAAAGTTCAAATATCCCGCTAAGCCCCAAGAATATTGGAGTACTGTATGAGTAGATCGTTGCCCACCATCAAGCACCACGGCTACTGAATGCCGGCGAGTTTGCCGGCTCCGACCTTGCCGTTTCCGTTGGCGGAGGGCATCTCGAGGTCGGCGCCGACGTGCACGTCCTCGTCGCGGATGAAGCGGCCCCAGTACCAGTGCGCCTTCCACACGAGCACCATCTCCTCGATGGGCACGTTCTTGGTCTCCGGCAGGAAAAGCGCGACGAAGATGGTCATGACGACGACCCAGGCGCCGAAGAAGAAGAAGAGGATGAACTTGAAGCGGCAGAGCATAGGGAGGAAGGCCTGCGCGATGATGAAGGTGCAGAGCATGTTGACGGACACGTTGATGCTCTGCCCCGCCGACCGGATCTCCAGCGGGAAGATCTCGCTGGGCACCAGCCACCCGAGGGGCCCCCAGGACCAGGCGAAGCCGGCCACATACGCGCAGATGAAGAGCACCACGATGGCCGCGTACCCCTTGGGTATCTCGGCGACGCCGGAGAAGCCGAACTTGGCGCCGATGAGGCTGCCGACGACGATCTGGCACGCGAGCATCTGGGTGCCGCCCTGCAGGAACAGCTTGCGGCGGCCGAGCCGGTCCACGGTGACGATGGACACGAAGGTCGCGAAGACGTTGACGAGCCCCGTGATGACGGCGGACATGAGTGAGGCGTCGTCGGCAAAGCCCAGCGTCTTGAAGAGCACCGGTGCGTAGAACATGATGACGTTGATGCCCGTGAGCTGCTGGAACATGGGGATGACGATGGCCATGACGAGCTGGGGGCGGTACCGCGGCTGCAGGATGTTGCGCCAGGGGTGCGCCACGAGCTTGGACTCCTCGCTGGCGGCCACCAGGTCGTTGTACTCCTCCTCCACGTCCTCCGTGCCGCGCACGCGCTTGAGCATCCGCTTGGCGTCGTCGGTGTAGCCACGGTCGATGAGGGAGTTGGGGGTGTCTGGCAGGAACAGCGCGCCGACTGCGATGATGGCCGCCGGCACGGCGGCGAGAGCCAGGCTGACGCGCCAGCCCCAGCCGCCCTTGATCTTGGCGGTGCCGTAGTTGATGAGGTTGGCGCACAGGATGCCGATGGTGATCATGAGCTGAAACCCGATGTTGAGCATTCCGCGGAGGCGCGCGGGCGCCATCTCCGAGAGGTAGACGGGCACCGACTGGTTGGCGAAGCCGACGCCGATGCCGAGGAGGACGCGGCCGAGGATGAGCATGACGACGTCCTTGGCGGCGCCGTTGAGCGCGGCGCCGACCAGGAACGTGACGCCGCCGCCGAACATGGACCACTTGCGCCCTGCCACGCGGGTGACGGTGGCGGCGAAGAAGGAGGCCACGAGCGCGGCGAGGTAGAGCGAGGAGGTGAACATGGTCAGCAGCTGGCTGTCGAACTTGCAATACTGGTTGCTCTGGTTCCGCTCCGCCTCCTGCTCCTTGTGGTACACCGACGGGAAGAACTTCATCAGGAACGGGTTCATCGACGTCACGCCACCTGATCGTCCACATCATTTTTTGCACAAACACGTCAGCAACCTTTTTTTTCTGATTTTGATTTGCTTGAAGAAAGACATTTTTTTCGAAAGGAGCTTGAAAAAAACTATTGCAGTTATTTTTTGGGAATGATGTTGGACAATCTTTATTTTCTTTAGCAGTGTCAGCTGTCTGGTAGAAATAAACACAAAAAAAAAAGATGGCGAGGTGATGCATGGAAAGATTCTTCTTGGGTTTGCAAGAATCTGGCAAAAGGGAATAAAGAAAACGATGGGGAATATCGCAGTTTTGTATGTATGCGCAAAAGACGCTCTGAAACCATGCGTCCAGTCTCCCGAACGGACGGTAGGTGAACTGCGCCCAAGAACAGAGCAAAATCGCAAATCGCAAGTACAGAGCAGCGTTCGAGATGCAAACAAAAAAAAATGACAGCCATTTTTCTTCCGTTTCTCTCTTTACAACCACAGCCATAGAACAAAAAAAAGGTGAAAATGTCGCAACCAAGAAAAACAATCAGAGAGACGGCAGAGAGGAGCGCCGCACCGGAGATGCCGATGTCGTATCCGAAGATGAGCCCGCCGGTGGCGGCGACGATGCAGGCGAAGAGCACGAACATGGTGAGCTTGCCGGGGTAGTCCTTTCCCCCTCCGGCGTTCACCACCACACCGCCAGCCATCGCGACCCAACCAGCAACTCAAGCAGGAAGACACAAAACACTTGGCCTCGCAAGAGCGAGAAGCTGCTGCTCGCAGAAAAGCCTACGCTAAAGCGAATAAGATCACAGAGACGGACGGACACAGATAGGAGTGTTCACGAGCGCCTTGAGAACGTCTGTGAGCTCAGAGGCAAACGAAGAATGGCTGAATGGAAGTGCCGAAACCGTGGAGGAGCGGGCGGGCATTTATAGGCAGGGGAAGACCGGATGAGGGGCCTCCATGTGAAAGGGCCACGAACCGGAGGGGTGGACCGGAATATGTGTTCAGCGGAGTCGCATCGCAGCGCTCCGTTCCGTTTTGCTGTTTGGCGCTTGTTTTTCCTCCCGTTCATTAATTGTGGATATATCTTTATCCATTATCCAGCAGCCAGCTACAGCTGCGACTCACCGACCCCGTTTTCCTTCCTGGAAAGACCCGGCGGCCATTAATGTGAACACGGCGTCGCGCTTGCTGCTTTCCGTCGTCGATGGCGAGCCGAGCATCGCCGCCGTCCAGCGTCCAACGTACATACACGCGCGAGGAGGTGGATGGGCTGGCGTTGTTATCCGATTCACCTCCCCGTCACCGCCGTTCCGAGGAGTCATTATGCGGTGATGACTCGGCGACAGATCAGACGGCGTGCTAGTACCAGGATTAGCGGAGAATCTGGTTCTTGCTTGATCGTGTTTAATTTAGGTAATGGGTGGCACTACCGGCCGATATGACAGGTCGCGCTGCTCAAAACCTGACCAAACTGAAATAGCCTGGCTCGCTCGCTCGCTGGCTGGCTGCATGGCAGGTTGCACAGAAGTAGGCAGGAGTGCCTTCTTTTCAGATAACGCCGGGCTCTTGATTCCACACTAACCAGCACTCATGTATGATGGATGTAAGGCGAATGTCTTCACATGGTATCGTGTCTATAGATGTTTGCTAGCTGCTGGTGGAGGCAGCAAATACGGCTACTGCCACCACAGATTAGAGTCAGAACGTAGACAACAAGCAACGCCATGCTCTGCAGATTACACTCAAGTTAAAGAAACCAATAATATGACCCCCACCTACCGAAAATTCTCGTGTTGGAATAATCCTGAGTCTTATTAATTAGCTTGATTAACCACAAATAATCCAGAACTTTTTTTTTTGTGAATTAAATAATTCAGAACTTGACAAAGTTAATGGTAGGTTCCACGATCAAGTCCTGACATGCTGGCCCACAGTCATTAGGATGCCAAAAAGCGCGATCGACTTTGGGCTTACCGACCACGTGCGCGCGCGCTCGTCAATGCATAAAACAGCAGTTGGACCTGGGACGAACAGTTCGTGGAGGCATTCATAATACATGGCCCAACACTGTACGAGACTGGCTTGGCCGGTCGCTCGCCTACGTGTACCTGTCGGACCAGTCGAACAATTACCGTGTCCCTCAGATCAGCTCATGCATGTGCCCCCGGCCGCCTCTGCGTCCCTGCCGACCGCACACACAAATGGTAGACGGCCCCCGCAATGTCGTGACACGCTGTTATTAAACGCTTTTTTTCTGGATCCCTGTACGAGTCATTAGCACAATAGCACTGCCAGTAATTAGGGACAAATTAAAGATTGTTTCTCTAGCTAGTTTCATTCCGAACCTCTTGGCTCGTGGCCGTGGAATAAGCAAACTCTGACAATTTAGTCGCGCGCTCTATACTACTTGGCGTGCGACGCCGACACCTACGCGGAGTCAAAGGAGGCGTGCGACGTCGACGCCCGAGCGCGCGCGCGGCGGAAGGCGGCAACTCTCGGCGAGCTGGCTAGCGCCGAGTCACGCGGCGCATGCCGGTGCGGGAAGCAATGCCGCAGCGGTCATCGGTGCGCCAGGACGCAGCCGTCGACGTCGCCGCGTCGCGATTCGAGAGCCGAATCGCGGCCGGGAGAAGGACGTCCCCGCTCTCTGCACGCCAATAATGCCAAGCGCCGACCGGTCGCGATCCTAGGCTAGGCCTGCTGCTGCTCAGTGCTTGCGTATAGGAAGCTGCTACTCCGAGATCCGCCTCGCGCTCCTCCCTACAGTTTGGTTTGTATGCAACGGCCACAACTTCGTACGAGTATATTTCTTTGACCAGCAAGTTACCTAGGCTGGTCCGGCGAACTGATGCACTGCCGTGTTGTCGGGTTAATTTCCTGATTCCTGGCAGCGGCATTATGATCTTTTTTTTTTTTGCCATATTAATACCTGGTTCATTGCATCCTACTACTAGCGAATAATGGCACAGCATGCATGCTTGCAAATATACGAACAAAGCACACGGCAAAAATGGCACATTGTACCGAGCGATGAACGAGAGGCTTGTTCCTCCAAATCTCTTTTGTACTACCTACAATACATGCGTGCGTAGTATAGCTTGTTGGTCAAAGCAATATACAAGTCGGCCACGCACATGAGTACATGACTTCCTTCTTATTGCTTCTGCCCATGGAGGGCTCGTAGCTGGCAAGGACGGGCGGAGATGGTGACGGAGGGGCATGGGATATATTGGAGTCAACGATCAAGCGACGTATACACGCGCACAAGACTGGCCTATGGAGGCACAGGCACGGAGCGCCTGGCTCGGGGAGGAGACGAGCCGACGAGCTGAGGGAGACGGGAGGTCGACGTGCGTGCGCCACCGCGACGACGAGAGCGATCGGGTCCACGCAGTGCTGAGGTCAAGCGCAAGACGTGTGTACTGCCCCGGCATGTGCCGCCGTGCCGCTGCTTCCCACACCCACACCCACACCCACACCCCAACGAGTCAATGCCAGCCAACCTGGGTCAAGTGGTCAACCACTGCTCGGATGGTTCACTGCTGCCTGGATAAGACCCACACCCACACCGCATGCAGGTCGCCCAGTCGGCTGGCAAGGACAAAAAAAAAAAAAAAAAAACCAAATGTGGGGCCATTGGTTTCCCTTTTTGAGAAACTGAGCTAGCCCCCCAGGCAGCCTCATTTGAATAGTCTTTCAGGATGAGTATTAGACCACGGTCCACCAATCAACATCCTGAGGCCCAAGAATGCATGCTCTCTGAATTGTGAGCAACCGGGGCTGCCACTTACATCAGACTACCTGCACCGGTGACTCTAAACGGTTACTCCAGCAGCACGTAGCGCAAAATGCTGCTGCACTGGGTGCTGTAAAGCGATGCGATAGCACCCGACGCACGTGAAATATAGCGCCTGCATCGGCCTGTGGCTTACGCGCGCTAGAAGCTTGTAACGGGCCCAGCGCATGCTGCCGTGAGAGAGAGGAGAGAATATGCAGTGACGGGCCCAACTCTTTTAAGTAAAAAAAAATGGTTATAACTCACAAACCAAAAAACCAAATAAAATTCCGATTGTATCATTGAATTTGTTTTAATAGATCCTTCAAAACTAGATGTGACATAGATATGCTCAGATAAAGTAACAAGTAGACCCCACAGTGAATAAAGTACGCTGTAAAGAATAGATGAGTGCGGAAGAACTGGATAGAGTACGCTAAGAATGAATTGGTTAGATAAAGTACGAATATAGAGTTTCATGAGTGTGGGTAGTCTTAGGCCTAACAGCCAAGCAGACTAACCCGGTGGCCCCATGGTGCATTCGTTTTTACAGTAGGCAAATTAGGCACAGTATTTGATTACACTAGACTGCTTAATGCGTGAAGGACCGGATTGCGACCAGAGGGGGGGTGAAGGGGAGCCTCAAAATTTCTTTCTAAATTTTTAGGTCCTTGACTCGACAAACACCTCAAGAAACAAACACACAACTCGGTGATGACCACGACCATATTGAGAGGGTGGATGCTCCCTAGGAACACAATGGGTCACCACAAGAACCAAAAAACAACTCCAAGAACAAGCGAAGATCGAACGAGCAAGAACCGGAAAGACACAGCTTCACTGCGTAGGGGCGGACTGTCCGCGGTCCCAAGCTCGGACTGTCCGCAGGTGCGGACAGGGCATGGATCAGTCAACAACGGACTGTCCGCAGTTCAGGGCTCAGACTATCCGCAGGCAAAGATCCAAAACTCGAACAAAACAAAACAGGTTCTCGACAGAGAAGTCAGAAGACCACCGGACTGTCCGCGGTTTGAACGTCGGACTGTCCGCGGTTTGAACGTTGGACTGTCCGCGGTTGAGAATTTCACATCGTCGAAACTACACAGGAGACTAAAATTCGACTAAAAATAACCCGGACTGTTCGTGGTTTGTACGCCAGACTGTCCGCGGTTCAGAACCCGAAAAAACAACTTCTGGAACAGACTCTGCACTGCAGATGCAGTACACCATCGGACTGTCCACTCTTTGAGGGCCGAACTGTCCGCAGGTCAACAATCCCAAAAGAAACGGGAAGTCGAGAGCTCGGTTCCAATCTGGAGGGGTCCCGGCGGTATGAACTGCGGACTGTCCACGCTCACTCAACAAACCGGCTGCGAAAAGCCACTAGCTCGATCTTTCGGCCGTCAGACTGTCCGCGGGTCAACAATCCCAAAAGAAACAGGAAGTCGAGAGCTCGGATCCAATCTGGAGGGGTCCCGGCGGTATGAACTGCGGAATGTCCGCGCTCACTCAACAAATCGGCCGCGAAAAGCCACTAGCTCGATCTTCCGGCCGTCGGACTGTCCGCGGTGGCAACCCCGGACTGTCCGCGGTCGCGGACAAAAGCCACATCAGCAAAGAACTTGACCACACTTGGCCGAACCGCGACGCCCGGACTGTCCGCCCACCAAGGCGCGGACTGTCCGCGGACGTCCATAAAATCGCCTCTCACCAAGATCCAACCCGATCTCTCTCAAATCAACACCAACTGCAATAAGATTTGGAAGAGATATTCCTTATACAGCTGGGAGGCTATCTTCAAAGAATCATGGCCCAATTCAAACAGAGTCAAGAGAAATCGTAAAAGGGGTGAAAATTGACCAAGAACTCGCCATGAACACAAAACCGTCCTGATTTATGCGCTCGTGAGGAATTAGCTCAAACCCTTTGGTAGGATTGATCCTCTCACATCATAGCACGAATCAACATAAGAAAAACGGAGTCAAACGGCCAAGAAACGAGAAATCCGAGCTCGAAATAGAGAGGGGGCGAGGGAGCTTGGGATGAACAAACAAGAACATAAAATCCATCACAGGAATTCCATGAATCCAAAAGCCTAGAGGGCATGAGCACACTACGGGGGTGCTCTACCCATGAACAAACACTACAGAGTTACAGTGGACCTCACTCACAAAGAAGAACTATGGACTGGGAAATCATAGAAATGAAAACTGGAATGAGAGAGGTGAGGGGATGGGTGCCCCTTCATCCTTATTTATCTGTCTTGGACTTATTACATATTCCCAGTTTACCCCTGGTTATACATGAGCCGAATCACTTAGCTTTAGGGGCGTAATGCTCCAACCCTTGGAATTTCTTGATCCGACGGCCACCGCGCCTTCTCACCGGTAGCCTTGCTTTGACACAATCTCCCCGATGCCGCCATGTGTCATCCGTCCGCATCGGGACCTCCGCCCGGGTTTTGAGGTTCAAACCCGCCGTCGGTGGTCTTGAGGCAATACCACCAAACCGTCGCCGATGGTTTTGAGGACAAACCACCAAACCGCCCGCGAGTAGCGTAGTCCATACGCGTCCCCCGTCGATGGTTTTGAGGACAAACCACCAAACCTCCTCGCGAGTAGCGTACCGCGTACGCGTCCCCCGCCATATACACTTGCGTTCGTCGATGTCCCAAGTGTCAGCCACCGCGGCTGGCCACCCGACCGTTTGGTCCGTCAGTCCAAGCCTAGCATCCGCCGTTCACCGTACCGGTCCGTCGGCACGGCACGCCCTACTTGACCTTCTCCTGACCGCTGCCACCACCTCCGGACTTCACACCTATACATCACGAGACAAGAGACACGTTTTGACATATAACGCTATGCCAGGGGATCAGTAGAACCACCGAATCAACCACACGTTAAAGTGTTGGCATGTTGACAATCGTTCATCACACAACAAGAATGCTCCATAATGGTTACGTAAAAACCATGTGTCCGCAACGTGCACTGTCTTAGTTGTAAAAGAAATTTTAATTTAATAAAAACCAGTCTCTTTATAAAAAAAACGTGCGCTGATTAAAGTCTGAAAACAAGATTTCTGCTAATAAAACTGCTAACGTATGTAGTCCTCTGAGAAAACGACGGCTCGCTGGCCAGCAAGTAGCGGATGAACAATGTGCCAGTAGCCCAGTAGTGTGCGTACTCCAGCTGTAATAAGCCCGGCCATGCTTGTTCTAGAACACGGAGCCTTTACGACGTGTAAAGCTCGTGGATCGGGCGTTTGCCGCGACATTTCTTCGTTATAAGGCGTGCATAGGAGACTAGAGCACCGTGCATGCTTCATCAAGTCAAGTGCCAAATTAAAGAGAGATTTGTCAAAAAGCGTGCGTGCAACTCGCCAAACTGTGCAGGTTTATTTTATTTTGAGACGTGGACTACTGCCCTTGATTTTGGTAGCTTTGTACCGTTCCAGTGTGCGCGCGGCTGCTCTACGTAGTGCGCATACGTACCCCCAGAACCCCACCAGCCACAAAAAGACCACACGCGCACTACCGGAATCTAGAGCTTTGCTGAGTGTTCGTAGGTTTGCCGAGTGGCAAACCACGGACATTTGGCAAAGAGTATCTTTATCGATAGCCACCACCAGCACTCGGTAAAAGAGGCTTTAACGAGTGCCAGCTGAAGTCACTCGACAAAACCGTCTTTTGTTGAGCGTAAAAGCTGGACACTCGGCAAATTGGTCTCTGGCGGCCCACTTCTTCCTCCCCACTATAAAAACAAAAACCTAAACCTAATCTCCCTCCCTCCCGGCCGCCACTCCCCTTCCTCCCTCTATCTTTCTCTCCCACTCTTCTCCAACCGAAGCCCGCTCTCCCCCCTCCTCCAAATCCACGCGGTCGCCTGCTCTCCCTCCCTCCTCCCTGCCCCGACGCGGCCCCTCCCCGGCACCCCTACCCGGCGCGGCCCCTCCCCAGCGGCGCGGACCCTCCCCGGCATGCGGCCCCTACCCGGCGCGGAGGGCTCACGTGGCCCCTCCTCGGCTGCGCGGCGTCTCCCCGGCGCTGAGGGCTCGCGGGGCCCCTCCCCGGCGGCGCGGCCCCTTCCCGGCGCTGAGGGCTCGCACGGCCCCATCCTGACGCGGAAGGCTCGCGGGGCCCCTCCCCAGAGCACGGCCCCTCCCCGGCCCGCGGCTCTGGTGGCGCGCTGCCCCTCCCCGAGCTCCTCCCTCGACGGCGCGCGGGACCACCTCCTCCACCGAGCTCCTCCCTCGACCTCCTCCATCTCCTTCCTCCCCGGCGGTGCGGCCCCTCCCTCGAGCTCCTCCCTCGATGACGCACAGGTGAGGACGCCCCGCGGGGAGGGCAACCCTCGCCGGCGCGCGGGGAGGGCGGCCTCGCCGGCACGCGGGGAGCCAGCCCTCGCCACAGCGCGGCTCGGCGGCGCGACGAGCTCAGCGGCCGGCGTCGATGGGCTCGCCGGGCCCTGTGGATGGACTTGGCGGGTCTCTGTCTTTTTTTTTTATTTTTTTCAAAAAATATTTGCCGAGTGCTTGTCACGTGGCACTTGGCAAATAGGTCTTTGCAGAGTCTTTCTTTGCCGACACCTCTTTGCGGAGTGCTGACGTGGCTCGCACTCGGCAAAACCTTTGCCGAGTGCATATAGGGTTTTGCTGAGTGACTCGGGCACTCGACAAAGAGAGCGAATCCGGGAGACGTTTACAGTTTACTACTTACTCATCATCAGTCAATTACAGTGACACTCAGTTCTAGTCGATCACGACCCGTCCTCCGACCTGAGGATGTAAATATGTAATTTTCTTACTTGAGATGTAGATTATTTTCAAGGTCAATGCTGAGGGACTCGATCGAGGTTGCCGATAGGTCTCACAGCAACCTCAACACAGTGAAGACTATCACCTTCCAGTCGTGTTCACCAAGACCCTTCTCGTAACTTAAAGGAAAGCAGGAATATTCAGCAAGGTCCACACGTTCCAGTCGTGCGCTCTCTTTAACTGACGTCGCATAAAGCCAAGGCATACAAGCAATAAGGAGTACAGTATTACCAGTACAAGTCAGGCAGATTCCATTTTTCATCACATCAAGGTGCGCGGCCCCGCCAGTAATAAGCAGACCTACCTATCGCGTGTGAGGTTCAGAGGTGAAAAGTGATCAAAGAAAGGGACAGGCACAATGCAATATGCGAGCTGCTCTGTGTGCTCTCCCTTTGTTTAACCGATGGAATTGACGACATGTGCAAAACGGGCGTCCGCAACTCAAAAGTTTGGTCACGTTGTCATTATCCCTGCCACTAGTAGATTAATACGTATATATAATTTGCTGCAAAGATTCCAACAATATATTACTACTACCATGTAATTAAGGTATCGTTGTGCAGTTGAGCCCGACGTAAATATTCGCTCCATATATTCTCCACGTACGACGACATGATAAGAGAATGTTTCATTCATGCGTTCCAAAACGGTCCTAATCACAAGCATTTCATCGGCGAGAAACTCGCGGGCTGTACTACTCTGTGGTCGTGTCCTTACATTCTACAAACGCTAATGCCGTCCGAGTCATGTGCAACCATGTTCAAATTCTGGTCTACATTCTTCCGAGAGTGACATTCATGTGCAGCTGTGATAATACAGAAAGTGAAATCCAAGAATTTGATCCACACACGAATCGAGGGACGATGCCGCTGCCTGCTTCTTCGTGCTGTAGTGGGCAAGTCAGCTATGACGCGTACCGATCGCCACCTGCAGCTAGTGCTGCTACTCTCTCCTGTGATCTGGAATCGCAGGTTCTGTCGCCTGCGAGTTGGGCTCGTGCCCTCACGTTGCGATCGTGGCACCAACTTTAGGAAGCCAAGGGATCGTTCGAGAGTTGGGCGAGCGCGAGTGGCAGGGGCGCCCCTTCGAGAGTAATAAGCGAGTTCCCAATTGTTTGTTCCTTGTGGGCAAATTCTCGACAAAAAGAAAGAATTCATTTCTAATTCAGAAACTAACTCCGTGGATCAAAGATTGATGAACGAAAAATGGAGTGTAGCCGGTCCAAAACCCACATACTAGTTCGATTCGTGGCCCACCTATGTGCTGGGCTCCGCATGAGCGCGTTTAAGCGAGACGTAAAGCCTGGCCCGGTTGGAGGCCGAAGGACATTCGCACACAAATTTCGGCCTACTACGACAAATCTTTTTCCATTTTTGGATTGTCAACGTATTGTCCATGGTATGTTTCACGATATTTTTTTTATTAATGTTCACATGTATTATTTCATAAGTGAGATTTTACCTGGTGTATTCTTTGTTTTTACCACAAAGTAGCAATAAAAGGTGTGATTTAGGATGTTTGTATATAATTTCCATGAAATATTTCATGATATATATTCCAATTGTTTCCATAGTATTAAATAGATGTTCTCTTTTCTTGTGAAATATTCTCTCACAAAACTTGGACATGAATATTATGAAATTTCATTTACACTAAACTTGGACATGATTAAACTGAGAAAATATTTTTCTTGTGACGGCATGATTTTTACCGCAATGAACAAATGTTCTCTAAAGGATTTTTTTTATCTGAATATATGTAAGTAGGGTCTTGTTTTAAAGTATTTTATTATAACACGATTGTGTAATCAAAATTTAACATGGATACTAAGCTGGCAACTATAACCTTTTGTAACATTCAAAACGTTAGCACATACGCTAGCATGCATGATTCTCCTTTGGAACTTTCTATTTTAATTAGGTTCATACAATTATACAAACAAACAAAAGCAATCAAAGGAGCAGGTGGGTGATAAAAATTTAGGAATTTTTATGTTTTTTCCCCCTACTTCAAAGTCCAATGGTGATTTTACTCCTATTATTTTGACTTTATGATATGAGTAAAATACACCCTAGGTACTTAAACTATTGACCTCCTCCTATCTAGGTACTCAAACTGTAAAAAAACATGTCACGTCATGATTAATTTTTTAAAAAGGACCTCGTCTCTTTTCCCTTCCTCGCAATCAAGTCCTTCCTCGTCTTGAGTCGAAGCAGGGGCGCGTCGGCGAGCCTTGATGTAGCAGCAGCAAGCGGCGGCACAGGCGGCGGCCCGGCGTGGCAACAATGGTGGTGCAACTGGCAACACGTGTTCGCCTGCCACTGGTGCGACATGCTTGCTGCTGCTGCATCAGGCCGTTGCAAATCATCGGCCTTGCCTCCAAGCCGTTCGACTATATGAACTGAAAAAACAGAGCCGCGTCCGCCCTTCGTGTTTTACAAAATTCGTCTACCCAAATACCTCACTGTCCAATTCCTCGCAGTCATGAGTGCGCCCTGTTATTAGCTAGCCTCTGGACGAGACCTCGTTGCAAACCATGAAGTGTAAGCGAAGAATTTTAAGTTTCCCCAAAACATGTCCGCCATGGACGCCGGAGCGAAGCTCCGCGATGCCGGTGCTGAGCCGCCATGGCCGCGGCTGAGCACGAGCGTAGACCCAATCGCGCGAGGTGGGCGTGCCCGGGTCGTTGCCGCCAGCAGCGCGGGGGCCTCACCGACGGCAGCCTCCCATGGCGGGCGGGGAGGGGGGTCGGGAGGGCGTTGCACGTTGGTCTGGTTGCGCCGCCGCTGGCCTGCCCGCGCCGCGGCTAGGGAGGAGCTCCCTCGCCATGCCCGCGCCCTCGCCGGTGAGGCACTCGCGCCGGAGGCCGCCGTTCGCACGTCCGCCGTGCCCTCACCGGGGAGCGCCGCGCTCGCGTCCGCGCGCGCCCTCACCAGTGAGGCGCCCGCACCCGAGGTCGCCGCGCTCACATCGCGCGCGCCGTCGCCGGTGAGGCGCCCGCACCCGAGGCCGCCGTACTCACATCGCGCGCGCCCTCGCCGGTGAGGAGCACGTGCCGGAGTCCGCTTGACGCGCTCCTTTTACTTTGATATCGCTCTTCGTTACTAGCAAGTCAACGTGTTTTTACACCAAAGTTTTGTGATTTTGCATCTGTATTTTACCATTGATTTGGGACAAAAAACTTGTTTATAAAAAAAAGACAAAATCACAAACTTAAAAAAATAGAAGCAAAATCACAAACACGCTTTAGAAATGAAAAGTTACTGGCTTCCCTTCGCGCAACCAGAGACCATCATGGGCTTCTGTTTCGCCTGTTGGTGCTTTGATGGCCCAATATTTAACATCTTCAACATGCTTCACCGACCAGAAGCCCAAGGTAACATGCGCACCAAAAGTCCAAAACAAAGGAAACCGGACAAAAAGCTGCGTTTGCCGGGAGTCGAACCTGGTCTATTGCGGAAGGCAATTATCCTAACCGTTGGACTACAAACGCATTGTCGCTTTATATTTTAATATAGTAGTACAGATATGTACTATGACATCCTTTTACGCCTTTTTTAGTTTCTCAAATTCACCTTCAAATTTTAGTATGCAGAATTCCTATTCCCCATCACATCAAAATACCGACAAATACACAGAGTATTAAATGTAGATAAAATAAAAAACTAATTACACAGTTTTATTGTACTTTACGAGACGAATATTTTAAGCCTAATTAATCAATGTTTAGACAATTATTAGCAAATAAAAATAAAATTACTACAGTACATGTCATTGTAGCAAACGCCAAATCAGTGCCCCGAATCGGACAACTAAACAAGGCCTTAATCTTCACATGGCTGCTCGTTTTGCCCATCGATCTCCCAGTATAAAATATAAATTCAGAACCATAGAACACAGATACTAGGACGCTGTTTGTTAGCAAAACTTTTGGCTCTCTGTTGACAGGGCTCACTTTATCTATAGGCGGTCAACTCATCAAAAAGGTGCTCCATTACCATCAGATTAACATAATCTCCAGAGTCCAGATGATGTAGTGGAGTAGCCAACCTAACCCAACAATTCCCTGACCCCCTCACGGTCTTCCAGAAAACCGGAACATCTTTTACGCATTGACATTCCAAGGAGGAAACATCAACCTTTTCGCTTTGCTGCTCTCCAGAACGGCGCCCCCTATTTCAACTGCCTTGGACTTGGAGACGAACACTCCTCAGTCCTCACACCACAGGGATCAATGCCACTGGACAGGGCAGCTGACGGTGTGACCAATCCTAAGCTTGGCCGGCCGGTGGTTGGACCTGAACATCAAGCAGAATGAGCTGCTTGTTGGACACCTGCTTTCATGGGCTCACCACTTTAGTGAATGTCTGCTGGAAAAGGCAGCTCGCCTGACTGACTGACGACCGGGGAACAAACTACCGAGCTTCTTCCTTACCCCATCGAAAAGAAACTTGTTCTTGTCTGAAGCAATGCTGCCGTGTTTCCGGATGCACTGTCTTCCATCGACTTGATTCTTGAAACTCGTGGTAAGGTCATATCTCATATCCTCACGACTTAGCCGCCGGCCGGTAGGAGGATGTTCTCCAACTGCTACCGCGGCTCATGTACTATGCTTGAATGTCATGCTGACTGCTGGATGTTGGATGGAATGGAACATCTTGTCTGAAACTTGAAGCAAACTGATGTTAGCAAGAGTTGACCTTACTGTTGAGCCCAGAGGGCGACAGAGAACAAGAAACGTAGCCATCGTGCTGATGCCAACTGTTGATGCAAAAAGGCGTTGGATCTGTAAATACACCGGGCTAATATCCAAGTTCGATATCAAGGCGTGCCAGTCGATTTGACCTGTTAATCGACAAGGAAAGATAACTTGAACAAGAGCTGAACGAGACGACAGCGATACGCCCGGACGTCAAGGCTCAGATTGCTCAAAAAGCGGAACTTGCAAGCTCGTCGGAGATCAAGTTGATACAGCCCGCCGATTCTTAAAAGAACTCGTTGGAAACGAAGAAAAACCGGTGACGAAGTCGTCGAAAAGTAGATTGCTTAAAAAGTAGATAAAAGTAATAGATTTATTGTATTTGATTGATTGACCCTTTCTACATTGCCTCTCGGTACATATTTATACCCTGGTACTATGAGTCCTAAACAGACACGACAAAGTATTTCCTAAACAAGTCTTATCTCTAAGGAATAAAAAATAATGACTCGTACCAAGGTTGGACTCAAAAGTAAACTATTAAAATATTGGCATAAATATTGCCAGTTTCCTTATCCATTGCTTACGATGAAACCTCTATCGGCACGCTCCTCATCTCTGTAGACTCCATCGACAAAACCCATCGATAATGATTCAGCTCTCCATCGGCAACAGCCTTCTGCTCTCATCGGCAAGATCATATTAACCTTCATCGGTAACCATCTGTTAGCCATACTTCAAAGCAAAGTAAGCTTAAAAGCACAACCACTCCCTTGCCGATCGGCACAGTTTTCGGCTTATATTGACACGTGTCAAAAAACGGTGTCAACACATGCCCCCCAATTTCGGAGTATAAAATAACAAATGCGCCGAAATTTTCTCTGAGCTATGATTACCTCCTGTCAAAATCACCTGTACAACTCCTCGATTATCGCGCGCATAGGCACCATACCTATCCCGGCTCTTCGATTCACCCGCTGGTAATAAAGGATAAGTCTGAAATACCCCTGCACCAGCTGCCCTATAAATACTTTTTTCACCGGGGCCTTTCAACACACGAACCCAAGCATTCTCTCTTCAGCGGCGGCTCCGACGAACCCGGCGGCAATCTCAACCGACACCATCCTGCAGCATCCCTAACTCTCGGCGGTGATTCTCTTCTCCAACCTTCGATTCTCCGCAGTGATTTCCAACTTTTTCAACAAATCTCTAGTAATGGCGCTCAACTTCAACGTCCCTTCGGTTAGTTTCCTTCTTTGCCTTTTCTGCAACTTTCTTAATCTGTTCTTATTTTTCGCACCATTCCTGATTTTTCTTTCCTCTTCCTTTCTTCTTTTGATCCTCTGAACCCAGTAGCTGCACGATAAACTTATTATCCCCACAGAACAACCGCATGTACAGTGCTTAGGTCCAATGGGAAACCCAGATCCAACCGATATTATAAATGCAGAAACCAATAGGATCCCTTTCAGAGCTGAAAACTTAGATTTGGACTTATGGTCAGACACCTTCCGTTCCTGGCCCAAACCCACCAAGGGATAGAAAAATTGGTACTTGAGGCTCGCTAGGCCAATGCGAACATACTGGGCGAAGCGCAAATTAGATCAATGTATCAGGCTATCTATTGCCGATATGGCCAGGAATGAGAACATGTTGATTGCTGCCTCCTATTTTTGGTCTGACACCATGAACGCCTTCTTATTTAAACATGGGCCTGTCACCCCCACACTTGCCGATGTATACATGCTTACCGGCATAGATATCACCACTGCCGATGATGCCACTGTCCTTCATAGAAAAGCAGAGTACCAAGTGAGTACCCGCAACATCGACGGCTGGACAGGATACATTCGGGAATATGAGAAAACCGGATTGATTGGTCAGAGAGAGCACGCCACTTTTCTGAATATGTGGCTAGAAAAATTCATTTTTTGTGGCAGAACAGTCGGCCCAACTAACATGTATCTCCCCACAGCGGAAATGTTGGCCGACGGTGTAAGACTCCCTCTTGGCCGATACCTTCTTAGCTCTGCTTATCACCTTCTCCATCAAGTTACAGAGAAACTCTTACTGGGTGAACCTATCGGCAATTTAGGAGGCCCTTGGTGGTTTATTAATATGTGGTTGAACGCCCACATGCACAAGCAGCTGCAATTCAACTTATTTGCTCAGTAGTTCCCCCGAGATCTCCCTGAAGATTATGTATTGGCAGAGGATGAATCGGCATCACGTGGGCCCCTCAACTTTGGTGAAGCAATAATAGTTTTACCAGGAACAGAAGCCAACAAAGACCAAGTTGGCCGCTTCTTCAACAGATTTTACTCTGGTATCCCTCGCGATAACAGAGTCTGGATACCCTATATTGATGAAGAGGCCAGATTCCCTCTTTCTTTCAACATTGTCGATGAAGCCTTGAACAAAAATACAGAAATCATGAAGGCTACAATCACTCCCCGCGCCATCCTAGTCAATATATTTGGTAGCAGGAAAAATTTTAATGCCACCTATGAATTTTATTATCCATCGGTAGCAGCAAGACAACTGGCATTTGGACAACTACCAATCAAACTCTGTTATGCCGATGTGATCAGGCCAAGAGAAACCATTACTAGTAACTTGGAGTGGCTGAAAGTAGTCAACCTTTCCCCTGATGCCGATACTTCAAATGTTGACTTCTCTACTTGGGTGCCAATTTCTTTTATCACTGAATCTTTCAAGTCATAGTGGCAAGAATGGAAAGATCAATTGTTTTCTGTATCTGTCCACCATTACTGGCACCTTATCGATTCTGACCATGACATCCCTGCCGATGCGGTAAGCCTCGCTGCTCATCCTTTTCCTTTGATTTTTGATTCATCGGCAACTAACCTTTTGTAACAGGTAGCGATCCAACACCGACGACAAGCAGAAGTGGGAAGATATTCAAATTACGATCAATCAACCTGACATCATTCACTGGCTGTAAAGCACCCACTCTGACAGCGTTAACTTATCGAGGAACTCGCCCCAAGAAGATTTCATCCAAGCCACCCAAGATCAAAATCACTCCATCGATTGCCACCACAACCTTAGCCAAAACATTCCATGTAACTATTCTATTTATTTTCTTTTCATGCTGACTTCGAGAGATACTAATCTTGCATTTCAGGGCACAAGTTCTACTCCTGCCGGCTCTTCATCGGCAATTCGTCCTCCATCTCCCGTCAACGCACCTCCAGATGTTATCCTTATCGACTCTCCAGAGGTATGTTTCTTCAATTTTAATCCAATTTCAACCATTATAATCGGCATTAATGACTCCATTTACTTGTAGCAACAAGTGGACACATCGGCAGCTGTTTCAGCCGATCCAATGTCACCGTCTTCTGGTGCCGATGCCCCCCAGTCATCTGGATTTAAGAAATCACAGCCTAAGCGCAAAGCTTCATCCAACGTAGCCCTTCAATCAAAACGATCAAAAACTGCATCGGCACCATCCACAGTTCCAGCACCATCTCCTCAGCCAAGACTAGCCGATGAGCCAACACCAAGTTTGCCATCAGCTTCAATTACGGCACCAACACCAGCATCACCTCTTCAGCCAATACTGTCTGATGTGCCAGCACAAGGATCACCAACAGCACTTCAAGAAACACCTGCAGATATAGCCACAGAACTGCCATCAACCAGCCCTGCCATCATGATGACTGATCCATCGGCAAGCATTGCTGAGGACGTATTGCAAGCTGCCTCCTCCAGCCAGATGCAAGAGATCGCTTTGAAGCAAGTAAGTTAATTTAACTAAAATTCTGTAATATTTACTCTCCTGTAACTGACTAATTCCCTTGTAGGAACAAGACTCTCCAAATAGCCTATTCTCTTTTACCGTCAACATTCCTGATGATGAAGAAGAAGAAAGTTCTGTGCTTGCCTTAGGAGCCATACCAGCTGAAGTCATAACCAAATTAGAAACATTATTATCCTTGTTGCATCAAGATACACCTCAGCTGGTCCAAGATTCAGACTCCACAAGAGCAATTTTTAAAGCGATTCGTGACCAAGTCCCCGACAACGTTGAAGAAATCCTTTTTCATGCTGCCCACCTTGAGAGCTGACAACTCCAGTACCAAAAGGCTGCTCGATGAATTGCCGATAGAGCCGCTCAAGCAAACCTTAAAGAAGAAATACTACAATTCAAGCAGGCTGCCGAAGAAAAGCACAGAAGCATGAGCAACTTAGAGGCTTCGGGCGCCGATCTTGAAAAAAAAATTACTGATCTATCAGCAAAGAGAACATTTTTATTGGCCGAGCTGAAAGAAGTGGAAACAGCTCTGAACCAAGCCGTACAGGAGAAAGACAACTTGTCCAACACTCTAAAAATTCTTCAAGAAGACAGGGACAATCAAGCTTGTATGGCGCTGACGCTGAGGAAAAAACTTAAACCGATTGAGGACACTGCCGATGCGGACATCAGGGAAGTGGAAGAAGCCGACCAAATTTGCCTGCACGCGATAACCGCTATTCAATCTTTCCTTAGTTCGTAAACTTCATTCATCGGCTTTGTCAAATTATCGGCAATCTGAACTTTGCCAATTAACTGTGAATGTAATATAATGCTTATACCTTTATTCCTGTATTTTATACATCCATCCAAATACTGGGGTAATATTTCTTTAAATATTTTCCATTTAATGCTCTGGAAAATATAACTCCTTCGAGGGTTTCTAAGATGTATGCGTTACCAGGAGCAGACTGATTTATCCAATAAGGACCTTCCCAATTAGGGGACCACTTGCCGAATTTTGAACTCTTAGTCCCAATCGGCAAAACCAATTTCCAGACTAAATCTCCATTTGCAAATTCTTTTATTTTCACCTTTCTATCATACCACCTAGCAACCCTCTTTTTATTTTCTTCGACGCTAATTAAAGCCTTTAGCCGATGACCTGCTAAATCTTCTAATTCATCTCTCATAAGCGTATCATACTCATCGGCTGTCAACTGATCCTGAGAAACTATACGCCTAGAACCAGTCTTAATTTCCCAAGGCAAAACTGCATCATGCCCATATACCAACTGATATGGTGAAACCTTAGTTGCACCATGACACGCCATCCGATATGACCATAAGGCTTCATTTAAAAGAGTATGCCATCTCCTAGGATTTTCCTCAATTTTCTATTTAATAAGCTTGATTATTCCTTTATTAGATGCCTCAGCCTGACCGTTAGCTTGAGCATAATAAGGAGAGGAATTTAGAATTTTAATCCCCATACCAATGGCAAAGTCATCAAATTCTCCCGATGTGAACATAGTTCCTTGATCGGTAGTAATAGTCTGAGGAATACCAAATCGGTAAACAATATACTCCTTCACAAAATTAATCATATTTGCCGATGACACTTTCTTTAAAGGAATTACTTCAACCCACTTTGTGAAATAATCGATAGCAACGAGTATGAATTTGTGTCCTTTACTCGACGGCGAGTAAATCTGACCGATGAGATCAATAGCCCATCCTCTAAACGGCCAAGGTTTGATTATAGAATTCATTACCGATGCAGGTGCTCTTTGAACATTACTGAATTTCTAACATGACTGGCACCCTTTGAAATATTTAAAACAATCCTCAAGAATTGTCGGCCAATAATACCCATTCCTCCTAATCATCCATTTTATTTTAAATGCCGATTGATGTGCCCCACACACTCCTTCATGAATCTCACCCAATAGACTTTTCGATTCCTCTTCACTAAGGAATTTGAGAAAAACCCCATCTAAAGTGCGATAATATAATTCAGTATCAAGGAGCACATACTTGGTAGCTTGAAACCTTATACGTCTCTCCACTTTCTTAGACG
The DNA here is from genome assembly GCA_023333625.1 of Bothriochloa decipiens. NCBI lineage: Eukaryota > Viridiplantae > Streptophyta > Magnoliopsida > Poales > Poaceae > Bothriochloa > Bothriochloa decipiens. Next base: position 10,184,081 of record CM041631.1, on the reverse strand, counting down.
GATCTTTTAAATAATCGGCAATATCCCTTCTCCAGTCATCGGCATCAATTACTGATGTCAGCACTTCTCGGATCAGTTGATATCCCGAAGCATGCTGTGCTAGCTGATTAGCTTCTTCATTGTGCAATCTGGGAATGTGTTCAAGGCGAAAATCTTTAAACTTCTTTAATATTTGCAGGCACTTCTCATGATAAGTAATCAAAACTTCACTTCGGCATTCATATGTTCCGATCAATTGATTAATGACTAGCATGGAATCCCCAAAGACTTCAACTGTATCGGCACGTATTTCTCTGAGCAATTCTCACCCTTTCAGTAAAGCTTGATATTCAGCCTGATTGTTTGTTGAAGTACCAGCAATCGGCAATGAAAATTCATATTTCTTTCCTCGAGGCGAGATTAACATAATACCGATCCTGCTCCTTCGCTACAAGTAGATCCATCAAAGAAAAGTGTCCATGGAGTAATCTCAGCATAATCTACCACACTGCAATGTTGAGTAACAAAATCGGCCATTACCTGTCCTTTAACCGCTTTAGCAGATTTATGACGCAAATCAAATTCTGATAATGCTAAGATCCACTTGCCGATCCTTCCTTTCAAAATTGGCATCGACAACATATGCTTAACCACATCGTCTTTGCATATAACAGTGCATTTAGCCGATAATAAATAATGTCTTAACTTTATGCAAGAGAAATATAAACACAAACATAATTTCTCAATGGCCGAATACCTGGTCTCAGCATCTATTAGTCTTCTGCTCAAATAATATATCACACGTTCTTCCCCTTCAAACTCTTGAATTAATGCTGATCCGATAACATTATTATCGGCAGACAAATACAACTTGAAAGGTTTCCCGTGTTGAGGTGGAACCAATACTGGAGGATTTACCAAATATTTTTTAATTTCTTCTAAGGCTAATTGCTGCTCTGTTCCTCATACAAATTCCTGATCGGCTTTTAATTTTAATAAAGGACTGAAGGCTTTGATCTTTCCCGACAGATTAGATATAAATCTTCGAATAAAATTAATCTTGCCGATCAAGGATTGCAACTCAGTCCTATCGGTAGGAGCAACAACCTTATTAATTGCATCAATAGATTTCCTGCTGATTTCAACACCTCTTTGATGTACCATGAAGCCTAAGAATTGACCTGCCGATACACCAAACGCACACTTAGTAGGATTCATCTTTAAACCATGCTTTCTGGTGCACTCCAAGATTTTTCGCAGATCAGCAAGATGACTCTCAAAACCCCCAGATTTGACCACCACATCATCTATGTAGATTTGAACCAATGTGCCGATGTATTTATGGAAGATAAAATTCATAGCCCTCTGATAGGTAGCACCGGCATTTTTCAAGCCGAAGGTCATGACAATCCATTCAAATAAACCCACATGACCTGGACACCTAAAAGTAGTCTTGGTAATATCTTCTTTAGCCATGAAAATTTGGTTATAACCGGTGAAAGCATCTAGGCCCCTTAATGTGGTTTCGATGATTGATGACAATATTTACCATAACTAACGTGTGTTTTGCAGAAACATTGGTAAGTTAGGTTATGGTGATGGATACCGTGGGCAATACGGGTTTCATGCTCTCTTGACGATGGAAATCGTTTCGGTTTTCAAAGGATGGACGACAAGGTCAAGAATGGTTAGTTCCGATCGTCCATGGTGTTAGGTGACGTCGGATTAGTCGTTAGGACTTTGTTTTTCCTTTGGCCGTACTATTAAGGGGGGTGCAAACGGGTAGCTTGACCTAGATAAGTCTAATGGTTTAGGTGTGATGCACACTTGTGAAACTTAGCACTAGGTAACTACAAAAAGACCCTAAGGTACGTTGGAGTTAAAGCCGTTTAGAAAGATCGTCGAATTCGAAGTGGAACGGTTGTTTTACCTGCACCGGACGCTGGACCGAACAGGACCGGACGCGTCCGATCTATTCATTTGCGTGTGCAGCAGAGTGTTTGAATGCACCGGACGCCGGGACAGTGAGTCCGGTGGTAAGCACCAGACGCGTCTGGTGAAACGCCGAAAATGATAACGGACCGGACGCCGGCCCGGACGCGTCCGGTGCTACACCAGACGCTGTCCAGAAGCTATGTTTTCAGACTGAAACACCGGACGCGTCTGGTGTAACTGACCGGACGCGTCCGGTGGGTACGTAACGGCTAGCTGAGTTCGTTCGTGTTTTTGAAAGATTGAACAGACCGGACGCGTCCGGTGCTGGGGACCGGACGCGTCCGGTGACCCCAAAAATAGTGGTTTGGAAGGTAACGGTTGGTTTTCGCCCGTGGGGCTATAAATACATCTCCTACCCCTCCATACCAGTTGGCTCGCCCATTATTTTTAGCTGAACAACCTCTTTAGTGTCCAAAGAGAGCAAGAGCCCTAGTGAGGTGCTAGTGATTTGAGAATCCATTGATTAGCACTCATTAGTGAATCAAGAGTAGCAAGTGTGCATCCATCGTCTCATTAGGCTTTGCGAGGTCAAGTGAGAGCTTGTGCTTTTTACTCTTGGTGATCGCCATAACCTAGACGGCTTGGTGGTGGTTGAGAGTTTGGTGATCATCTGGCGGAGCTTGTGGATGGCCTAACTCAAGTTGTGAGCGGTTTCGGCGATTCACCGCGATGGAGTGTCGAAGAATCAGCCCGGAGAGAGCACTTGGTCCTTGCGCGGATCAAGGGGGAGCTATACCCTTGCGCGGGTGCTCCAACGAGGACTAGTGGAGAGTGGCGACTCTCCGATACCTTGGGAAAACATCGCCGTGTTCCTTGCTCCTTTACTTTTCGCATTTACTTTCTAGCATTTACATTTCCGCAATTTACATTCTTAGAATTGCCATGCTAGATTAGGATTGGAAGTAGGGTGCAAAACTTTTTTCGATAGAATCCTTAGAAACACACATAGGCACATAGGGTGAAATGGGCTAATAGGTTTTAATTCCGCAAGAAATTTTAGAATTAGCCCAATTCACCCCCCTCTTGGGCATCTTGATCCTTTCAAGTGGTATCAGAGCCGAGTTGCTCTAAATTAGGCTTAATCGCCTAGAGTAAAGATGTCTCATGGGGATGGACCACCGCCTATATTCGAAGGCGATGATTTTCCTTATTGGAAAGTCCGAATGGAGTCCTATTTAGAAGCTCAACATGCTCTATGTCTTAGAGCCGCCACCGAAGGTTTTCCAAAACCTATGGAAGGCGTTCCTCTTACACCTAATGAGGAGGAGCAAGAAAAATGGAGTGCAAAAGCCAAAAATCACATATTTAGAGGCATTTGCAAAGATGTGTTTAACCGTGTGCGAAATCACAAAAACGCCCATGAACTATGGACGAAACTTTGTGCACTCCATGAGGGAACAAAGAGTGAGCATGAGGAGCGCTATCATCTTGTTATGCGCAAATTAAATGCATTTGAAATGAAAGCTAATGAAAGCGACAATGAAATGTACTCACGTTTGAACATTCTTGTAGAGGAATTAAATGGACTTGGGCTTAATCAAATGTCGCCATCCGATGTTGCAAGGAAGATTCTTTGTGTTCTTCCCATTGAGAAGTATGGCCACATCGTCACCGTGCTTCACCAAGGAGATCTTTCCAATGCCACCCCGACACAAATATTGGGAAAGATCAATGCGCATGAGATGTACATGCACCTCACTCCCGAGGATGGTGCATCATCTAAAAAGAAGGACTTGGCCCTCAATGCTAGCCGTCAAAGAAAGGGCAAAGAAAAGATCTCCTATGACAATTCAAGTGATGGTGAAGTTGATGACTCAAATCTTGCTCTCATGGTCAAGCAAACCACCAAGATGATGAAAAAGCTAAACAAGAATGGCATCAAGTTTGATAGCAAGAAGAAGAAGTTCTTCACAAGTAGCAAGAGAAAACCCATCTCCGAGATGGAGTGCTATAATTGCCACAAGCTTGGTCATCTTTCTCATCAATGCCCGGAGCCTCCAAGGGACAAGTACAAGAAGAAGGGCAAGAACAAGAAAGATGATACAAGTGATGATGATGATGAGCAAGAGAAGAAAAAGAAAGAAAAGTTCCACAAGAAGAAGGAGTACCACAAGAAGAAGAATGGAAGGGCTTATATTGTTGGTGATTGGCTCACCGATATTGAGTCTTCTTGTGGGTCATCCGATGATGATAGTGATGATGAGAAGGTTGCCGCCATAGGCATTGGTTCTTCACCACCACCACAATCACTACCATTTTTCTCATCCTCTACACATTTTTGTCTTATGGGCAAAGGTGACCGGAAGGTAGATCCTAAACATGAGGATAGTGATAATGATAGTGATAATGATAGTGATAATGATAGTGATAGTGAAGATGAATTTGAATCTCCTTCATATGATGAACTTGTGAAGTTGTTAAATAAGTACACTAAAATCATTATCAAGACAAGAGCTAAAAACGATGAACTTGATAGTGAAAATGCCTCTCTTATTGAAAAGCATGATAAATTAAAAGATACTAGTGATGAGCTAAATAAAAAATTTGATGTTGTATCTTCCAAGTTTAAAGAACTAAAAGCCTCTAAAAGGGAGCTAAAAGAAAACTATGATAAACTTGAGAAGAAATACAATGAGCTCAACACTAGCTATGATGCTTTAAAAGAGAAGTATACAACTATCAAAATCAATCATGATAGTGTTGTTGTTGCTTATGATATTCTTGCCGAAACACATGATGCTTCTAACAATGTTGTTAAGATTGATATAGCTACATCATGTGATGACTTACTTGTGGAGAGCATTGAGCAAAGCTCTAGTGACAAGGGCAAGAAAGTGGTTGAGGCCAAGAGCTATGATGACTATGCTAAGCTCAAGAATGAAAATGAAGAGCTCAAGAAGAATCTTGAACAAGCTAAGGCCATCAACACAACTTCCATGAAAAACCTTGATCATGACAAAGAGTCAACACTTGAGTACAAGTCACTCCTAGAAGAGAACAAGAAACTCAAGCAAGAAAAGGAGCATCTCAAGGTAGGGTTAAGCAAGTTTGCCAAAGGCAAGTCACTTCAAAGTGAACTCTTGATGAGCACCGTAATGAAGACCGATAGAAGTGGCATTGGGTACAAGGCACATCAAGAAAAGCAATTGAAAGCCAAGCAAACAAGTCTACACAAGCCAAAGCCAAAGCCAAAGAGATGCTTTGAGTGTGGACAAGAAGGTCACTTTGCTCATGATTGCAAAACTCCCTCACCACAATCCTTGCCCAAGCATGCTAGACCTTTTGCTTTCAATGCTCACTACTTGCTAAGAAAGGATGCAAGTGGTAAAATGAAAGTCACATTCTTAGGTCCCCTCAACGAGAATAGGCCTAAGAAAATTTGGGTTGCAAAGTCACTAGTTGAGAAAGCAAAGGGCCCTCATCAAGTTTGGGTCCCTAAACAACAAGCTTGATCTATTGTGTGTAGGTGAACTACAAGACCGGTGGAAGTCATTGGGTTATTGATAGTGGTTGTACACAATACATGACCGGTGATCCTCGTATGTTCACCTCACTTGACGATGAAGACCAAGATCAAGACAAGATTACATTTGGTGATAACTCAAAGGGCAAAGTCAAAGGGTTGGGCAAGGTTGCTATATCAAATGATCATTCTTTGTCAAATGTGCTTTATGTTGCACCTTTGAGTTTTAACTTGCTATCCGTCGGTCAATTATGTGATCTTGGCTTCCAATGCTTGTTTGATGAGAATGAAGTGATTGTTACCAAGAAAGAAGATGCTCAAGTAATATTCAAGGGTTTTAGATACAACAATCTCTATCTAGTGGATTTCTCCTCCAAATATGCAAGCTTGAACACATGTTTGTTCACCAAAACCTCTCGTGGTTGGCTGTGGCATAGGAGGCTAGCACATGTTGGAATGAGTACACTTAAGAAGCTCTTGAAGAAAGATTTAGTGAGAGGCTTGAAAGATGTGAAATTTGAAAAGGACAAACCTTGTAGTGCATGTCAAGCCGGCAAGCAAGTTGCAAACACTCATCCAACCAAAGCTTTCTTGTCAACATCAAGAGTGCTAGAACTTTTGCATATGGATTTGTTTGGACCAACCACATACAAGAGTCTTGGAGGAAATCTATATTGTCTAGTGATTGTTGATGATTATTCAAGGTACACTTGGACATTCTTTCTTCATGACAAAACCAAAGTGGCAAGTTGCTTTAGGAAGTTTGCAAAGAGAGCTCAAAATGAATTTGATGTCAAGATCAAGAAGATAAGAAGTGACAATGGGAAGGAATTTGACAACACACACATTGAAGCCTATTGTGATGAAATTGGGATCAAGCATGAAGTATCATCCACCTACACACCTCAACAAAATGGCATAGTTGAGAGGAGGAATCGGACACTCATCACACTTGCAAGAACCATGCTTGATGAGTACAATACACCGGAGAACTTGTGGGCCGAAGCAATCAACACCGCATGCTATGCATCCAACCGGTTATATCTTCACAAGTTCCTTTGCAAGACCCCCTATGAGTTGCTAAATGGGAAGAAGCCAGACGTCTCATACTTTCGGGTGTTTGGTTGCAAATGTTACATCTACAAGAAAAGGCAACACCTAGGGAAGTTCCAAAGACGTTGTGACATTGGTTTTCTTGTTGGCTACTCATCAAAATCCAAAGCATATCGTGTATTCAACCATGCCATCGGCTTGGTAGAAGAAACATATGATGTGGAGTTTGATGAATCTAACGGCTCCCAAGGAGCAATTGAGAATCTTGATGATGTAGGTGATGAACCATTGAGGGAAGCCATGAAGAACATTCCCGTGGGAGACATCAAGCCTAAATAGGATGATGAAGATGATGTGTAAGTCATTCACAAGACCTCTTCCTCATCAAATATGTCTCAAGATGAAGATAAAGATGGGAGACACGAACATGAAGATACTCATGTCTCCCATAAACAAAGAGAGACACAAGCTCAAGATGTTGATGCTCCCCGATCATCTCCTCAAGCGGTTGAAAGAAGAGCTCCACAACTTCAAGCCCATCCTCAAGAACTCATCATAGGGGATCCAAAAAGGGGTGTTTCAACTAGATCTCAAAATATGACTAACTTTGTTGAACATCACTCTTTTGTTTCTTGCATTGAGCCTCAAAATATAGATGAAGCTCTCAAGGATCCGGATTGGGTGAATGCCATGCATGAAGAATTGAACAACTTCACCCGTAATCAAGTATGGACACTTGAAGAGCGTCCCAAAGATGCAAGAATCATTGGAACCAAGTGGGTGTTCCGCAACAAGCAAGATGACCAAGGCACCATTGTGAGAAACAAGGCAAGGCTCGTGGCAAAGGGGTTCTCTCAAGTTGAAGGTTTGGATTTTGGAGAGACCTTTGCACCGGTTGCAAGACTTGAAGCCATTCGTATCCTCCTTTCATATGCATCACATCATGACATGAAACTATTTCAAATGGATGTGAAAAGTGCTTTTTTAAATGGCTTCATTAATGAGCGTGTCTATGTTGATCAACCTCCCAGTTTTGAGGACCCTAGATATCCTAATCATGTTTATAGGTTATCGAAGGCGTTATATGGACTTAAGCAAGCTCCAAGAGCTTGGTATGAGCGCCTTCGGGACTTTCTTATTGAGAAGGGCTTCACAATTGGGAAAGTAGATACTACACTATTCACCAAGAAGCATAATGGGGAAATCTTCATTTGTCAAGTGTACGTTGATGACATCATCTTTGGCTCAACAAATGAAGAAGAATGCAAGAGATTTGGTGACATGATGTCAAAAGAGTTCGAGATGTCTATGATTGGTGAGCTCACCTTCTTCCTTGGCTTTCAAATCAAGCAATTGAGAGAAGGAACCTTCATATCTCAAGAGAAATACACCAAGGACCTTCTAAAGAGGTTTGATATGAAGGATTGCAAGCCAATCAACACACCCATGGCATCAAATGGGCATCTTGATCTTGATGAGGGAGGTAACTCGGTTGATCAAACTCTTTACCATTCTATGATCGGTAGTTTATTGTACCTTACCGCATCTAGGCCCGACATCATGTTTAGTGTATGTATGTGTGCTCGCTTTCAAGCCGATTCTAAGGAAGCTCATTTAAGTGCCGTAAAAAGAATCCTTAGGTATCTTAACCTAACCCCAAGCATTGGCCTATGGTATCCCAAAGGAGCAAGATTCCAACTTGTTGGCTATTCCGATTCGGATTATGCCGGTTGCAAAATTGATAGAAAAAGCACATCCGGAGGGTGCCATTTGCTCGGGAGGTCACTTGTCTCTTGGTCATCTAAGAAGCAAAATAGTGTTGCTTTGTCCACCGCTGAGGCGGAATACATTGCCGCGGGGGCTTGTTGTGCACAAATTTTATATATGAAGCAAACCCTCCTTGACTATGGAGTCAACCTCGGTCAAGTAACTCTATTGTGCGACAATGAAAGTGCCATTAAAATTGCTAATAATCCGGTTCAACACTC
>CM041631.1:10091877-10170603 GCA_023333625.1 Bothriochloa decipiens | reverse complement strand
ACGCGTCCGGTGACCCCGAAAATCGTGGTTTGGAAGGTAACGGTTGGTTTTCGCCCGTGGGGCTATAAATACATCTCCTACCCCTCCATACCAGTTGGCTCGCCCATTATTTTCAGCTGAACAACCTCTTTAGTGTCCAAAGAGAGCAAGAGCCCTAGTGAGGTGCTAGTGATTTGAGAATCCATTGATTAGCACTCATTAGTGAATCAAGAGTAGCAAGTGTGCATCCATCGTCTCATTAGGCTTTGCGAGGTCAAGTGAGAGCTTGTGCTTTTTACTCTTGGTGATCGCCATCACCTAGACGGCTTGGTGGTGGTTGAGAGTTTGGTGATCATCTGGCGGAGCTTGTGGATGGCCCAACTCAAGTTGTGAGCGGTTTCGGCGATTCACCGCGACGGAGTGTCGAAGAATCAGCCCGGAGAGAGCACTTGGTCCTTGCGCGGATCAAGGGGGAGCTATACCCTTGCGCGGGTGCTCCAACGAGGACTAGTGGAGAGTGGCGACTCTCCGATACCTCGGGAAAACATCGCCGTGTTCCTTGCTCTTTTACTTTCCGCATTTACTTTCTAGCATTTACATTTCTGCAATTTACATTCTTAGAATTGCCATGCTAGATTAGGATTGGAACTAGGGTGCAAAACTTTTCTCGATAGAATCCTTAGAAACACACATAGGAACATAGGGTTAAATGGGCTAATAGGTTTTAATTCCGCAAGAAATTTTAGAATTAGCCCAATTCACCCCCCCTCTTGGGCATCTTGATCCTTTCAACCGGCATTACCATCCATGAAGCTGATGATCCGATGTCCAGCTGCAGCATCAATCAATAAATCGGCAACAGGCATTGGATAGCCATCCATCGGCGTAGCTTTATTAAGATTCCTGAAATCAATACACACACAAAGTTTTCCATTTTTCTTATAAACAGGAACCACATTAGAAATCCATTCGGCATATTGACATTGCCGAATAAAGACAGCTTCAATTAACCTTATGATTTTGGCCTTAATATCAGGTAACACTTTAGGATTACATCGGCGTGTAGGCTGCTGATGAGGCCGAAATCCTGGCTTAATACTCAACTATTGACCGATCTAGTCCAGGCATCTCTGTATAATCCCAAGCAAAACAGTCTTTATATTCCCTCAAAATATTAATCATTTGCTGTTTACATTGAGAATCTAACTTAGCACTAATAAAAGTTGGCCTCGGCCTATCACCGTTACCAATATCTATTTCTACTAAATCATCAGTCGATGTGAACCCATGACCAAGTTTTCCACCATCGGCAAACCGATCCATTAAAATTCATCTTCAGAACCGACTGCTTGGATCGGTGTAAGCTCATAATCGGCAACCCTGAGAAATTCCGTATCCCATGCTTCTCCCGATATGCACTTTGTCCGTTCATAGGTCTCAGAATCAGCCGATGCGATTATATAAGAAGAATCACCAGGGATAACCTCAACCTTGTCTCCAACCCACTGTACAAGGCACTGATGCATCGTAGAAGAAACACAACAGTTGGCATGGATCCAATCCCTTCCTAGGAGCAAATTATAGTTACCTTTGCCGCTAACGATGAAGAAGGTGGTTGGCAAAGTCTTGCTGCCGATAGTCAATTCAACACATAATGCCCCTTTAGCCAGAGACACATTTCCTTCAAAATCTTTAAGCATCATATCCGTCTTGGTTAAATCCTGGTCCCCTTTTCCAAGTCTTCGGAACATGACATACGGCATAATATTAATTGCCGCTCCTCCATCTATGAGTATTTTTGACACTGGCTGTCCATCAACCCTACCTTTAACAAACAAAGCTTTGAGGTGTTGCCTTTTATCATCGGCAGGCTTTTTAAACACAGCCATCATTGGATCCAGAGTTAGTTGAGCTGCTTCATCGGCAAAAACTGCTTGTTCCTTGTCATCTGGCGCCAAGAACTCCATCGGCAACATGAAGACCATGTTAACATTTGACGATGGACCTCCACCCTTGCGTTTTGGTTGCCATACTTGAGTTGTTACCTTTGGGATGCTTTCTTTCGGGCATTGTAAATCCTCTTGACGCATACGCTGTACCCTTCTTTTTTGAGTTTTCGTCAATCCTTCAGGGCACCATTGGGGAAGCTTTGTTTTCCAAACAGGCTGATAATGCTTTGTGTTCTGCTCATGGAGGCCTATGTTTGGATCCCTGCAAAATATCCCTTCATCAGGAACCCTTTCGTTAGCCATCTCTTCAAGCTCTGCCTGACCCCTTGGAAAACAATCAATATGCCCGCCAAGCCTGTCATGCACACCAACTCTGCCCCCCAGCCGATCAAGTGTTGACACCTTTTCTTTGATCGGCTTATTGATGCGTACCCCTCAATTACTAGAGTGATGTTGTCTCTCTGCTCGATCATTTAAATAGTAACCATTACATTCAGGGCAGGTATTGGCAGTGGGCAATTTAATGCCTTCTTCCCAGCAATGAACGAAAAACGGGCAATTCCAGTGATCTTCATGCCGACGTAACTCTTCCTGTTGCTGCCGATACCGATCCTCACGTTGTTGCCGATACCGAACACCATATGGAGCAGGCCTCAGGGGTCTTCTAGAGCTATTACCTTCATTAACAATTCTTTTCCCTTTAGCGCCATCGGTAGGTTCCTTTCTCTTTACGTCATCAACAGTTATTTGATTTTTAGGGTCTACCGATGCATTTCTTCTAGAAGCCTCTGATGTTAACACTTTGGTTTTGCCTTTAGCCTCCACCATGTTTGCAGGGAACGGATTTTCATCGGCTTCTGAGCTTTTGAATTATCAAATTTGATCTTCCCGGATTCGATAGCCAACTGCAACTGTTGCCTAAACACCTTGCAATCATTGGTACCGTGCGAGGTAGCATTGTGCCATTTGTAGTACCTAATCTTTTTCAACTCTTCTACCGATGGAATCACATGATTAGGAGACAGCTTAATTTGATCCTCTTGGAGCAAAAGATCAAATATCCTATCGGCTTTGGTGATGTCAAATAGAAACCTTTCTGGCTCTTTCTGACCGAAAGGACATGATATCGGCTTCTTATTCTTTACCCACTCAGCCAAGCCGATAATTGGTTCGTCATCAGAGTCTGAATCTTCTGCTTCTTTTACAAAGGACACCTTTTTATTACAATTCTTTCTGGGTTCAAAAACCCTAGTGTCCTGATCAGAAATCCTTTGCACTATATGACTCAAACTTTCAAACTCTTGTAACCCATATTTTTCTCTGATCTGTGGCAGTAACCCTTGAAGAGCTAAATCGGCTAACTGCCGATCATCAAGTACTAAGCTGTAGCATTTATTCTTTACATCTCTTAGCCTGTGTACGAAACTTTCTACCGATTCATCACTGTGTTGTCTCAATTTTGTCAAATCAGTCAGCTTCTTTTCATGTACTCCAGCAAAGAAGTACTTGTGAAATTGCTTCTCTAGATCGGCCCATATAATAACAGAATTAGGTGGTAACGAAATAAACCACGCAAAAGCCGATCCAGACAATGATGAGGAAAATAATCGAACCCTCAATTCATCCCTGTTAGCTGCTTCTCCACATTGAATAATGAAGCGGTTGATATGCTCCATTGTTGAAGTATCATCCTGCCCAGAGAATTTAGTAAAATCTGGTACCTTGTACCGATTTGGGAAAGGAATCAGATCATAGGCTGGAGGGTATGGGGTCCGATAAGAATAAGTATTAAGCTTAGGCTTAATCCCAAATTGCTCTCTCATCACTTCTGCAATTTTATCAGTCCAGTATACATCTTGACCTTGCCGAGGCACAGGCTGAACTTCTGCTGGAGGTGCTGGCTGATAGGCTTCGATGTGTCCTTATGACAAATGAGCCGGAGCAATCGGCACATTTGTTATTGCTGGTCCACTAATTTGCTGCACAGGGTTCATCGGCCATGGTGCCGATGCAGGATTCTGAATCTCTGCTTGCATATATTGCTGTTGAACCCCTGCCATCTGATACCCAGGCTAAGCAAAGTGCTGTTGAGCTGGCAATGGACCCGTCCAACTTGGATTAGGCCTCATCGGCACATGACTCGCCGATGGTTGATAGACTGCAGCCACCTGTTGCTCTTGCATCCTTGGATGATAGACAGCATAATTCCCTTGATTTGCAGGAACTCCAGCTGGAGGAACAATTGATGCCACAGGTTGGTTTGCAGTTGAAAACCCTTGTTGCATCGGCAGAGGGTTTGCCGATGGACTTGTGTATGATGCCTGATAAGGCGACATGTGGAGTCCTCCTGATGGCAACTGTGCGGTAGGTGGCGTTGTAGTATAGTGTGTCACCTGAGTCATCGGCCGAACCGGAGTAGCTGACGTCATGGGGGTTTTACCTGCTGTATCATGCGTCTGATTTAATCCAGAGTTAAAAGCAGGTAGATCTGGAGACATTCCATATCCCCACCAATCGGCAGGAACTCGTTGATTTTGAACTGAAGGACCCGACATTGCCGATGCCATTAGATCTGTACTTAATTGAGTATTCTTTGCTGAACTTGACATCGGCGGTGGAGATTCAGCAGCAGGCAGATCTGTATGAGGAGCAGAAACCCATGGAGCCACAACGGCTGTAGTAGCCGATGGAGCTGTAGAAGATAACATCCCAGGCTGATGATATACTGGGCCAACATAAGCTGGTACTTGTACTTGTCCTTCTTTTAATGATTGAATAACAGCATTATAAACAGTATTGGACAGTACGCTAGAGTGATTAATCAATGCATGATTTAATGCAGAGTCAACCATTGATTGTAATTTACCAGGATTGGAGTCAAAAGTAACCTGCCGAGGCAACGGCGGGTCTTGCTTCTGTACCACTTCTCCGCTCCTATTCTTGCTGTAGGATTTCAGGTAAAGCTGCCTGTAATCCTCCATAGCTTTCTCCATGGCTTGCCTCTGTTCTTCCTTGAGATCCGCTTCTGACACAGGAATCACGTTCTCCGGATTGATCTCAGAATGATTCGACATGATGATTTTAGTATTGGTCCCACCGAGCGTGCCAAAAGATGTGTTGATGCAAACGAGACGACAGCGATACGCCCGGACGTCAAGGCTCAGATTGCTCGGAAAGCGGAACTTGCAAGCTCGTCGGAGATCAAGTTGATGCAGCCCGTCGATTCTTGAAAGAACTCGTTGGAAACGAAGAAAAACTGGTGACGAAGTCGTCGAAAAGTAGATTGCTTGAAAAGTAGATAAAAGTAATAGATTTGTTGTATTTGATTGATTGACCCTTTCTATATTGCCTCTCGGTACATATTTATACCCTGGTACTATGAGTCCTAAACAGACACGACAAAGTATTTCCTAAACAAGTCTTATCTCTAAGAAATAAAAAATAATGACTCGTACCAAGGTTGGGCTCAAAAATAAACTATTAAAATATTACCATAAATATTGCCAGTTTCCTTATCCATTGCTTACGATGAAACCTCTATCGGCACGCTCCTCATCTCTGTAGACTCCATCGGCAAAACCCATCGATAATGATTCAGCTCTCCATCGACAACAGCCTTCTGCTCTCATCGGCAAGATCATATTAACCTTCATCAGTAACCATCTGTTAGCCATACTTCAAAGCAAAGTAAGCTTAAAAGCACAACCATTTCCTTGCCGATCGACACAGTTTTCGGCTTATATTGACACGTATCAAAAAACGGTATCAACACCAACCAAAGCTACCACGTCTTCTTCGGCAAGCAGCAATTTATTGGCCCTGTGGCTCTCGACAGCGAGGTTCAGCATCAGCGATGGAAGCACGCCGGGATGGGGGGCGGTTTCTTGAACAGATTTACACGCCGGGACGGGAAGAGACTTAATTAGCTGATCCAGTTTTCAGATTAAGCCATTTGTTTTGCAACTGAAATCGAAGTACAGTACTTGTATAACACAAAGGAACACTGTTCAGGGACCGTGGTTCTGCTTCTGCGTCAACCATCAATATTACAGATTTTTACTGGTATCTTCCAGGATCATTCAGAGAAATTCATTGCCCTTCTTTGACTGGAGAGTACAATCTTCAGAACAGCCCAAAAGCTGCAGCACGCGAGGTGCACCCACAGTTACATTACTCCAGAGTTCTGCAGACACAGCAGCAACGGATCGAGTGCGTCAGAGAAGACGGACCATAGATCCACCACAGCTCTGGATGCAATAAGTATATCCACATGGACTGATGGAGGTAAAGAACACGGCGACTTATTGCAATCGCCAGAGCCGAGAGCTTCAGCTCAGCAGCCCATGATCGCCGCTCGTCGGCAGGAACACGCAGTACTCTACCGGCTGGTACGGCACAAAGATCATAACGCGACGGAGACCCCACTGCGAGCGAGATCGGGAAAGCACAAATAGGTTTGCCATTTTCCTGCTGAATGGTTTCCATCACTCATCAGGAATTGACCCACGCGGCCCTCCTTTTGCGTCAGAGATGCATATGCTCTGAGGAAAGCAGGAGAAAAGATCATCGCATGCCACAGGGTAAATTTCTGATGCTGATGCCGCCACTGCATGTTTGGATGGATCCGCTGCTGAAAAAGACTTGAGCTTTTATTTGACAGAGACGAGTGATATACACATGGGGAGTAGGGGACAAATCACTGGGTGATTCGTTCTTTCATTCCTTCACAGTAACAAAAGATGCAAGGAACATAGTATATGTGTTAGCCAGTGATACAGTGCTACTGAGCGGCAGCTACTGCATGCTTGTCTCCAAGGATTACAGGCTCCAAATGCCATGGAAAATGCTCCTTAGCCTGCTCCCGCCAAGCCTCTTCACGATCCGCTTGGCGTCCGGGACATCGGTCTCCGCAAGCTTCTCCAGATTCCTGTCATGGCAAGAACACAAGCATATAAAAAACTCATAGGTGTGAATTAATGAGCACATGATGATTGGCTACTCATAGGTGTATATTGTCTGTACAGTACCTGACGTGCTCCGAGGACATGACCTTCCTCCGGCCGGAGCTGCTGTCCGTGAGGTGCATCACCGTTGACAGCAGGAACCGCTTCGCCGGCGTGGGCTTCTCCTCGTCGGGGCCCAGCAGCTGCAGCACCCGCGCTACGTCGCGGTCCTCGTGGACGAACCGCTTCCGGTTGCGGTGCACGGACACCAGGGCGCAGAGCGACTCGGCCGCCATCTCCCGCGCCTCGGGGGACTTGGACGCACTGAGGACGCTCACCAGCTCCGGCATGAACCCGGCGTCGCCCATCGCCTTCTTGGTCTCCTCCGATACATGGCACAGGCGGTGCGCCGCCTTCAGGGCGCACAGTTGCAATGTGGTGTCGCCGTTGCGGAGGAGGCAGAGGACGCGGTCCAGGAACCCCGCGGCGAGGAGACGGTCCGTGGAGGTGGGCGGCGAGAGGCAGAGCGCGTCGATGGCACGGAGGGCCACCTCCCGCACCTTCGAGGAGGAGGAAGAGGAGGGGTCGAGCGCGCGGACGAGGGACTCCACGGCGCCTTCCTGGACCACGGCCTCTTTGCCTGAACTGTCCCCAGAGCCGATGGCGGCGAGGAGCTCCATGGCCTGAATTCGTGCCGCGTCATCCGTGGCCCTCTGCGAGAGAGACACGAGCACGGGGACGGCCCCAGCGTAGGCCACCATGTACTTCCTAATCTCGTCGACGCCCGCGAGGCTCCGCAGCACCCGGCACGCCGCGCACACGAGCTCGCCGCCGCTCGCTCCGTGGTCCGTGCACAGGTCGAGCAGCGCCGTGACGCCGCCGTGCGCGGCGACGGCCCACGCGTTGTCTGAGTTCTCGGTGAGCTTGCAGAGCACCCGCGCCGCCGTCTCCTTGGCTGCGTCGCTCCCGACGCCGGAGTCGAGGACACGGACCACGGGCGCGATGGCGCCGCCGACGACCAGGTCCCCCCTGTGCGCGTCGGAGCCGGCGATCACCGAGATCGCCTCCAGTGCCTCCTCCTGGACCCGGGCGTCGGGGGACTCGAGCAGCGACACGAGGACGCCGACGCCATCCGCGACGTCGGACACCACGACGCGGACGCACTTGTCGTCGTCGCGCAGCGCCTCGGCGAGCGCGGCCGCGGCCTCCCTCCGCATCTCGGCGCCGCCAGCCCTGAGCCTGGCGAAGAGGTCGCGCACGTAGAACCGCACGTCGTCGCGGGTGGCCCCGGGGCCCGGGCGCGGCACCACCAGCGCCCGCGCCCGCGTCAGCGCGCCCGACGCGTACACCTCGTCCAGCCGCGCCACGTGGGCGTCGAGGGCCGCGGACAGGACGTCGAGGTCGCTGCGCAGCCGCAGCTTGCCGCCGCCGTAGTGCCGCCCCTGGCTACGCGGCACCAGCTCCCGCGCCTCCCGAGCAGCAGCCGTGACGTCCCGCAGGAGGTCCCCGAACGCGTCGCACCTGTTCTCTTCGCCCGCGGGGACGGTGATGTCGGCGAGGCCGGCGTGGAGCCGGTTGAGCCGGTCCCTGATGTGCTGCCACTTGAGCGGGAACAGCGTCGCGGACAAGGAAGCAGAGACCAACGAGGTGATGGCGTCCAGCGCCTCCGCCAGGCACCGCTGCTCATCCACCTCCGCCGGCGCCGCCGCGGATTCTTGCTCCCCTGCTTCTCCCATCCTCCGTGCCCTGAGCTCTCACAGCCACAGCTGCATCGATCGGTTACCTCTTCTCCGAACAAGGCTCACATGCACCGCGGTTCTTGCCGCGCTCGCGTCGAGCCGGAGGAAGAGAAGAGAGGTGGAAACCAGCAGCGGTGCGTGGAGTGTGGTAACTGTAACTGCACGGTGGCGCTGAACTGGAAGGCGACCGACCGAGTGCTTTGGCGTCTTCAAGGTAGTTAATGGAGGTGGAGGCGGGTGGGTCCAGCAGAGGGCGCTGGCGCAGCACGAGCGCTCGACTGTTGATGCATGAGCTGGGCTCTCGGGAGAAGGCGACGACGAGGCCCCCCTTGCCCTGGGGATCGGCGAGCTTTGGGGCGGAGCGGCGAGCGCACACGACGCGGGGATTGGAATAGCGGCACAACGACACAGGTGACCAGACTACCAGAGCCTGTTTTGGCTCACTGCCTGCGATACGAATTAGGATCGCGTGACAGACTGGCACACCTAAATGCTAGGCGCACATAGAGGAGAAACATGGAACGACCCTCTCCGGCTTTACTGTTAAACTGTCGAGTAGAGTAATTAGCAGCAAATAATCTCGTTGAGTCCGCAATTCTCTTCTCTTGTAAGAGCATTTCTATCAATATTTTAAAAATCATGTCCCAAAATCCTAGTTTTGAAACATTTCTAAAAACTATAGACACCTAAAAAACACAATCAACCAACACATTCCTTTTACATTGGTTTAAATTTTAAAAAACATACCCGTTGTCGTCGGGCTACTTTACGTGAGCTCCTGTCTTGGATGAAACAACTCACTGCTGTTGACAACCATCTTACATCATATTTCACACCTAGAACTTTCAGAATAGATTCTTCGTTGTCTTCTTTGCCTTCCAGTATTATCTGATATAAAAATAGTTGTCGTGGATCTAAATCCAGCGAACCTCTAATGCGGTCGGGGTCTGGAGGCTGGCTATCAAAGCACCATAAATTACACACATGACCTCCAAAATGGAATCTTCATTACCTGCTCTATCTGCCATTATTCTTAGATTTGAAAATACTGGTTAGAGACCCGATTCCAGTCACAACGATGCGGATGGTAACACCAACAGATTAGTTCAGGAATGGAATTTTACATTATATATTGAGGCAAATCACAGATTACATATCAAGGATGAGAAGAAAAAAACTACCGACATAAAACACGAACAATATCAACATGACACAGGGAAAACAAGCACAAAACAAGGTATATGGGGTGGGACAACAAAGCTACAGGTTTCAACACAAACTATCAATGATAAAACATGTCGTTAATCAACGAATATTGCACCAAGTGATAGCTCTCCAAAAAACTTCAATTTCCATGTGACTATAAGGCATAGAATTAAGATTTACATATGACACCAATTGTGATTTATATCATCTATGATGCACATCCGGGTTCCTACCATCATCCACCAATGCCCCTTAAGGGGGAAGTTTTAAGGGACGGAGTACTGATAAACAGGGTGGGGCCAGGGGCCCCTTTTGGTCGCAACTAAGCTCGATGAACTGAAACTAGGTTTTTTACCGTGAGGTACCCCAAATGTTGTAGGGTTGGAGAAGGCTACTATGATGCCTCCAAGGACATTAGAGCACTGACAAAGTCGTGTATACCTTTTTTTTTACTGAAGTCAGGAAGAGAAAATCTTGTCTATATATTTTTTAATTTTTAAATAATACAGATCTGTTTAAATTTGCTCCAACGAGAAATCGAATCTAGATATATTAGGTGCTCTGCTAACCATTAGGCTAGAGGCCCTTCACGTCGTTTATACCTTTCGCTTAGACTTCCATAGCTAGAACCATGTAAATTTTTACTCTACTAGAATAGCCGCCAATCCTTGTATCGCCTAGGAAGAGTCCATTTCAGCTAGCCAGCCTTGTCCGCCGCCCACTATTTCCACTGGCGCTTCTTCCTCCATGTGAGCCCTTCCTTGATTTGGCTGCACCTGCACCAGTGCACCTCGATCCCATGGGGCAATGGGCAATGGATGTGCTGTGCCTCACGGGCGAGGCTCGCTTTTGCAGACTGGTGTGGATGTGAAGGAACAAAGGGCGAAAGCAGCACACGAAACGATGCATATATATAAAAAAAGATCTGCACTTCATGGCATGGCAATTGGCAAGGATCTCACAGGAGTCTTGTTGCCCTCATGGCAAGAAAAGGGGACCGGACTTCCTCTTTCTGTAGATCCGCAGAATGCTTGGGCGTCGTTGGTCATGTGAGAGCGAGAGGCAATGCAAACCGGCACCGGCAGCTGAGCTACAGCTACAAGCAGTTTGTTACTGTGTACCTGTGATGCCCGTGGTAAAGAGATAGTTCAGAATGGAAATGGAAACTTGTGATTCGTATATGCATTCCATCAGGCAAGCAGCACGGATGAGAACAATTTAGCATGATTTTCCATGCATTCTTAACTTATATTTTTGGCTAACACGGGTATATCCGTCGGGTTCTTCTCTTGTGCCCGGATGCGATTGTGTCTGCCAGCCCATGACTGCATGGGACTGGGGCTCAGCACATGTGGCAAGAAACTGTAGATGGATTGCTGCCGTTCTATTACCAATATCACTGCTGAATTCAATGAATGCTCTTGCAAAATGAAGCTGCAATGGTCACGGATGCATGGCTGAACCATCTACTGTGTGGCCTCAGCACTCAGCAGGACATATGAGACCATCTCCTCCATACAGCAGGAGTATCACATATATTGTGGCTGATTATATGCCACTCATCTCCAGTAGTTAATTCTTCAGAAATGTTGGACCCATTTCCTCTTATATATGCCTATGGAAAAGGGCCAGATCTCTCTGACATGGACCCATGATTGCTCTTCAAGATCATCATGGGTAGTGGCTCGCAAAGTGCTCGCAAAGCTTTGGTCCCATGGAAAGTGGTGTGGGTGACAAAGTACATGTGCTATAGCCCATAGGATGATCTAGTAGCAATTTAAAAGCTTCTGTTTCCCCATGCACAGGAAAGGAAAAGCCTCCACTTTCTTGAGAAGAAAAAAGTTTGCAAGCCAACAGCTATCTTTTGCTGCAATGTTTATGCATTGACACGAATCATCGCAGAAGATTTGGCCGCTATTTGTCAAACCTAGGGCATGCTGATTCTCTAGTAGGTGCTTTGAGTGGCTCAAGGATTTTGTCATCATGTCCCTGCAAGAAATGTTTCTAGATGTAGGAGTGCAGTTAATGCTGAATCAGACATGATTAGAAGGGACAGAATCAAACTGGCAGTTAGTGTCATCTGAAACGTAGGTAATTTAGATGGATCATGGATGGTATATATGGATTGTAAACCAAAGTAGAACCAAGATGTACTAAATCTCTGGACCTTGCTTTGCTTTTCCATCCAAGCTAGATCATGTGGTGTAGTTGCCTTTCGAGCTTTGAAGAGACAGACAAATGGATACACCAGAGTTGCTTGGGACAGTACTGTACTGTACTGTACTGTCGAAATTTAGCAAAGCATTGCTGGAAAACTAATGGAGAGCGTTTGCTACCTACGTTTAGGCAAATGAAAGCAAAATGCCACCAACCACTGAAGTGTCATCCATCCTAGCTTAGTTGTCATAAATTGTAGTCATGGACTTCATGATGCAACGAACCATGTCACATGTTTCTTCTATCGCAAACTTTTCCTTTCTAGCAGTTGACAGGGAACGCACGGGCACTATAACGCATACCGATTGCTGTTTTACACAAAATGCAGTATACTGAATCAAGGACTGTAGAGATATCCAAGATCTGGATTTGAGCAAATCAAGGCTGAACCACTCAAGTTGTTTGTCATTTTGCCAAATCCTGTAGTACGCTCTTCAGAGAGATTGATGAGTTCAATGAAATCAAGTGCCTCGGAATAAATAAGTGGCATATTTTTTAGGAGAAAAACAATGAACAGGTAAGGAGTACTCCGAACCACTCCACATGCTCTGCATTCTCTCTGCCACAAGGATGACTTAATAATATATAATCAGTCGACAAGACAAATCCGAATGCAAGCACAATTATAGGGACTGATGAATAAACCATCTAATAAGAAGGATTACATTAAAAATTTCCTAAAAAATCTCCATTCAGATGTGGTGATGCAACTGCTTTGCTGCACAAAGACAAAGACAGACGCACATATGACAAAACTAAATAGAAGATCGATGAAGAGAATATCACAAATGAAGCAGATAAACAAGGACAGATGCAGATACTTCCTGAAGAATTTCTGTGTTTGATGCAAACAACACTTGTAAGTAGATGAATTATATGTACAAGCCACTGCTAAAACATCACCTACTGCAATTGCAGTTGATACGGTGCCAACTGCCAAGTCCAGAATTTGGAAGGAGATTAACTTCCAGCTGCTACTTCGATCCAATTTCGCTGTGGAATCTCCCAAATTTGGTCCACAAAAGGTTGTGTTAGGAACATGAGACTGAATCTCCTCCTCTTGTTCTAATGGGCCACACAGGCTTTAGTTTACGAGCGTGGTTCTACTGGGCCATTTCTTCATATGTGTCGGACTTACAAATACTCTCTTTTTTGTTTTTTTTATAAAAAAAAAAAGAGATACTATCTCAAGTTAGCTGATTCAGAATTTCAGAGTTCCAGTCCACGTTCGTCCAAAGAAGAATTTCAGCCCTGCAACTACGAGAGATACCTCCAAGCTCCAGATTCTACTACTACTTTTGCTGAACACTTGAGCACGACTAGTGCTGGGCATTCAGCGTGTACCAGCTATGACAAATTGACGAATCATCCACCTCATCCCGGAACCTGTGGCTGGAATGCGGCATGCAAGCCGGACGAAGGGTCGTCGTTGAGCCTTGAGGTGAGGGTTCCAGGACGACATCGCGGCCAAGTGGAGCAGGGGCCTCCACATTCTCTTCGGTGGACGCCGTTTGCACACACGGCGTACGCTTTCACACCCCGCTGCTAGCCGAGCCACGAACGTCGAGGCGCGGCCGTCATTGCCACTTGGCACGCTGCCGGCGATACCTAGCTAATCCGGTTATATCCTATCCCACCGTGGAATCCCAGCTCGGCGCGCCTATATATTCGCTAGAGGGCTAGAGGCAGCTGACCGGCGCGGAACCCGGTGCCTGAGTTTCACCATCACTGCATTGCGCGCATCGGCATTCGACTGATCGGCCGGCTGGCGAAGATGTTGGAGAGCCAGGCGGTGATCGGGGACACGGACATGCGGCGGCTGATGCAGCAGGAGGCGCTCCGGCTCGCCGGGAAGGCGCTGGACAACTTCGAGGCCGCCGACTCCACCGAGATCGCGCGGTTCATCAAGAAGGTCTGGCAACCGTCTGTTCTCTCCTCTTCGGCTCTTCTTGTAATAAACAACACTGTACATTGCAGCAGGGTACTGATTCAGGCCATATAGCTCCTGTTGATGATGATGTGCATCGTCCTTTGCAGGAGTTCGATCGGTCGTACGGGCCCGGATGGCAGTGCATCGTGGGCACCGACTTCGGGTCGTTCGTGACGCACCACTCCGGCTGCTTCATCTACTTCGGCATCGGCAACCTGGCCATCCTGCTCTTCAAGGGCGGCGCGATTCCAAACGGCGAGACCATCGCGGAGAAGGCGCGGCTCACGGCGCTGAAAGCTGCCGTTGAGGCGTGAGTGGATGACCGATCATGGTGTGTGCAGGGTTAGGAAAGTTGTGGTTCGCGTGGCTTTGTCCTTAGCTTGTACTAGCTCGTGCTTTTGCCGGATGAAAGTTGCCTGACTTGCAAGGGGGATGAAAAGTGCAGGTCCTATTGTGCAAGGCACATATGGGCCAAAACCTAAGCTGGAGACAGGGAACTGAACAAGCATTCAGCCTCGTCTGTGAACTATAGTATAGGCCCATGAACACACTGCTCTTCCACTGATCACTGACCTGACCTCGTCCGCGGGTCCAGACCACCTAACATCCTGTCGGAGCTACGGCACGATCCGATCTCACTTTCCGCCACCCCTTTTCAGCTTTCGCACGAACACATCGTTGTCACGTTGTAATCGGTTTAGTTGTCAAAAACCCAAATACTCTATCGTGCACGGCACAGTTAGGTGTAAACAAGACAGCACCTCCTACGCAAACTATAACCAGATAATAATATGCTGCCAGAATATCTATCTGATCTCTGAACGGGCCACCGTCCGAATCGTGTTTACTGTGTGAATGATGAAGTGGAGCAGCCTGTTCACGTGGCACATGACAGCGAGCGTACCTGATCTTCTGCCGGGCCTGTAATTGCTGTAAACGATCTTGATACCAGAGCAAACGGCCTGACAACTGACAAGCGGCCGGCTGGAGACCGCCAGACACCAAACGTAATATGCCGCTACAGCATTGTGCAAGGCGATTAGGCAACCAAACCAAACGTTGATCCAGCGGGCGGTGGAGGAAAAAAAAAAAGCAGTAAAAAAGCTAAAAGCTCTGATGAAAAATGGCATGCAATGTCTGGAACAGATGATATTCTTTCAGTTGTGTGTACCGGAGCAGCATCGCGTTGGCATCGTTCGTGCTGCGAACTGATTTGGCGAACCAACAGCTTTAACCACAACCCAGGCAGCCAACCACCAAACGGGCCACTACGACCGCTGACGCGATCTAGGGATCCAGATCCAAGCAGCATCGCCAAGGCACACAAAAGCTTTGGCGATTCCAGCACAATCCTAGACACCACTAATGGCGTACATACATGAATGCATCGAACAGGAACAGCGCGAACCGGGATTGTGTGGCGCAGCAGTCGCCGCCACTCGCCACCCAAGAACGTAGATGAAGATGCCTCCCAACTCGCCATTCTTGCAATGCCCTCGAGATGAACTTAAGAGGCAGGACCGCAAAGAGATTTGAGAACATCACCAAAAGTACATAGCAGTAAGATTTTAAGTTATCAATCATGGTTCATGGACGTACCAAATCGACCTGTCTGTTTCATCATCAGTAAATAAAGGGGGGGAAAATGCAAGCAAAGCTTCTCGCTCCGTATCTCTCATCATCGTAAATTCGTAGTCCTATATGTACATTGCAGCAAAACCGTCTAGATAAAGCAACTGAAGAACTGCAATTACCCACACGCCTAATCACTAAGCAGACATTTTTTTTTTTGGTCGAAAATCCCGGCTCCAAGTTCTACCAAGGATCTTAATCCGTGAGGAAAGGGGGAAAAAACGCAGTCCGTCCGTCACCGCCTCACCGGCACCGGGAGATGTCGATCTCGATGAGGCTGTCCTCCTCCAGCTCGATCTCGATCATGCCGTCCTCGCCTCGGCCGCCGTAGCCGCCGTCGTCGCTGCCGGTGCCGCTGTCCGAGTCGGAGTCGGAGTCGGAGTCGGAGTCCCACGGCAGGCCCATCTCCTCCGGCAGGCCCCACTCGGCCTCGAACTCCTCGTGGATCACCTCCAGCGCGCGCCCTTTGGTCGCCCACGACGCGAACTCCGGGAACACGCTCCCGCGCTCCGGCTCTGGTTCCGGCTCCGGCGGCGACGGCGGCGGAGGAGAAGGCGAGGGAGGCGGCGGGCGCTCGACTTCGGGAGCCTGCTGCTGCTGCTGCTTCTCGTCCGTCGGCGGCGGGGAAGGAAGAGGGACGGCGAGAGCGGGAGGCGGCTGAGGCGGCGAAGCGGAGCCGAGGCGGAGGAGTGAGACGAGCAGGAGCAGGGAGGAGAGGGAGGCCGGGGAAAGCACGAGCAGCAGCACCGGCCGGGGGAGGTAGAGCACGGCAAGGAGGGACGCGGCGGCGGCCGCGGCGAGGAGCGGGTGGTGGTTGTGGTTGGCCGGCTGCTGCTGCTGCCGCTGGTCGCCGCCGGCGGGGAGCTCTTGCGCGGCCTGCGCCGGCGGCGCGGTGTGGGACGGAGAGGAGGAGGAGGAGGGAGCGGGAGTGGTGGCCATTTATGGCGGGAGGGAGTGGGGCGGTTAAAGCGCGGCACCCGCCGCGCCCACGCGCGGCGGTTTTTTATATACACAAAGGGGAAGCGGACAAGCAGAGGAGATTTGCTCTGCCTGCCTGCCGCAAAGCTCCGGCAGGGTTTGGCAGCAGTCAGCCAGCCAGCCAGCAGAGACACGGTGCTGGTGGCGTCGATGAAGACGAACCAACGGAACGGGGGCTACGGGCTAGGGTGTCTCTGCTTCGCAAAATGTCTTGCAAGTACGCCAGGGAAGGGAGAGGACACCAGTCACGAGTCACGACTCGTCCGTCCCATGTTAAAACTGGGTGACTTTTCAAGTGCTACCGTGCTTGACAAATCGCAACGCAACCAGACGAATTCGTGCTCGTGGAGTTTCTTGGGTGCTTTTTTTTTTTTCCTTTTCACGGCAAGCTATGCGTTTGTGTACCCTATTACGCAGGTAGTGTTTCTAGACTTATATCGCTTCGTGTGTGGATGTGACACTCCACAGGAAGAAAACTGCGATGTGCTCATAGCGTTTCCGGCCTCAGAGCCAACAAGCCCCGTGCCGGTCAAAGCGCCGTGTCCTGTGACCGCCTCGGCAGCAGCGATGCGATGATGGCCGCCCCGCACGGGAACCCCGCTGCAAACGGCGCACCGGCACGAAGGCGGCACGCGCACGAAGGAAGCGAGGGGACGGGGACGGGTCGAAACAAGCCGGGGCGTGGACACGGAGAGAGGTGGGGTGGGCGTTTTGGCGGGCGAGCAAAAGCGGCAGCAAGCCGGCAGCCTCTGCTCGCGCTGCCGATTGCCGGAGCGGCGCCGAGACACGAGAAAGCTGGCGAGCCAAAGCGCCCTCTGCCGCCTCGACCGATCGGCGGACGAGCGCATGGGGCGTGGATGGTCGGTCGGTCGTTGGCAGAACGCATCGCGATGCTCGGGCACCCGAGTGTACGTACGCATTGACCATTGATGATGGGCGAGGGCGACCCTTTTCGTTTCGAGGGCCGCGGGCTACCGTGCGCCCAGCGGCGGCAGCAGGATCGCTTGCACTCCAAGGCTTTGCCAGCAGGGCAGAGCGGCCGGGCCAAGACGCGAACGGGACGGGACGACCTTAGAACAGAGTCATGTGTTGGGGTTCACTTGCGCTGGGTCCTGCACCACATTACTTCTCCCTTTGGGCTCTCGAATCTCTAATCTTTCGAACGGAGAGTTACGGAGCTGCCGTGGGGAGGATCGAACAAAACGCGAGCGAGTTCGAGGCATCCCACGTTGCACTCCATCAATCCGATCGTCCTCGTCCGCCCCACCCCTGTGTCCTAGGTTTCTGTTGCGTGCTGAAGTAGTAGCACGCTAGGCCGAGGCCAAAACTTTGCATTGCGCCAGCGCTACGATACGTCGTAGTGGTGGCCCCAAATCTCTAATCGAATGTCTCGGTTCCATGAACTGAAGTAGCACTCGCAAGGCGACAAGCTGGAGCTCTCGATCGTGCACAACAAGACAAGCTAGCTAGCACTGTCGACGTGGCCGGTGACTGTGATCCAGTACAAACAAGCTGAAGCTATCGTGTGTACTGCACGTCGATGTTACTAGATCACCTGTCTAGGCGTACAAACTCATTATAAGACATTAATTATCAGAGAGATCATTTTGATCTCAGCGAGCCAATAGCTAAGAAGCATGCGTCAGCACAAATTCTCTCCACCTGTCTCTCGGGCTCCACCTGCTATCACCGCATAAACCGCCGCCCATCTATTCTTATCTCTTCCACATCTCATCCTCTCCCACGCCAGGACACCAGCAGGTCAATGTGGAGCAGTAGCACAGGCGCGGCCCCCAGGTGGCGCACGGAGGTCCCTCTTCTCGAACCACGCCGCTCTTGCCTCGCGCCGCGCCGGCCGTTGCCCGCATCGAGGGCCTCCGCGTCGCCACTTCACCGCGTCAGATCCAGGTCGCGCGAGGGAGTGGTCGACCCACCGCCGCCGCTCGGTGGCCGGCTGCAGGCCCTCGTCGCAGCCTCGTGCTCCGCCTCACCCCGTCTTACTCCACGCCGAGCCAATTGCCAGAACACACCTCCCGCCGGCGCCTTCTCCCCCACCTCAGTCCCTAGTGCGGCAGCCCCGTCACCGGCGATGCGGAGGCTCGTGTCGTGTAGTCGGCGGGCGGACGGCATGCGGTCGGCGCCAGGGCGTCACTTGGGCTGGCGATAAGGCAACCTCGTTTTGCCCGCGGCGAAGACGGCGGTGCGCCAGCGACCCCTCGCCCTCTGTTCTTGATGTTGTGCGAGCGCGCGCGAGTCATTTCGTTTCCCGCCAGGAAACTTTCCATGAGGTCGGAGCTCATTTTTCATTTCCTCCGGATTGGCGTCGCAGGATGGTATTCCTATGGAATGTTTTCTTTGTTTTGGAATGAACCAAACGGTAGGAAAGAAAAATTTACTACAGGATTTCTATCCTGTGCTTTTCATGCGTTTTCCACTCGAACCAAAGGAGCCCTTAAAAGGCGAAAAATCCGCGGGCACGGTGGAGCACCAAAGATACGAGAACGCCGTAGGACGTCCTGCACCTAGAGATCGCGATCTGTCTCGTCCATGATGATGCCGGGGCAAGGGACAGTGCATCATCTTCCGTCCGCACGTGAACAGAGGTTCCGGTGCGCCCGGTCAAAAAGGTGCCAATGCTGGCGAGCACAGCCAAGCAGCCAACAGAGAGTACTGCAGCAATGCGCTGTAACTGAAGGTATGGCCACACCAAAAGCTTCACTTTAACTAAACTACGGAAATGAGCTAAGCGAGCCGTAGGCCCGTACCCCGTACGTACGAGAAGTATAACTCGCCGGTCCATCGGGCGGCTTGTTAATCGAAGTTTCAGTTTTCGTAGCAGGACATTGAAACCCACGGCAGTACTTTCTATCTAGTACAGTAGTAGTGGTAGCAATTCGGGCTCAACCTCCACATTTTGAATTGTTTAGTTATGGTTCAGAAAGGCAAGGGCAGATTCTGAAGAGATTGAAGAAAGACGAATCTGGAGGTTCAATACAACGTTAGGTGAGCGTTGTAACCGTGGAACATGTGTACGTTTATTCCATCTGCATTCTGCGTTACACCAGTGACCAGGATTGTAGTATAATCAGCAAAATGAGCAGCGCTACAGCACATGAGAGGGCCTGAGCCTCCCAAAGAAAGGGATCCGGGACCGCGCGCAGGCGTTGGACCGAACCGACGCCGGCTGCCGCCTCGCTGTTGGCTTACTTTTTGGAGGAGGCGTGCCAGCGCGCCACAGCCAGCAGCGTGGGCGGTGCCGGTGGCCCGGTCCGGTCCGACCGGCGGGACAATAATTCAGCAGTTCGATCCGCCCAGCCAGGGCCCCCAAGACACTTGCCGCGCGCCGCACGACCGGAGCCGCGGTGCCGGCGCGCGGCTGCCGGTGGTGCACTGCTGCTGGTGCCGCTCTGGCTGTCAGGCACAGGCAGGAGGAGGCCGGCACACAGCCGCGCGAGGCGGTGCGAGGCTTGTCGTCTTCGCTGTCAGGCCTAAACCGCGTGGGACGGGCGGACGGACGGGACGCCCTGCTGCTGCAGTGCTGAAACTGGTACTGGCAGTAAAAGCGCCGTGCTCCACGCTTCAATTATACAAAAATGATGATTGCACGAACAACTGCTGATCGATGATCGATCAACTTGCTAGTGAGATCTCGTTTCCGGGTTCAAGGAACCATCGACGCGGACTGTTCATGTTCAGTGTGGCGTGATTTCAAGACGGCGGTGGCATTGCAATATCATAGGGAGTACTTTCTCGTCTCACAGATAATCACACATTTTGATTTTTATATTTTTTTCTTAACCGTTCGTCTCATTTAAAAGTTCTAATAAATATTATTTAGTTAATTATGACTTATTTTATCATTATAAATACTTTTGTAATAATTTATTTATTATATTATTTATATAAAAAATTTAAATAAGACTAACGGTCAAACATGAAATATAAAAATCAAAATATGTGAATATCTATGAGACGGAGGGAGTAGCATAAGAGAGTTAGTCTATTCGTCATTCACTGGCACAATATCATACGGAGTACTAGTGAAGTTGCATAAGTAGTTAATGCATGATTAGGAGAGTTATTTTGTCCATGCATATAGTACTGTATGTTTTGAGCCGTTAGCAGTAGAAGATGGTCCTACGCTAACGACAGCAAAGCAATGGTACTTACGTCGTTAACAGCAGAAAAATGGCCGTACGCTAGCGACAGCAGAAGGTTGTAATAGAATGTTTAAGTGGCTGGAATTTGGCCCATACTGTAGTGTGGATGGGCGGCTGGGCCAAAAGGCCCTTTTATCAGTGGACGTCAACTATGAACACTGAACAAATCCGGTTGTGCTTGCCAGTTGCAAAAAACAAGAGGAAATGGCTGAAATCTGGACCTGTCATACGGTGCTCAGAGTTCTGAAGAACAGAGCAATAGGTCCTGCAGTCACTTCTTCAGACTTCCATACAGAGCAATAAAAATACAAGTCATTTATTAAGACTTTCAGACTCGTGGTATGCGCAAAAAGAACAGAACTGGTACCACGAAAGTCAAGACACTTCCTTGGGAGATTTATCAGCATCAATGTAGCTAAGAGATTTATCAGCATCCATGCAGTCGCTTGTTCAGTCAGACATGGTATATGCGCAACAGAAACAGAGACCATCCATGGTATGTGCAACAGAAACAGAGACCAATCTGTTCAGTCAGACACTTCGATTTGTTCAGAACTGGTTGCAACACTTCGATTTCTTCAGCATCAGTTCATTCAGAACTGGTAGCACCCCATCCATTGTCAAGACACTTCGATTGATTCAGCACCAATTTAGCAAGGAGTTTTATCTTCTCGTGCCCACTAGTATACAAAGAAGAGAAGGGACCTCTCTTGGACTCCATATATATATACTACCTCTGTTCACTGAACTTTTTACCGTAGCAACTTTGATCATGTGTTTTTTTTCTTCTAAAAAATCTTAAATACTTCAAAACATATAACATTATTCAAGTATGTTCAATGAAGATGTGAAAACATGATATACCTAAAATCTTTTATAGAAAAAACGTATAGTCAAAATTACTAAAGTAAACAGTGACAAGTAAACAAAAACGAGGGTAAGCAATAACTTACAAGATAGGTACAGCGAAAGTGCAGAAAAGACATCTTGTGCGTTCTTCAATCACAGCGTTGAAGAACTACGACCATATATATTATATATAGTAACTCTACATATAATAACTTAAAGACTACTAATGACGCATACGAGTATACTGTTCTCACTACCTAAGTCTCTCTATGACGTGGGCTACAAAAAGCACTAAACTTGTAACCTGAAACTAATAGATACACGCGCGAACAGAAGCGCAAACTGAAAACCTTTGATGTTGATATATTTACATCTAATAAGCCTCGGAGAGCAAGCTCTCGAATGTCGCCGACAAATTGACGGAGACGCTCTCCAAATTCTTGACCCGGAAGCGCGACCTTGCAACCCTCCGTTGCTTGGGCGCGCCGGGGCCATCGTCGTCGCTGGTTTCCTCGTCTCTAAAAACAGACTTCACCGACGGCGTTGAAAACTTGAAATGCAGCTCCCTTGCAACAATAGTCTGCAAAGACGGAATCAAATAAGCAAATGTTGGACTTTTGGCTTGAGCCGGGAGGTATAGTTCGGGTCAGGAGAGGACAGAGGAGTGGAAGGATCAAAGTCTTACTGCTTCATTGACTGGCTTTGACACCAGGAGGAGCTGCTTCAGATCACTGTGATTCACCTTACACAAGATTTTAATCTGCAAAATTTTGACCAAACCGAGATAAGCAACATAGACAGACAAGAGAACCCAATTTGAATTGAATCGTACGACGCGGGAGTGACAACAGTGACAGTCACATTTTATTTATTTATTTATTTATTTATTTATTTTGGAACAGATAGTTCGACAGGGGAAAGAATAGATTGAACTGGGCCTAAGAAACAGATCCAATAGCAATTACCAGAACATCTTGCGGCAGCGACTCGATGAGGTTGACGGTGTCGTCCATGTGGAACCGGACGCTGCGCTGCTTGCGCAGGGTACGCACCGGCGAGTGCGGGCTCCGGGAGCCGGGAGTCGGCGAGACGGCGACTCTCTTCCTCCCGAAGATCCTTGCGCTGCTCCTGCAGTTTGAGAAGCTCAAGCTCGTGGCAAGAGAGCCCTTCTTCGCGTCGCCCTGTCCAATTGCCATTTCCTTTTCCCCTTTGCCTTGTAATATAAATCCCGTTCTCTGTGTCTTGCGATTCAAAAAAGATCACTTATCCAATCAGAAATCTGGTAATGAAGATTATCTGCATGGGATTGGAGATAAGAATCAGCATCCTGAAAATAAACAGCCAGATTCACAAATTTCCATAATAAACAAGGAAACCGAATGGATAATAGATGAAGGTAAACAGAGGCAGCCGCCACCAGAGCGACGCAATTGAGAATCAGAAGCAAGATCACGAATCAATCAGCTCTATTCCAATCATCCCCACACTCTCAGAGCAATGAAATCAGAGTATCAGACTACCCAAAAACAGGCCCCCTGCACTTGCGAAGCCGAGAGCCCTCGGCGGCGCCCGCCCACGAAGAAACGAACACCGAATCGAGATAGGGTTTCGAGATTGAGAGGAAAACTCGACCTGTTCTTCCGCTCTCGATCCCAATCTCCGCCTCCTCCTCTCGATACCGATCAAACAACCTGGGATGTTCCCCTCTTCTAATGCTAAGCAACCTAACCTGCGGCCGGCGAATGCTGGAAGACCAAACCTTGACGAGGTAAATTAGGAAACAGCTGCCTCCCCTTCTCCGTTTTTATAGTCGCCCCGTATTTGCTCCTCTGCGGCTGCGGGGGGAACCTGCCTAGAAAAGTCCTCCGCGCAGGGGCCTTTCTAGAAATTTACAGGAACCGCCAGAATCCAATGCTGGTTCGTGCACGGGATATTTTCCACCTCCCCGCCCACGCGGCGCAAACGCCGTGACCCGTCGCTGGCATGCGGGGCCGTGGTCTGCGGGCCCCAGAAGTCGGTTTCTGCGGGTGGCAAGAGGTAGGGACGGTGCGGCGCGTGATTTACGGGAGTATTTTTTTTTGAAATCGACACGGGTTGGCGCGCAACTCGTGCGTGGCGAGGAACGCGTGGGATCGGACGGCGAGGGGAGCTAGCGGAGGGGGTACGTGGCGCGATCGCACGAGTCCGGAAACTAGCCGTTGGGGCGCGGATAGTGGACTGGTGGGACGTGGCCCGGCGGCGGCGGGGGGAATGGGAGGGGTTGGTGACGTGGTGGCTGACCGGCGGAGATTGGATCGCCACGCAATAAAAGAAACGGCGGCCACGCGAGGAAGTCGGTGGAGGACGGTCTGTCGCCGCCCACTGGCCGGTTTCTCGCCGCGTGTTTTTTCGTGTTTTCCTTCGTGTATATTCTTCCAATCATTTGTTTAAAATTTCCGATAGACATGGGACAGCTGGCCTTGAGTTGCAAAGCACTGTAATTTCGGAACGGAATGGCATGTTTACTCTGCCGATGTAAGGAAGGAACCAAAGCATTCATTGCACGCGGCATTGGATTGGGACGCAAGTTTACTCAGTACATATCCACAGGTCGTATATATATATACTGGAGTAGTGAGGAAGTTTATTGCACACATCGATTCTTTTTTTAGACCACGCCCAGGGACGCACGCATCGATTCTCGTTGATACATTTATGTCGATTACTTCTTGCTACCAATTATAGTTTCAGAAAGAAAGTATTCGAGTGTTCATGGGTTCACATTTGTATTTTGAGACTTTTTTGCAACTGTGATTGAGACGACGCATTTTGACCATGTCTGCGCGCGGCAGCGCGAGGACTGCGTCAAAGAAAAACTAGCCGGCGGGGTAGTGGCCTAGTGGGGTTGGGCCGTCGGGGGCGGTTCCGTTCGGTGGAGCGGCGGCCTCGACCAATCTTTCTTCGCGGGCGGCTGCTCTAGCTCTAGGGCCGGCGCTGCCGTCGCGAGCAGCCCGAAGAAGCATTCGTCGATTCTGTCGAAACTTCCAGCAACGGGAGCGTCGGAGTGCGTGCACGGAAAAATCACGATGGCCACACGCAGCAGCCCGCGGGCGTCGTCGGCACGTCCGCGCTTTGTGGGCGCATCGCATCGGGGTCGGGGACGCGGCCCAGCTGCGTGGGAGGATGTCGGCGAGCACGTCGGCTGCTATCTCTCGATGCTCGCTGGGAGTTCGGTCTCGCGTGCTTTGTTCGTCGCGGAAAAAATAATCTTCTTTTTATTTCTATATATGTGCAGCATGCGCGGCCTATGGAGTTTCTCTCTAACATGATTTTTCTTCTCAAAATTAAAACCAGATATCTTATATTTCTCAAATTCGAAAACAGTTCTGATTAAATGCGTTCTGTTTGCATTTTGTCTCGAGTAGATATATTTCCTCATTTTTGTAGAGCTAAATCTAATTCAACGAGAAATTTTCGTGAGACCTAATTTTTTTATTTTTCATGTCGCAATACATCTCAATTTTTTCATTGAATTTATAGAAGCTTAGAGGCATTTTTTGTGGTTCAAAATCCTTATTTATCGGGTTTCTATTCTTTAGAAAAGAATGTTTTAAAACCACAGCGAGAGGTCGAATGATTTTGAGATTTTATAGGGTAAATATCTAGGTTTAGAAATTTCTTTTTATGAATCAAGTTTTAGAGTTCAATACTCGTAAAAAGAAAAAAATAGATTTCAATGAGAAGAAAAATCAGACCTCATGCCAATAGTTAAGAAGGTATTTTTTTTGAACTTCCGGGCCCAGCCGCAATCATGGTTTAGCATAGGCCCATGTTTAGCCATTGCCGCTGAGCTAATATGGGCCGGCTATAGGCCCATCAGATTGGTTGTTACCAGAGTTTGCTTGTCTCACTCATGGTCCGTGCCTCGTGGACTCGGTGAAATAAATAAATCTTTCCGAATTCCAACATGATCTGAAACTCTGAACAAGAACAACCTTGTTCTTTATAGACAGAGAACCTCAGGAGAATTGACCGGTGAACACGATAAAAATAGAAATTTTGGTGCTACATATCTTCATTTTTTGAATTTGTTGAGAGACATTACGGTTTCGTTTCTTTTGCCCAGTAGACACCGCGCTCCTTATTTTAATAATTTTCACCAGATGAAGAGAGATAAATGTGAAAAAATATCATTCTTGTCCTTGTCTTTTTCTTCTTCCTCTCTCCCTTTCTTTTCTTTTCTCCCTTTCTTCTTCCTTGCCAATAGACACCGCATGCCGGCCACTGCAGGCGAGCGTCGCTTTCTCCCTCACACCGCGCCAGCTGCCGCAGGTGAGCGCCGCCCTGGCTCCACGTGGGCTATTGCCGGCGCGCGTCGCCCCGCCTCCGCGCCGGCTACACCGGGCACGCGCTGCCTTGCCTCCACGCCGGCAACCGCGGGCGCGCGCGGTCCCGCCTCCACGCCAGCAAGTGGAGGTGCGTGACACAAAAAAATTTCATTTTTACCGTGTTCACCGGCTAATTCTCTCAAAACCTTAATAGCCCGTAGCGATACTAGGTCCTCGCATCCCGATGAACGAAACAAAATACATTTTGCGATTCCGTTTTAGCTTTTCAAATACCGTTTTAGTAGGAGGCAAGAACTTGTACTCGACTCACTCACTCACTGATGAGTACTACGAATGTGCGGGAAGAACGGCCACCACCGGCCGGTTGCAGGATCTGAACGCAAGTAGCTTGATCCGCTCGTTAGTGTATCGTCACTGTCCTGACATTATCGTGCCTGTCGCATTGCATGCCTGACGTCTGACGAGCTAGCACGACGTCAGCTGCCGCCACGTCATTGCGATAGCACCGCGCAGCTTCGATTCGTTTCCTGTCCTGGGCCGCCAGTGTGCTCGGCTGCTCGCTCATACAGTAACTCCAGACTCGATCAGCAAGAGAGAAGCCGCCATCGATGCGAGCCGAGAAAGCAGACAAGCAAGCTCCTGGCATCTCTCGGGAAAAGCGGATCCTGGCTGGTCAGAAGCAGACGATTCTCCAGTTCCTCCCTTCTCCACGATAGGCTGCATTATGGCGACACATGACGGGATCGGCGTGACCCCGTACGGGTATCTCGGGATCACCCGCGGGCCGCGGCTATGGTACGGGATGATCTGACGACGACACATGGTACGAGTATATCGCAGACAGGAAGGTTGATGTACGGAGTACTTCCTAATCGTGCTGTCGAAACCGACGGCGCAGAAGACCGCTGGTTAGCAGCACGTAATTACTTGTATGCTTCCGGTTTGCGGTTTGCGCGTCCCATGCATGTGCTACAATTGACGACGGCGGCTCTGGTTTCCAACGGCCGCTCGAGCCAACAACCTGGCGGCGCCGGAGCCCCGCATATGGCCCACCGGATAAAGACGACGCACCACCGCGTCAGCGTCATCCGCCCGTGCGCTCGCCGCGCCGTTTCGAGTTGCGTATGTACTCGCGTAGGCTCGGCGCGAATAGACGCATGCACGGCCGAGCTGGCCTGCCGGCCCCGCCCGGCGTCGGCGCGCCGAAACAACTCTTGAAACTCGAATAATGCTGTGGTCTCATAACCCCAAATAAAACCCTGTGTGGAGGGATCAATGACACAGGCAACATCGAGAGTATCCGATCCACCGCCAATAGTCAGTCCAACGGTCGGTCATCGGCGGAGACAGTGTGGCGGCGGCAAGGAGTCCTGGTCGTCAAGGTCGAACTTCCAAATGACGGAATTTGAAGAAACAACGCGGTTAGTTGTGATTTAATTTCACCATGTCGAGTAGGTCAGGGACGTGCCACCGCCCACCGAGTGCTAAGTGCTAACGTTCTGCCGTCTGCACGACGGAGGCAAGAGAGCTGTATCAACTATCAACAGCAAGAAAACAGGAGCAGTCAGAACTGCAGAAGGAACAGTTGGTTGGGTGGGGGGCGGGGGCGGGGGGTGTAAAATCGAAAGGCTATACATGTAGAAGCACGCCTGCGTTGTACTGTGTAATTTAAAAAAAAAAGATGACCAGACACTGTTTTTGTTTTGGTGCCTCAGCTCTCTACACGTCGTTGTAACAACCCATGTGTACGTAGTCAAGTTCATCGTGGCGATTCCATAGCTGTCAAATAGCTTATCAAAACCGTTTCAATAGTATAGCTTGTTTTCAATTGGAGCTAAATAGCGGCTGCAGTCCAACGAACACAACTGCCTTTCATGGCAACAGACATAATGTTTCTAATTGTCTCTTTATTGTTTTAGTGGTGGTTAGTATAGTAAACCGTATCTATAAATGTCATATGTAGCATTGTATCTTACGAACCGCCTATAAAATTTGATTTTTACGACTGTTATCTTATTAGGCCATCCTTTGAAAATCCACCTACTTTTTCATAGGTGCTTGACATAAGACAACTATCCTAACATTTATGTTTACACAAGAAATTTTCTTTTGTGAACCACCCTTGGAAATGAGTGTTTGTAGGGGCATTGACTCCCTAAATGTAGCCACGGAGCAAATAAATTCGTAGTATTTTAAAATAAAATATATTGATGATAAACTTTATCAAATTGTAGAGCATGATTAGATCTAAAACTTTATTGTTAAAGGCTTTTTTATCTGAGATTGTTTTAGAGGCCCAAGTGTATAATTTTAGTTCTCTTCTGTTCTATTTTTTTTTTGTTTAAATAACCTCGAATGGAGACGCACCCTATAATAAAGTTGTAGTGCTTTGCTTGATCTAAAGCTTTCTTATCTGAGATTATTTAAGATCAAAATGTTCAATACAAGATCCATAGATGCGTGGTATTATGGAAGTAGGAAACTTTAAATACTTTTGATGAATAATTGCTTTTAATTTTTTATCAATAAAACACTAAGAGAACATATGCAGATTAATCTTAACTCTTAACAATTATTTTGTTAAAATTATTGACACAAAATGCATGTGTATGATCACAAATATAAAGCCATTTTGACAAAAAGTTTGATATAAAATGTTTTTATCAAAATTCGCAAGCATATATCCTATAATATAAAATTATTATAAGGCTATGCACTATATCTTGCCAAAAGCGACAAGATGAGTTATTGGGTAACAACAATTGATGACACGCTATACGTAAATTTTCATACTCAACGGAGAAAAATGACGTCATGATAATGGTTAAGACGCGTACCGTATGTTATTAGTGATTTTGCCCTAGTGGTATGCATGTCTATATTAGAGGCTATGTTTTCAAGACCATATCTTGTGGAAAACGACAAGACCATATTAGGGATCCGGGCCCGTCCCGTGCATGTTGGCTGAGCTGGAGCGGACGAATGCCGGCCTGTTGGTCCCGTGAGTCGTGAGTCGTGAACTCGTGATCGCATCGGCACAGGAAACGCAAACCACGGCACGTACGGGTACGGGCACGGGCACAAGGCGGCAAACTGGCCTGTGTGGATGTACGGAACAGCGGCCGCCGCTAGGCTCGTGCCGCGCGCATCTGCCTGCCAGAGGAATGGATCGAAGCTTCCACGAACGTTTACATAACCCTGCGGTACGTGGTACGCGTGGTCCATGTGCTTGCTCGCGCGGCGCCCCGTTTTCGTGTCTGCTTTCGATGCACAAATTATATACTTGAGCTGAGGGCCCCGGTGACATAGGCCGTCGTTTTCGTTTTCCTTTGCTCGTCATCGATCGGACTTTTCCTCAAATATTTTAACGTCCCGATAGTACGTGTCCTTAGCTCATTGGCGGCCACGGCCACGTCTTCGTACGGTTGATGAAAGAGCAACCACCACTGCAAGCAGTTATTATCAAGTAGTAGCGGAGCATCCGATCCAAAGACCGTGGGTTATTACACTTTGATTTGATCACCAAAGGCAAAGACGCTGTGCACCGGCGTGCCTACCGCTTACGCAGCTTTCCTCTTTCGCATTCGTCCTTCCAAAATCAGAACCCACAGGTGATTAATACAGCTACACTCCGAGATCCGGGTACCAATAATGCAACACCTTTTTGGCTTTTTGTCGTAGCACGTACATGTACACGTCACCGCCAACGATGTGGAATGTGACTGGTATATACGAGTATCTCGGTCGCATATGGATGGTCCAGCGCAGTCCTCCTCAATCTCCCGTGGCGCACTGTTGGCGGGGTACTAGGACAGGCGAGCGGAAAATGCGTCCAGCACTGGATGAAAAACCAGAGCATCACGCGCTGGCGCTGCTGCTGCTGCTCCATGCATGACCCAATTTGTAGCAACTTTCCTTTTTCTGGGGATTGATGTGAAAGCCTAGATGATGGAAATGAAAGTTTGCTTACTGAATGCGCGCGGTTTTTTCTTTAACTGTGATTCCTATAAAATTTCTCTGTTTTGAGGTTTCAATAATAGCCCACAAAGTAGGTCGGGATCTGAAACTGATTCATGGTTCTCATACTACAACAGTAATCTTTATTTTTCAACAACGGCTCTCGTATACAATCTATTTCGACGTATGGTACGTAGGAACCGAGCTCTTCAGTCTAAGTTAAGGTAATCTCAACAAAAACAAAAGGTAAATTAAACAAAGCTGAACTGAGTCACTGACGGGCTTTTCCGTTTTCTAAAACTCGTCAGTCACCACACACCTGTCAAACGACCGTTGATTACTTGATTAGCTATCGCAAACTCACAGACTAATAAAATAGCTAAAGTAAACCTCTCTCTGGACAAATCAGAACTTCAGAAAAGAAGGCTAACAAGTGTTAATATAATTGCAGACAGAATAACCCAATTCGGTCGATGATTTGGCAATTTGGCACGTGCCGATCGGTGAATGATCTTGCAACACGCGTGAGGAAAAATAACAAACGTCTATAACCTCCAAATTAGTACAGACGTTTACGTAGAACGCGTGTCTGTACTATAGTTACAGACACTTGTCCAGTACGCGCATCTGTACGTAGTATCCAATATTACAGACGTGTGGTACTTCACAAACAGTAAGGAGCGTATGTAATACTCCATTCGTCTTAAATTGTAGTTTATTTTGATTTTTTTGATGTATGTATTTTGCTATGTATCTAGATAATTATTTATTTAGATATATAATAAAATAAATACACCAAAAATATTAAAGTGAACTATAATTTAAAACGGAGGGAGTACCGACCCGCACTAATTTTGACTTACGCAAACGCGCATCTGTCATATCTCCTTTTTACATATTGCGACGTGCGTCAGATAAAGGAAAAGATCGGAGGATTAGGCAGATGACGTGGTGATAGCACAAATGACAAATGTATAGAACACTACTGCTAGCGGACAGTCGTCAGTGCTGATTGTCGCTGATCACGCAAGTGGGATTATAAAACCAGCATAAATTGATCGCGTTGTTAATATATGTTCCACAGAGCATTGGAACATACACCAAAGATCGCATTTGGGGTTAAAGGGGCAATTGAATTAAGAACTTACACCGTGCATGTTAAGGTATTTTAGTTTTGAACTTTTCTCATTGTTATCAAGTTTATTTATAGAAAATTACATTAACGCCTATTATTGCAAATAAATATAATACTAAGAAATATTTTACGCTGGATTTATTGAAACTAATATACTGATGCATATATTTATGTGTTTTTCAATAAATTAACTTGATCAACAGAAAGTCCTAAAAAGATTCTAAACTGGAACAAACAAAATCCTGAGAAACGATGCCTCTAGCTCTGTGCTCTAGTACATTGCGTATCGTGTTGGCACGCCATTACATTGTGTATCGTGTTGGCACGCCAATATGACAAAGTCCTTGCTTCGATAAAACCATGGTACATGGCACGCCGGTACATTGTATATCGTGTTGGCCCAAGTACAAGACACAAGATATCTTTAATTGTTTTCTTTTTATTATTAGCTAATGACATGCAAAATTTACCTTTTATATGTTCCATTCTCAATAGAAACGTTTCAATGTTTTTTACAATCTAGTTAAAAATTAAATAAGAGGCAATATAGTAAATTGTAAATATGATAAAAAATATATTATAGCATTATATGTGCTTACATATTATTTTCATGCCGTTCTAGTGCAACCATGGGCTGAAATATCGCCTTTTTCTCTGAGGACCGAAAAATATATCGGTATTATCGCGGATGGACGCATTATCGCCACTCTACTTCTGTGAGATATTGTATTATTTCATCGATGCTATACAAATTATGATGGATGCTGGGTTAGAGAATTTTTCTAGTGAAATGATGCCAAACTTTTAAAAAAATAATATTAATCGATGCTATACAAATTTGTGATGGATGCTGGGTTAGCAAATTTTTTTAGTGAAATGATGCCAAAATTTTTTTAAAAAATCAATTTAAATTTATCATCAGGGACCGAATTTTTTTTATTACTGATACTGTAAATCCATCGAAGCCGAAGGCACTCACGTTCGGCTGTTCTTCCTGTATCCTAGTCCCCAGGCTCCACCGCGCCAAGTTGCACAACGTAGAGACAGAAAAGCGAATATGCATTGCAAAACAAGGTGATTTGGCAAATCCAACCCTTCCGGCTACCAAAATTACAGCTTAACACCCCTGAACAAGCAAGCTGCGAAGGTCCTGCCCATATAAATACTGCTTCCAGGCATCGTCTCTGACCTGCAACTTACGAGCATCCAAGAGCATAGACACGCACTCACACACACTATCGCGGCAATGGCCGACACGGCCGACGCCCCGCTCCTGACGAGCCACAAGCATGCCAAGAAGCTGGCCAAGGCGCCGTCCATCGACGACACCATCGAGACGTACATCGGCGCGACCGGTTCCATGCAGCTGCTTAAGGCCGTCCTGCTGGCATTCGCGTGGGCCTTCGACGCGCAGCAGGTGTTCATCTCCGTGTTCACGGACGCGGAGCCGGAGTGGCACTGCACGGGCGCCTCGGCGTCCTGCTCGCCGGACGCACCCCCGGCCTCGCCGTGCGCGCTCCCCTCCGGAGCGTGGGCGTGGGACCGGCCGGCCGAGACGACGGTGGTCTCCGAATGGGCGCTCAAGTGCGCCGGCCCGGCCCTCGTCTCGCTCCCGGCGTCGTCCTTCTTCGCCGGCTGCCTGGCGGGCGGGTTCCTGCTCACCACCCTCGCGGACTCGCTCCTCGGGCGCAAGAAGATGCTGCTCACGTCCCTGGTGTCCATGTCCGTCGCCGGCGTGCTCACCGAGTTCGCTCCCAACGTGTGGGCGTACGCCGCGCTGCGGTTCGTGTCCGGGTTCGGCCGATCCATGGTGGGCACGTGCACGCTGGTCCTGTCCACGGAGCTCGTCGGGAAGAGGTGGCGCGACACGGTGAGCGTGGCCGGCTTCATCTTCTTCACCGTCGGCTTCCTCTCCCTCCCGGCGCTCGGCTACACGTTCCGCGAGGCGTCATGGCGGAACATGTACCTCTGGACGTCCGTGCCTTCGCTCTGCTACTCCATCCTGCTCTACTTCCTCGCCCAGGAGTCGCCGCGGTGGCTGCTGGTGCGCGGCAGGAAGCAGGACGCCATGGAGACGCTGCAGCAGATCGCCTCGCTCAATGGCAACAGCATCACGTCCAGCTTCTCCATGTTGCACGCGTGCAACATGCAGGAGGACGACGGGGCCGCCGCCGGCGGAGCCGGGGGCGTGTTCTCCACGATGCGGGCAATGTGGGAGCGGCCGTGGGCGCTACGGAGGCTGGCGGCGATTATGACGACCAGCTTCGGCGTCGGCATGGTTTACTACGGCTTGCCGCTCAACGTCGGCAGCCTGGGAACCAACCTGTACCTGAGCGTCACGTACAACGCACTGGCTGAGCTGTCCTCGGCCAGCCTGTCATTGATCTTCATCGGCAGGATCAACCGGCGAAGCTCGGTCGTCGCGCTCACAGTGGCGGCCGGGGCCTTCAGCCTCGCGTGCGTCGTCATCCCCGAGGGCTCGGCGGCGCGGATGGCAGCCGAGCTGCTCTCCTTCTTCTCGACCATCACGGCGTTCAACCTCATCCTGATCTACTCCATCGAGCTGTTCCCGACGTCCGTGCGCAACTCGGCGGTTGGGCTGGTGCGGCAGGCGCTGGTGCTGGGCGGCGTGGTGGCGCCCATGCTCGTCGCGCTCGGCCGCGAGCGGAGCTTCTGGTCCTTCGGCGTGTTCGGGCTCTGCATCGGATGCCTGGGGCTCTTCGCCGCCTGCCTCCCGGAGACCAGGGGGCGGAGCATGTCGGACACCATGGAGGAGGAGGAGCACAAGGAGGCTGCAGCCGCGGCTTGCACCGGCGCGACCGTCATCGCCACGAAGGATGATAGCGACCTCGTGTAGCAAACTAGCAAGCAATGTTCGTGTGTGGTGATGACGTTTCGGCGGCGCGGCTAGATATGCCTAGCCTAGGCGCTTTACAGGTACAGAAGGCCAATCATGAAGCTGTCAGCCTGCCTCTATCCAGTCTTGTACCGCTGCCGCCAAGTTGATGCTATAATTCAGTTTCAGAACCAGTTGTTGAGTGTCTGCACGTAGTATATCGGTGAAGCTGAACGGCTGAAGCACATGTTCAAGCTACAATTGACAAAGTCAATGCGAAAATGTTTTGGCGGCAAAAGAAAGAAAACACGTATAAAACATGACTTAGAAATTTTGAGACAGTTTCTATACATACCAAAAATATTTTTTTTGTTTAATCATGTATCAACTCTCCTATCAAATCTATTATATCTTGATTCTCATGTAGACATTGTTTCTTGTATATAAAACTATTTTATCCTCTCTCTCACCATCCCTAATCGTCCTTATGTATCATGGGAGCTAAACCTAACCTAAACCAACCTATATGCCACAACACGGTGATGGTATATTTCTCGCATCTACTCTAACTTTTGCATCATAGAATAAAAAGTTAGAGGAGCCAGAGTTGACATAGCCAAACAAAAATGCCTTTCACCGTCTCCTATGTGATTTAGAGAGAGAAAAAATAGTGTTGGTCACAATATGTGAATACTTTTGTTATAGTTGGAGTGAGAGTTGGTTGTAGCCATACCACACAGGGCCTTAACAAGTGGTATCCTTATGGGTCTAAGAAGTCTCGTAGGGGTGCACATATTTATTTAGGTTTGCCTATTAAAACTTTAGTTTCCCCTAAAACCTCCAACTAGTGGCAGACCAAACTATAGAGAGAGGTAAGGCGGCCGCTCTACCTCCCCTATGGATGGGGCCGGCTTGTCCACACATATTTCCACACGACAGCTTGTAACACTCTGGTGTTAAGCATGCATAATCACTTGCATTCTTAAGCATAAGCATCATTATGCATAGCATTGATGAAAAGAGCAATTGTTATTTTATGTGGATGCTTGAATTATTCAAATTATAGTTGCATTTCACATGAATTGGATAAGTGGTATGAGTGTTTGGTGTTTGATGACCTCTAAAGTAACCTAGACATGATTAGGACACCAAATGAACCTAGGTTTATGTTCATGGTTTTGGTTAATTAAGCTTTGATGTCATGGTTGACCAAGGTGGACCATGAAAGTGATTTTGTTTGACTGATTTGAAAGTGGTAGCTAGAGTATTTGCATGTGTGTACACCCTAAATAAAGTTTGTAGAGAATTTCATAAGAAACA
Source organism: Bothriochloa decipiens (assembly GCA_023333625.1). Taxonomy (NCBI): domain Eukaryota; kingdom Viridiplantae; phylum Streptophyta; class Magnoliopsida; order Poales; family Poaceae; genus Bothriochloa; species Bothriochloa decipiens. The sequence goes on along the minus strand of CM041631.1, from coordinate 10,135,445 downwards.
AAAGTTGTTATTATCACTTTTCATAAAAATGCTTGGAAGATGTTCAAAAATATTGAAAAAGGCAGATTTGGGGGCTGTCTTTCCATTTTAGAGGATTTTAAGGGTATTTTTATTTGGATTTTTGTATTTCAAAATCTATGCAGAATCTAGCCATACTTTGTATAGATGAAATGTTCTACTCTTCTAGAGCTACACTTTCTTCAATATAAGTTTTGGCTAATTAGGCTTGGTTTGGGAGTTATAGGGCAGAAAAGTTTATATTAGAGGTCATAGAAATAGCATTTCAGTGACGGTTGGTCAAAGCCGTCAGGGAAATGACCGGCTACCGCCCATCGCGCCCAGCCCGCGCGCTCCGCGTGGCGCGCGTACACCGGCGGTCTGGGGCGGCCGCGACCGTCCCGAGCGCGTTAAAGCGAGTGCGGCAGCTCCATCCGTTCTGTCCCCTACTCATTTTCCCTCGCTCCCTGCCTCTTTCTCCCACTCCGCGAGCTCGCCGTCGCCGCCGCCGAACGCGTTGGCGTCGCCGAGCCATCGCCGCCGCTCATTTTCTTCCCCGAGCGTGCCACTAGACTCGCCTCGACGTGCGCTTGCTCGTGCGCTCCCTAGCAGCCGTCCTCGCCGAGGGTGAGACCCCCAATCGACCCTTCTTCTCCACGGCCGGCGAGCCGGTGACCGCCGCCGCGGCGTTTCGGTCGATTCGGCCGTCCTCTTCCCTCCCTGTATCGAGCAGTAGCTGCGCCTTGCCGTGTAGAAGCCGTAACCCTAGTCCATGAAGCCAGTGCGGGTCGTTCCTCGCCGGATTTCGACCGCGCCGTCGGTCGGGAAGCCGCCGTCCGCCCTGTGCACGCGGCCGAGCCGCCACGGCCCTGCTCCGACCGCGCTAGGACCTCGAATCGATGCGCCTAGACCCGTTCGTGCTATCCTCGATTCAATTTGGTCGGCGAGCCACGGCAACGGCCGGAGAAGCCGCGCCGACGCCGTCGACCTACCCTAACCGCCTGCAAGGACCTCGTCCTTAAATACGACAAAAGCTAGGGTGCTTCGTGCATATCTGCCAGACACAGGGAATTTCTTTATCAGGCTTAGTGGATTTCTGGTAAACTCAGGGTCTTCGGTGCAAAAGCGTTTTCCTTTTTCTTTTAAAGAATCTGATTCCAGATTTTTGTTAAATCTTTGAAAAATCATAACTTCTCCATTTTTCATCCAAATGAGTTGGTTCAATTTGCAGTATTTTTCTTATGAGAAGATCTATGCATAAAAAATATGAAATATAAAATTTATGATACTTTTCTATACAGATTTATTTATCTCTATTAATTGCTTTTATCTTAGAAAATGCATAAGTAATTCTCTGTTGCTCAGAAAAATATGAGACCAAGTTTGTTAGTCTTCTTATGTCATACTCTATCTGTAAAAAATGTTGTGAGGCTATGTCCTGTGGAAAGTTTGCTCTGTCTAGTTATGGTGCCTACTTCCATTAGATGATAAATAATTCATAATAAATAATATATAAGGAATTTGTGCATGAAACTTTTTGGAGAGTGTTTTTAGGCTAATCTAGAGCTAATGATATTCTGAGATCTGTTGTTTGACATATTCCTATGTACAAAGTATTTTAGGCCCATTAAATTATGATGCCTTATCATTTTTGTGTAGGATAAAGTACTTACTGTTTTGACCTAAAATTTTTATGCTAGTCTACATTAGACATGCTTAAGCTCCTGTGATTTTTACATAATTTTTTTAGTAGTCTAAAGTCATGTTGCAGTTCTACCCTGCTTTCTTTTAAATGCTTAATAATGTTTTAAGTTACTATTTCATGTGTATAATAATGCTTTTTCTGATGTTTATGACGTGTATAATATGTTATTAGTTGTGGTTCAGTAGAGGGTAGTGTGTAAAACATTGGTCCTTTATAATTGCTTTTAATGTATAAGTAAATTGTAATACGAGGCTTGTTTAAGATTTGTCGGTAGAAGAGAATACAGATGACATGTGCTTATCTTACATGTTTCAAAATCATATCATTTATATTAGCTGAACATTCATTCACCATCAGTATTAGTATTGTATTTCTATGTATACATGGTATTCATACGCACTATGCATCATACAGGATCGTCAGAGCTCGAAACGATAGTTCCCGGAGCACCAGAAGAGGAAGGCCAGCAGGAAGCCTTGGTACAAGGGATAGCAGCAGAAGAGGATCCCGAGGTTGATCTTCCCGAGTGTCCCGACCATCAGCCAAGCTCTTTCCTGAAAGACAAGCCCGGAGCATTCTCCCTGTGGTTTGCAAAATATCTAACTTGAGTCCTTTACTTGTTTGATGCATTAAGTTATAGGCGTTGTTTTATACCGTTGCTGTATTACTTATATTCCTTGCCACTGTTATACTTCAACCCTGTTAGGTTCAGGTACGATTATTTGCTTAGCCCTGCTTTAACTAGATCGGTAGAAGTCGGGTGATTTCCTGTCATCCGCGAGTTATAGGTGGTGACTCAGAATGGTTGAATACATTATTATCTTGGATAACTATGTGGAGATAATAAATCGAGACCGGGCGGGATTGGTGTTGAGACTGAACTGGAGGTTCGGTGTGGTTATCCCGTCTGTGTCGAACTAGGACCCCGTCCGTTGTACGTCCTCAACTCATATTGAATTTATGCCTCACATTTAGCTGGAAGGATAAGTCTTTCCGACCGCGAAGCCTGAGTTTGATTTGGACCGGGAGTCGACCTGCTGCACGCATCGTATTGGAGAAGATGGGAGACCACGGGTTACGCGAAGAGTAAGTCTGAGGTCAGGGTCGCCCTGAATAAGGCAGCCAGGCGGTTCCTGGATACGATGGTACCTGTTGATCCCGCGACTTATCCGAATTGAATCTTCGGTGATCTGTAGCTCACCTTAGCGGGTGAGTGTAGTTTGTGTGAGGAATACCCACCAGCTGGTTAGTAATTGATTATAATCGCCATCGTTCCTGGACAGTGAACACTTGACTTGAGCAGCGGCATCGTAGTAATAACTTGAATAAAGAGATGAGATGGTTGAGTCGTGCTATTGAAAGGCACTCAACCGGAATTGGTTACTATTCTTGTTGAATAATTCTTACCATGCTTGTTTAGTACATGTGCTAATTTAGCATGATAAGGTTAATCAAATTAAAATACAATGCTAGAAGGTTATGATCAAATCTTTCTTTAATGCAAGCTTTTCTGCAACTGATGAGTCAGCTATCCAACTTATATAGCCTTGCATACTCCTTGAAGTTAATTTATTTTTAGTTTATGACGGGTAAGTCTAGCTGAGTACATTCTCGTACTCAGGGTTTTATTTCCCATGCTATTGCAGATAGTGAGATGTTTTTATGGCTATTGTCAGCACTGCTTCTATCCCGCCTTGGGAGATGACTAGACTTTGGGCATGGTCACTCTACTCTATTGGATATTGACCGAGGACCTGGCATAGTATTTGAACTGGTGTGTATTTGAACTTAATCGTTTTCGCTATTTTGAAATTTGAACTTAGTTTGTAATAACTTATTTTGAACTTCGATGTTTTAAACTATGTGCGAACTATGTATGTTGTGAATGGTGACGGCTAAACTTATTACGATCTTGGTCGTGCTGGAAATGTTTGAAATCCTTCGAGATTTCGGTATGACTACCGGGTTTATTAGGTCTCAATCATGTAGTTTGCCGTCTTAATGGCGAATTACGTGCTTGTGCTCTAATAAATTGGTCGGTTCTGTTACACAGCTTCCCCATCCACTCTGAACTGCCAACCAGCGACATCTGAAGCGCCTGAGCTCAATTCGAGGTTGAAGGCGATGGACGGGAGCGATAGGCCAACACAGTGGGGGCTACATGGGCCTCGTTTTATGCTTAAGCAAGCCGGCTCGCCCAGGCCGTAGCACATACTTTTGTTGCCCTAAAACCCTTCCCTACTTCTAACGTCAGGGGAGAGCTAGGCACTAAGATCACAAGTTAGTTCTACTCATCATTAGTTAAGTCAACCATTAAGCAGTAAGTTTTAAGGATTTGGCATATTCTTTCAGGGTCAGCTAACTTAAGTACATGTAGGTTGTAGCTTTGTCCTTAAGTCACTCCACCCCCAATTGAACACACTATACTACAACTTCTCCTTGAACTCATGTTAGTTTTGTCTCTGTGTCCTCACTCTAGTCCCTCTCGTCTTTCTCATCATATGGGCGACTCCCGCCACCATATCCATGCCACACTAAACCACTAATTAACGCGCTGTTTGAAGAAACGGTCTAAGGCAGTGCTACTAAACTTTAGGCCACTTTAGTTCTTGGGGCTCTAAACAGGTGATATAAAGTATTATCTAAAGTTTAGCCAGCCTTAAAAAAGACCATAAATTCTTTATCCTTGGAAGTGAGCTAATTCAAGTAATCTAAAATTTAACCCTAATCTAGTTAACTAATTTTATTCCATGAAATCAAAATGGAACTTAACTTCTCTCCAGCGATCTGATCCTTTGCCTCCCCACCATAAGGTCCATAAGTCTTGCCCCACTATACCATCTTATATTGCTCATTGTGATCTTATCACCTATGGCCCTGGCGGGTGTGAATCATGCAAGTTTGTCCGTTGGGCCGTAGGCATCTTCGTTTAGATATTTAGGATGAGCAATAGCTAACAACTATCACCTTCCATCCACACCATACTCATTATGCATATGTAGTTTGAATTAAAGTAAAATCTGTGCAAAGTAGCTAGAATGCCATGGGTCCTGGATGGAGGCAATAGTTAATGATACTCATGAAGTTATTGATAGTTACCTCCTCTCTTTGTTCTATATTATAAGCCAAATTTTGGTTTTTTTAATACGTACATTTTTTACTACATTTAGAAAAGTAAAAACATTTTATAATTTAAAACGGGATAAGTACTACAAAATTAAAAATGAACGACTAACTTACGATTAGGCTGAGTCAGTGGTGACCTGTGATGCCAAATGCCAACTTGGGGTTGAGAGATTTGAAACTAATGTGTGAAACATATTGTTTCAGTTTGTTATGGTTCACAACTTGCGTGACGTCGCTGGCTCCTCACTAGTACTAATGGAATAGAGGTGAGTACAGTAACATTTTAGTGCCTCACTAGTACTAATGTCAGGGATACATTGTAGTTAGACCTGACCATGATCACCTGACACGACAAACCCGATGCAATTAGCTCAGAAAAAAACTGCCTTGACAGTGCATCGGATCGGGTCTGGGATATATTTTCTAACACATGGCTTGATTGAACCCAAGAAACAGTCCGACTAGACCCAATCCTAGAGTAGCGGCTGGTGCCCACCCCCAAAAGGTGACTAGTGTATCATTATATATTGTCTAGCTAGTCACATTTCACATTTGGTTTCTATTTCTCAACTACTATTGACTGATGGTAATGCCAATTGTACCTGTCTCAGCTATATGATCTGGAATGGGCCGGGAACATGGTGCCCGTACATGATGCTTGTGTTTTGTGGAGTCATTTTGTCAAAAAATCAGAATCACATCCTCTGCTCCTCCATGTTGCCATGGAGCATGTGTGAGACAGTGTGAATGGGGTACCCCCTTCACTTTCAGACATATCTTCAGGCTTCCTTGCGAAAGAAAATATCTCTTGACCATGTCATGTAACAGTTAGTCTATATATAAAACATGTTAGGCAGGAACGACTTTGGACTCGCATGCGGCATGCAGAGCATCAAGGCAACACAGAAGATCCTCGAGCATAATTATACTTGCATAATTCTCTCGATGACGTGTGAATGAACCGGGAACTGACAAAGCTGCCAGCTAGACGTTTTGTTTGGGGGTCTGGGATGAGCATTCAGATCGATTTGGATCCATCCCGCTCCGGTTCGTCTATTGTTTCTGTCCCATTGTGTGGACGGGCCTTGATGGCTTGCTAGTTGCGAGCCGCGCCGCCATCCGGCGTACTCTCTGCTGTATGTGCTACGATATGACCAGGCCGAGTCAGCAGATCACGCTTTCACCAATCCGCGAAGATCTACCAATGATGAAACTGAAAAAGGCCCTGTTTTTGGTTGAGACGTCCTGAGTCTCTAACTTTTTGTTAAAAGAACGACGTCTATCTAGAGATGCAAATACAAAACACATGTATTATATCATGATAAATTTATTTATACATTTGATGGCAAATGTCAGGGATACATTGTAGTTAGACCTGACCATGATCACCTGACACGACAAACCCGATGCAATTTGCATGCTGATCTGTTGCTTACCTGCAGGTATCCACTGCATAGTAAAATCCACGAGACAATTTGCAGTGAGGAGACAATTTGGGCCTTTGGGGGTCACTGTGGTTGAACAGGTGCAATCCACGAGACAATTATCCCTATACAGTTCGTGTCACTCCGGGTGTTGGTTAACGAGCCAGCGCACATTACTCTAAATCTCTAATCAGTGCACATTTTTAGCAGAAGACTCTTTCTTCGCGGAACTGCTTCGCCTTGATCTTGCGGCGTGTCATCTTCCTGCACTCTTCTTCAGTCCTGTCGGCCGATAGGTTTGGGAGGTACAGTAGCCGAGAGAGTTGGGCCGATCGCTATTCAGTTTGTAGATGGGCCTACAACGCCATCAGAGGGAGCCCATCTACATTTGGTGCTAAAAAAGAGGAATTTGGAGGTGGAGCCCATCTACAATAGGAAGTGGGCCCAATGTCCAAAGCTCACGATCCAGCGGCAGAATCCTAGCTCCGCCGCCCACCGGCACTGCCGGGTTCGCATCGCAGCAGGACTGAGCAAAAGCGCCATGCCATGCCGCCGTCGCTGCCGGATGAGCGTGGAGGAGGTGCTCCTCCGCTTCCCGCTAGGGAACCCCGTGGGCCTCGTCCGCGCCGCGCCCGTCTGCAGGCGCTGGCGCCGCCTCGTATCCGACACCGGCTTCCGCCGCCGCTTCCGCACGTTCCACCGCAGGCCCCCAATGCTGGGTACGCTCTGCAACGCCTACGACTACAACGACAGATTCCACTTGGCCCGATTCGTTCCCACGGCCGGCTTCTGCTCCCCGCGCGCCGACTTCGTGGGCCTGCGCGCGCTGGATGCCCCGCCACGGCCGTGTTCTCGTCGGGGGAGGCAGCGTCCTCAAGGTCTGGGACCCCATCACGGATGAGCTGCGGGAGCTTCCCATTCCGCACGGGTCGGACTACTGGATGGCTGCGGTTCTCTGAGTGGTGGATGCTTCGGCAGGGTCACTCTCCTCCTGGGAATGAAGGTGGTTATTCTGAAAAATGAATCCGAGGTTCAGTTCCAGTGAATGGAACATGTGCCAAGTAGCAGCAGGTGTTGATGGTGCATCGTGCTTTCTCATTGCTCGGCGAATGTTATCATGAAGCATGCATGGGCAGTGTTCAGGGGTTTTCAGTTCTAATGTGCCTTGCAGTGCTGCCTTGCTCGGCTGCACTCCTATTGGGAATGAAATTGGTTATGCTGAAAATGGATTTGAGGTTCAGTTCGAGTGAACAAGCATCAGGGAGGGAGTGTCCTTCAGTTCAGATTCAATTTACAGGTACAAGTGTATGCGTGGTGAAAGAACTGAAAAGATCATCTTTGAGTTAAAAAGTTTGGTTGCAAAACCCTGCACAGAAACTAGCTGGTATTAGCTGGTCATATTAAAAACCACTATCTCATCCAAGGAGAGGACAAAGAAAGAAAGAATATAAGAATCCTTTGACATGTGCAAGGAGTAACAAGATCACTAGCTGCTGTTGGTGAATGGTGAAGCTCTGCTTATCACAGAACCAGCTGGTCGGATGCAAAATCATCTGTCCTTGTCTGTGTCCATTCGCTTCCCTGAACGACTAAATCATCAGCCATCGCCCATTGCTATGGTTCCAGGTTGAATGGAATGGGAGCTGATGCCTGATGGCGAATCATGTGTTCCTAGTCTTGTTTATCAGAACAGAATGCAGGTCACGAAAGCAGAATGATGTTCAGGCTTCTGTTTTGGCTTGCTGAATCTATTCATTATTGTTTATTGCTCTGTGTTTGCTGTCCCCATGATCGACCCCCTTGGAAACGAAGCTGTGGCCTGTGATGCTGAAATCCAGTCATGTAAAATGCCTCCATTGTTAGGTTTCAGTAATAAACTAGCATCATGGGCTGCCTATGGTTCAGTTCGGTTTCAGTGAACTAGCATCGGTGTGCTTTGCCTCAGGTTCAGGCGAGGCGAGCCCCACTGGGAGAGCCGACTTTTGTCTGAAAATTGCTTGCTGAAATTTATCTAGTTGCTGAGGATCAAACCAATCGACTATGGATAGAACTCCCTCAGAAAGGGATTCATCATCTCAACTTCCACTGGTGGTCGGTTTCATAAACTTTTTTATATAACTATAAACAAAAAAAAAACTATGCAAACATGGAGATCTGATTGCATCTACAACTATGTAATCAATCTTTTTTTCGTTTAAAGCCATACGGGCGTTGAAATAATGATACTGTTTTTCTATAATCAAGCTCCCTCCACTGTAACTTGTAAGTTGTTTAATTTTTCTAGATGCATAATTTTTACTACGCGCTAAGATATCCATTATGTCTAAAAACATTACAAAAACTATATCTCTAGAAAAGCTATAACAACCTAGAATTTAGAATGGAGAGAGTAAGTCTTGAACCCTCGAAATACCCTCTCAAATCTTGAGCTTTCCATATGATGCCATCCAAATTCTGAATTCTCAAAATGAGATTGTTTTTTTTTTAAGGTTCCTTACATCTGGCCTTCCAAGATCCGCATTAAGTTGAACCTTACCTAGAGGCTAGAGCTATTGAGGGCTTTTTCCAACACACCTTTTCTCAAGTCAACATATGATCTCACGTCGTGGCAAAGCTTTTTGCAGGAGAGTCAATAGCTCCATCTTTTGGAGCACAAGATGCATCGAGAAGAGAGCTGTCATTGTTGTCCCTAGAAAAGAAAGCAGAGTACCTGCGCCAGCGAAGAAAATAAAAGGAGCTGCCTTTTGTCCCTAGAAAAGAAAGCAGAAGAAAATAAAGTTGTTCACTTCCGTTAGGCCAAGAGAGCTCTACTTTTTTTTCTATGATTAGTACTGCTGCTTTTGCCTTTTTTTTAAGAGAAAAAACACTTTTGAGTGAGGCTAACACGTTGGTGAAGCCTTGTGAGGAGCAGCCCGGCCCAAACCAGTGTCACAGTGTGCCACGCAACGCTGTGGGACCCGGCGATGGAGGATGATGGCTGTCCGAGGTGGCAGCGGCACACCTCCAGAATCCAGTTCCGCGCCCCGATTGGGCGGAGCCAAATCCAGAAATCTCCACCTCACATCGGCTGCTCCAATCGCCGCTCTCTTCTTCCCCGGCAACAAAACCACTTGTGCTACAAATACGTCCACGTAACCCCTCTCCAAGCCTAGCATTCCACGGTTTCAAGAAAAGAAAAAGCTAGCTTAGCTTTGCTCAGAGCTGCAGCAGATGGCGTCGACGATCATGGCCGCCACCTCCCGCGTCGTCGCGGCCAAGACGCCGTTCCTTGGCCAGGGCCGCGCTGCCGCCAATGCCAGCCCCCTCCGCGACGTCGCCGCCGCCGCCAGCGGCCGGATCACCATGGTACGTAACATACGCCGAGGTGCCGAGGTGGTCCATGGCACACGTTGGTCGGTTTCAATCAATCCGGTAATCAATCAAATCAACTAACGAGCTGAGAGTGATTGCTCGCGCGCTTTTGGATTTGGATTGTCAGGGCAACGACCTGTGGTACGGCCCGGACCGCGTCAAGTACCTGGGCCCCTTCTCGGCGCGGACGCCGTCGTACCTCACCGGCGAGTTCCCCGGCGACTACGGCTGGGACACCGCGGGGCTGTCGGCGGACCCGGAGGCGTTCGCGCGGAACAGGGCGCTGGAGGTGATCCACGGGCGGTGGGCGATGCTGGGCGCGCTGGGCTGCATCACCCCGGAGGTGCTGGAGAAGTGGGTGCGCGTGGACTTCAAGGAGCCCGTGTGGTTCAAGGCCGGCGCGCAGATCTTCTCCGAGGGCGGGCTGGACTACCTGGGCAACCCCAACCTGGTGCACGCGCAGAGCATCCTCGCCGTCCTCGGTTTCCAGGTCATTCTCATGGGCCTCGTCGAGGGCTTCCGCATCAACGGCCTCGACGGCGTCGGCGAGGGCAACAACCTGTACCCCGGCGGCCAGTACTTCGACCCGCTGGGCCTCGCCGACGACCCCGTCACCTTCGCCGAGCTCAAGGTCAAGGAGGTCAAGAACGGACGCCTCGCCATGTTCTCCATGTTCGGATTCTTCGTCCAGGCCATCGTCACCGGCAAGGGCCCACTCGAGAACCTGCTCGACCACCTCGACGACCCCGTCGCCAACAACGCCTGGGTCTACGCCACCAAGTTCGCGCCAGGGTCTTAAGCTAGCCGGTGCCGGACACGGCGTGCATGCCGGGACATTGTAGACTACTCGTTTGTGTCGTGACATTTGTACCATGAACAAATTGCAAATATTCTTGTGCGCTCTCAGAACTCAGCTAGAACGTACACGTACTGGACAGGTATTGGTCTTCCATTCCATCCATGTATGCTCCTTTTTAGTTAACTGATTCGGTGTGTGTGTCCATATACGTAGTCTGTCTACTTAACTATGTATTGTGTCAGCTGTCAGATTCACATTTGGGGATTAAGGCTCTGAAAGGGGTCCCAGAGAAACTGAGGAAAAGATTGCAACAACCTTGGAAAAGAAGAAAGATGACATCTCGTGGTGGCGGGAGACTGATATTAACAAACACTTCCTTGAGTAGTTTGCCAATTTATGCAATGAGAATATATCAGCTTCAGGAGGGTCTTCACCAACAGATGGATTATATAAGGGCAAATTCCTTCTGCCAATGGGCCAATGAAAAATTTACATTTCATATTGTAAAATGGAGAAATCTGCGTTTACCTAAAGGTTTTGGGTGTTAGGAATTATATGGAGACTAGGACTATGAATGAGGCACTTACTGGAAAATAGGGATGGAGAATGTTGTAGGTTTATAAAAGAGGGGGGGGGGGGGGGGGGGGGGGGGGGGGGGTTGTCAATGTTTTAGTCTGTTACAAAAGAAATATATGCGCATACATCCTTTTCTACGATGTGGGAGGGAGACGGGTTCACAAATTTGGAAGGGTGTTTTGAAACCTAGAAATATCTTGAAATGGGGCTGTCATACTAAGGTGACTAACGGCAGAAGCACTGAACTTTGGGAAGAGATATGGTTGGAAATACACCTTTAAGGCTGGATAGAGATTATTTAATATGTGGCTGCTGGGAGGGAGATGGCTAGAGCATAAACTTTAGAAGGGCTTTAGGAGAGGCTGACATGAGAGAATGGGAAATATTAATGAATATCTTAGTCGAATATAGATTAAATGGGAAGGATGATCAGTTTGTTTGGATACTGGATAAGTCAGGAAACTATACTGCAAGATCCATGTACAGAAGACTGTTCTTATATAAAAAGAATGATAAAGTTGTGGAAAAGAAGATTACCATAGAACAAGGTGTTTATATGGTTGGCTGTCCAAGATAGACTTCAAACAGGGTTGAATCTCAAGAAAAGAGTGGAAATGGAACAAAAATTGTTGTCTTTATGGCCTTGTGGGGTAAATGAGACAGCACTGTTTTAAGGAGATTTTAGGCTGGGATTGGATGCCTAGTTTGCAAGATGTTCTTGACAACTGTATTCCTTAGGGAGTGAATAACTATCATACAAAACTTTTCATGGGGTTTGTGGAATATTACAAATAAGATGGCATAGAGAAAAGGTTCCCATAGTCATCTAACAAAGTTCTTTTACAAAATCTTTGGTTTTGCTCTGAAGCAGCGAGTTTTCTTTTTAAGGAGCACAATGCCAAGCAGTTGGACGACAAGGTAAAGCAGATGAGAAGTTGGTTGATTAACTTCTGGAAGCGAATTGAAGACTTGGAAGTGGAAGGGGTAATGAGTTTCTTTTCTGAACAGTGTGCGGATGGTTTGCTTGCATTCACAAGCCTGTTTTTTTGTGCTCTATGTAGGCAACTCTGGTCGGTTTCAAGTTTTTGTCTCCTCTTGTGCGTTTGCTTCTAAACTGGTATCTCCACTCTCAAGCATGTGTAGGAGTGTTTGTACTGCAGTACCGGTGACATTATAAGCTCTCTATTAAAGCTGGATTTATCTCTGAAAAAAAATTGCTGTGTAAGTGTAAAGACCTCAAATGATAGTACAGAGTATGGCACAATTTTCAGAGTAAAATGCCTTGCACATTTCAACATTTTTTTACTGTACACATCTTACAATACTCTGCTTTTGCACCTCTATTCGCTCATGGTGGATAATCTGTATTTAGTTACCCTTCCACACCTCAGGTTTATCACTCTACATACACGATGACATTACATACACTGTCAACTGACAACTCGGAACTAATTAATATACATGTACAGAACTCTGGCTTCACCTATTGGCTAATTTGATCTTTTTGACACTCTAAACATCAGACGAGTAACAGCACCGCCGCCAACAAAGGAGTTCATCATCGTCTCACCAGGCTCTTGCGATGAAAAAGGAACCTGAGGCAGATTCTTCTCGCCAGCCCTGGCATTCTTGGTCACTTTCCTTGACCAGTGGTGGAAAAATGTTGTGGGGATTCTCTTACACATTTCACTTCGAGCTCTTCTTTCCCCACCATCTTTTCCGTGATTTCTCATCATGGGTGCCGACCTTATTAAGGTTTACCTTTGTGTCCTTCAACCGAGATTTGTAGTCTTTTTTCCATGTCGCAAAGCGGTCCTTGAGCTTCCGGAGTTCCTCGTCTGGGTTCATATTTGAACCAACCTGACCAGACTTGACTGCAACAAGGAAGCCTGCATCATCTTCGAACACCTGCCGTCTGTCTTCAAACTCCTTTGCTAGGTGGTTCACAGCATTTACTCGCCTATCCGAGTTTCCTGCTGAAACTTTAGCTTCAGGGTTGTGGTGGTGTCTCGACTCTATCAATTCAGGTGTATGGGTCCCAGTGGACAATGTGTCTTCAGAGTCATACTGGGCATGCGCTGGAGTAAAATCGGTCCGAGCGGCTCTAGTGATTGCATCATCAGCAGCTAGGCTCTTCTTAGCAGCAACAAGGCTCAGCTGAAAGGAATAAATAAGGACAGATCAACATGAATACGTCTTCTGAAGGATAATTAAAAAGAAAACTCAAGCCACATAATTATATACTGCTATTTTTTAATAGAATGTTTAATTTAATTACTCTCTTTCTTTTCCCTTTTTGTTGGTGGCTCATTATAGTCTACCCCAACTTGCTTGGAACTAAAGGATTTGTTGCTGCTGTGGATTTTCTAACAGATCAGTATCAAAGCAATTGTTCATTATTTCGTTTAACACACCATTAGAAAAATTCTTGAATATTTTTATGTCATCCCATGAGGAGGTTATGTTGCAGTGTGTCATTCTTAAACAGATGAATTCATATTGCAAGAATATATTGATCCATTCTTTGAATATACAAGCAAACATACAGATAATTAACTAGATAATTACCTGCAGAGAAGAGAGCTGTCTCTTCCATGCCTCTTCCATAGATTTCATTTTGGCCTCATACTCTGACCATTTCCTCTCATACTGTTCTAATTGCCGTTTTAGCATTACATTTTCTTCCTCCTTGTCCTGCAATGCAGCCTCAGCTTTCGTAATACGACTCTGCAGCTCAGTTATGACTGGTTCATGAGGATAATGCCCATTCATTTCCTGCCATCGGATGCCAATGTTAGGAACTACTATACCTTTTACACCTATGTATTAGACAGCTGAACAGATTCTACATCTTATACAGGGAGAACTTCTCAAGTTCTTTAGAATACAGTTGGATATCACAATAACAGAAATTCCATGCTTATGCAAATTCCAGATGAAGATTGTCTATTAGCAGTAGCGGTAGCAAATTTCAGATTATATGTACTTCTAATTCAGCACTGGATGAAACCAATATGCAGCTAAGCGCATTAGAAGATTCGAACAGATAAAAGTATAGATATCCTTTGGTATAAAACTCACATGACCAATTCTTGACTCGGAATTATTCTTCCTTGTATCCCCTTGAACTATGTTGTGACTGGCCTTGGACTCCTTTTCATTCTGCAGGCACTTGTATTTCCTTCTGGCCAGGCACCCACGCATCACTGCAGGAACATATGACACAGCACATGATTAGATAGATGCACTACTCTAGGGTAAATGTTAATACGCCCTCTTCTATTTTATCATATAAATTACCAGACTGAAGAAGAATGATATGACTTAGTTGATCATTAAACATGTTAGCTGCAAGCCGACGCCTAGTGTACTTCTGTATGAGAACAGCTGCCCTCCATCTCTTGACAAGATTATCAAAGTGTATTCTTGCTCTTTCACCACGTATAACTGCAGTTTGGAAAACAGGAAGAGTATGATAGAAGTTCATATTTTTAGAATTCAGGAATGTTTTGAACAAAAAGAAATAGTGTATTACATGATTGCAAATTCATTGCCCCTTTCTTTAGTCGTTGATATCCCTGTCGAGAATGCAAACCCCGAAAGTGCTTCTGAATATGTTGGGTTCCATGAAGCATCTGTCTTTTAGCATTTTCCAGTGCAGCAACCTACAGAATAATCAAGATTAGAAACCACACTCACAGAAAAAGAGCAGTTGTGATCGCAAGCTAAACCAAACTATAGGGCAAGCACAATGTTGAAGTTCAAAATAGCATTAAAGTGGGGCCCCACAGAAAACAAGCATTTGTTGTTTCCATTTGCAGAAGATGAGCACTAAGGTGGGAACACGCTCCAAAAAGATCAACTTCTTGTGAGCAATAAACACAGCGCGGATAGAGAGACTAATTGTTTTTTGCTATGGTCTAATGCGCAATGTATCCGATGCATCATATGAGTGTATTTATGGCTTAAGGTTGCCTTTTTACTCACATTGTGGCTGCCCTAAAAATTTTGTATGCTAGCACAGCTGATTGAAGGTCGACTCTAGGATTAAAAAGATTAGGACTTGGAATAGTTGATTTATTGTACCTGTCCTGTACGGAAAAACAATTTCGTGTAGCCAACTTGATACATTTCAGGGGGAATGTTCAACTGTTGCAAAACAGCAATTGAAACACTAAGTGGATCTTGAGATGCAATGGAACGCAAGAAAAGAAATCCGTATCTGCACATTATTGAACAAATCGTCAGTCAAGTGGAAAACAGTATCAAACAAATAAACAAGTATTTTTTTGTAAGTCAGATTCTATGAAATAGCAACCTTTCAGCAAACTGTTGGTGAGTGATCCTAGTTGGATAGCATGTTCTTGATATCCGAACAACTTCAAGCACCCCACAGCATTTAAGCTGGTGCAAGACAAGATCATGATCAAATAACCTGGGATGTTGTTTGCTATTTGGTTGAATGCATCGAATAAAATGTGGGCTTGTACTCTCCAACTGCTGCATCAGCATGAACAGTTGAGCCTGAATACACAAAAAAGCATTTGGATGGCTAAATACAACTTTATATGAGAATGACATGGAAAGGCATTAAGGTATTATGAAACAAAGAACTAAAAGAACTACCAAGAAACTTAAAGCAACTTATACAACCCAAAGCATAGATATCTAGAGAACCATTTTCGACGATATTATCTATAAAGATAAAAGAATGAAAGATTTGAACCAGTACCTTAAATTTCGTGACAACACTTTGTTTCTGTGTATCCATTACTGAATGCCATGACAGACTTGATTTATTCTGAGAATCAGCAACCATGACAGAAGCAAAATGTTTTGGAAGTTCACATTTACATGATGATAGTAGTTGGATTGACTCAGAGTGCAATGGATCTCTGTTCTTCTCCAGGAACCCAGCTGTATCATATGTCACCTGGAATCAAAATCAGGACAGTTATCATGTTGCATATAGAAGAGCTTCAACAACAAATTATCATCACCGAGTATTGAATGGGAAAGCTTGCAGATCTGGAGGATGTTGGAGATTAGAAATAGCTTAAAGATAAAACAAGATAAGGATTGACCAACCTCCCCTGCATAATGGCAAATCTTAAATGTGCCTTCTTTTTCACCCTTGAAGCAAGAGTTACCACTTAATTGCTGCTTAAGCTTGTTAGCAAAGGAAAAGTCTGTTGCCTTTGGGAAAGTAGACTCTTCATCCAATAATGATAATAGCCCTAGAGGTTTCTGCAATGTAAAAAAAAGGTGAGTACAGTAGTTCATATACAGATCTTATAAATTTAAATAGTAAATCTTACAATATTAATATGACATGATATCATGATAATGGCACATTTTTCTTCAGTGATTTCACTTAAGTCACTTTCTGATCTATAGTTCTCTTATAGTCTTATCTATAGAACAAAACATAGTGTAACTCCACTTAAAGATATTTCCATCTGTTCCAACTTTTGGTTCTCATTTTACAGGGAGGTGCTCATTTCTGCTGTAATAAGCTCAAAAACTAAGGCATTCTAGTAACTTCGGCATAACTGAAAAGGCAAAGCATAACATTGCAGATCAAGATAATTAAAAGGGCAATAACCTGTATATACTACAAGAAAAGGATTGGAACCAGAAAGCATATGAGAATGGGGCTAAACAGCCACAGAAGCCTAAAATGCAGACAATGTTTCTTCAGCACATGCCAGGTAAGCAACTACAATACATATGTTTATCGATATCAGGCTCAAAAACTATTTAAACTACATATGTTGCATGAAAAAAAATGCTGGATACCTTTACCTTCTCAAAGAGGGATAAGCAATTAGTGTTATCCACAAATTCCACGGGGGTCCAATCAATTCCATCTTCCAAGTATTCCTGGAAGTGGAACAAAGCCAACATGAGCATATTGATAACACTGACACAGAAGGTCCAAGGAAATATTGCAGGAGCAGAAACATGGAAATAAGGGAAGCCACTCTACAATTTTATGAAAAGAAAGATTAATGCTGGCTAATAATGGATCCAAAAGCAAACAAGCAGGTCATGTGTGCAGTGGACCAGAACAAATAATCATAACCATCAAACAGAATTGGAACTAGTATCAGGGCCTTGCCGGCAGATCAGAAACCAGTTGCTTCTTGTGGTTTTCTAGGTTTTTCTGTTTTCTAGAATAACTTTTTCCTGACTTCTCCTTTGATAATCACTAAATGTCAACATTTTCACAAAGGTTGACTGGTGTCCATAACAATAAGTTGGGTAACTGATTATAGCTAACAATCACTTGGATTTGGAATCCTGGTGCTACAAGACATCCAAGTGGTTTCTGTCCCTAGAAGCACACAATCACTCGTAAGGCAAACCACAAAATAAATCATATATTCAGATCACATTGGACCATTCATATCTAACTCAGGTTAGACAGAGCAACTTCAGCATGTGACCCCATCCCCTAGTTATGACAAGTTACAAAGTTTGCAAGGTCGTTTACATCTTTAGTACACAACAACCTAACCTGATACTGTTTTGCAGGAAAAAATCATGCATAATACAATTCACATTCATCCATATCTTTGATGCTAACATAAACGATACAAGGAACTGTTAGAATCTTACCTCCTGTTGTAGTTTGAAAAGATGTCGGTTGAAGTGCTGCTGCAGCCTCTCATTGGCATAATTTATACAAAATTGCTCAAAACCATTCTTCTGTAACGGTTTAACCAAATGTTACAACTGAGGAAATGCCAAGTAAATCAGTACTAAACAAGATGAAAATATTCCATACATTGAAACACTCAAACCCATAAATATCCAAAATACTTATGGATCTCCATGTAAATTGTCTCCCTGTTCCAAGTGAGTGGTTAATTTGCTCAACAATCCAGTCAAATAAATTGGCATAGATTGACTTTGCTAGTGCATCTCTTGCATCAATGGCCTACAGAAATTAGAAATCTTGAATAAAATTCTAAAAGATCAAATCAATATAACCATGCAGATAATTTTCCAGGATACTACATACCTGAGTTAATGTCAGCTTTTTAACGATACTGTCATTTCCAGCTCGGATTTTACGAGTGGACATAGCAGTCACTAGTTGATTTTCAGAGCAGCCTAATAGCTTTGCAGCAGTAGCCAACCCTGTGAATACATTACACAATCAAATTTCTGCATTTTGGGGACAGTTTGTACTGGATAAGGCAAAGAAATATAATGGAAACTATATACACCGGAAATTATACCTTCGTTTGAAACAACTTCCACATGGTTTTCATTATCAATCACAGAGAATGATATGTTTCCCAGCCACAAGACAGCTGCAACCATAGAAAATAATTTCATTTGGTCTTCCTTAGATATTTGAATAGTATCCAATGCATCCTGCACATGAGACAAAAAATAAATAACAAATAAGATAAAATACTAGCACAGCTTTGGTTGGAGAAGTTATTTGGACTTTCCAGTAACATTACCACTAGCACTGTGAACTTTTTTGAATCGTCAACACCATCGATTTTCAAGCAATTACTCTGCTTCAAGTAATTGTAGTCACTGGCGCTTGTCAGAAACAATTTTTCTGCAGTAGCATGTGCATGTAACAGAATTAGGAAGTGAGAAAAAGAGAGGGAAGATGAAGATTGTTTCACAGATCACACTAAAATGTATTAAGATGTGATACAGGCAGAATGTGGCAACACAATTTTATTGACAGAAACACCACTTGGAACAATTAAATTGTAATATAAGCACATCAAACATGTAGGTATGGTTACTTTTGAGTAGGGGAGGCGCTCCAGAGCACAGTTGATAGAAAATATGGTAAGATCTCTCTCCTTGTGCCCTTTGAACCACTCTCGACTACAGGGGAAGACAGAGCATATTACACCTTGCAGAAATAATAAAATATGGATTTGTTAGCAATGCATGAATTCTCTTACCTTCTCAAGCAAGACTGGCCCATGGGATTCAGTAAGAGGTACATGTACAGCCAAGTAAATAAGTTAACAGGGAGTTCAAAGTATCGCAACTAGCCATCCAAACAATAAATGGTGGAGAAGGCTTACAGGTCTGGATTTTAGCACCACACATTTTCCCAGTTTCAGAAAAGTGTATTTCAATAAGCTTGCCCTACGTCAAAATCATCACAGCACCATAAGAATAACTCCAGAAAGTTAGAGGAGGACAGTGTGGCAACGATACAGGAAGATAAACTCACAAAACGGCTCGAGTTATGGTTTCGTGATGTTTTTGCATTCCCCAACGCTTCCAGAATAACATTGGTTTGAAGAACCTCAGACTCCGTACCACTAGCACCCCCAAGATCAGATAAATATTGCATTGCAATTTTAGCCGTCTCAGTTTTTCCTGCTCCACTTTCACCACTGAAATGTGACAAGGAGCACAGATAGCATATTTAAATTTGGTAATCCAGACCCCCAGGGTTCAAGAGAAAGAAGATAAAGCATACTAACCTTATTATTATAGATTGGTTTATGCCATCTGCCGAGTATCAGGAGTTGCATTAAAAGACAGTTCTTGCAAAATATCATAAATCATAACAGTTCTCTTTAGCACTTACCTCGCAGCATCCCATTAAATGCCAAATCAGCAACTGCATACACATGTGGGTCATTGTTGGTCTTTTGCTTGTATTGCATGATTGAAGACTTCCCATAGAGTGCAACTTCTTTTAATGGATTGACAGCAATCAGAACAGGTCCTGCCTTTGTCTACAAATAAAGTATATACAAGTGAGGATACCTAGAGTATAGCATATATGTACTCTTATATAGCACAATGACACTATTGCATGGTACTTACATAGATAAGATCGCGAGAATATCGCAATTGCAGATTGTAAAGAACTGAAGGTTCATTCAAGTAACTCATCTGGATTAAATCATCCACTCCATCGAGGATATCAGGGTTGGCAGGCAAGAGTTGTTCTGGTGACACCGTCAAAACCTAAGCAAATAAACATTGAGTAAGAATTGTACAGGAGTTTCCCTAAATGACTGGAGTATATTGCTGTGGCAATATAAGACACTCACTTTTCCGTTAGCTAGGAGTATTTCAGCGTCACCTCCAGATACTGATTGGATCTGTCCAAGTTCCCACTTTGCATTGGGTGAAGAACACCAAACTCGTAGCTTCTGAAAGATGTCCAAAAACTATTATCTCATATGGTTCTTCCAAACACAATATAAACTCAGAAATATCAAAATCGAACCATCAAGGGATAAGAGAACTAGTTCCTTGAGACCTATACTGCCGTGCGAAGCAACACTTTTTGATTCTCCAGATCAATACATCCTAATCCTAAGGTTAAAAACAACAGATTCTTTCACCCAATATCCTAAGGTTTAAAGTAACATGACATGCCAAACTATTGGTGGATGTTCAATAAACAAACTGACCAAAACAAGTCTGAAGTATGAGATCAGGAAAAATCATTAAACCTGTCACTACTGTATCTTTTGGTAAGTGTGAAACAACAGTAAGTTAAGCATAACCCAAACATAACTGTGATTTCACATGAAAGTCTTATTCACACATATCATAAAGAAACGATCTTGAAGAAAAAGGGGTCTATAAACTCAGCATATAACAAACACATGTAAGCAACACTTTGATCAACATTTACTGTTTTGACTCATGAATGATATTTTGCCATCATGTTAGACAAAGTATTCAGGTTACTTCCATTTGTTCGCATTACAATAATAGAAATAATTCTTACAAATTCCACAATGAACAAGTCTCTTACCTTCTGGACCATGATATCTGCACATGCTGGCTTCCCATTCATCTTTACTGTTGCCGACGAAACCGAGGGGCGATCCTTACAAACTGTTGTACCCTTCCTCTCCTCATGAAACTTATCAACATATGGCGACTCATCCAGTGCTTCTGCATTAGCGAACTTCCTCTTAGCCCCAAAGATGGAGGCTTTCACCGGCTTTTCGTCCTTGGCCTCCAGCCCAGCAATCTCCTTCTTAGCCCCAGAGATGGAGACTTTCACCGGCTTTTCCTCCTTGGCCTCCAGCCCAGCAATCTCCTTCTTAGCATCTTCCTTCTTGTCAACCACTGCAGCTTCTGTGGCAGCAACTGTTGCCCTGCCATTCTCGAGCTTAAAGCCAGCAGGCAGTGATGGCCGTCTGGTGGTGGGCAGCCGGCCACGGCTAGTCGGCCGGGCTGGCAATGTTGGAGGCGCGTCCTTGGGCTGCTCATCGCGCTTCTTCAGAGTCTCAAGCAAGACCTCAAGGGAGCTCTTTTGCGTGGCTGCTGCCGGCGCCATCACGGCGGTCGCAGAGAGCATCACCGCCGGAGAATCAACAGGCCACCAACACAGACCGATGATTTATACCAGGGCTCAAACACCAACTCGCCAAATCCAATAGCCGGACAGCACAGGGACCAGAAATTTCCCCATTTCGCATCAAAACCGGCGACAACTCCAGAGGAAATGGCCCCTAACTCGCCAAGGGCTGGAAACGGGCAACCCCCGACCCCCAAATTCCACAGCAAGACTCAAAATTCCTCCAGAAATCTCTCAAAAATCCAGGTTCTGAAGCTCAGCTAAGCGGCAATCGCACGCCTAAGGAAAAACTTCGGCGCTGGCCGCAGCACGAGGCCGGGCAAAACCCCCACCCTACGCGCGATTTTTGAAGGGGAAATAGCCGGCCGGGCCAAGGTTGGAATCGGCCGGACAAGAAAAGGCTGCGGCCGCGAAAGCTGCAATCTTTGGCCAAAGGAAAGGCGAAAGAACTCGAAACCAAAGCAACGCCTCTGCCGAATCAAAGCGCTGGCGTACTAGCAGCAGCAGCAGCACACGCAGGTGGCCACGAAATCATCACCACCAGAGAAACAGGATAATTCCCCCGCACGGCCGCACCGCACACCCCCGCCGCTGCAAGAATCAACAGCGAGCCTGCCCACTCCGAACCGCCGCTCCCCCAAATCGAAACCGGAAACACGCAAGAACGAAACCGAGATTATTTTGGAGGCTTTTGCTTCTCCCTCACATTTCAAACCTCTCCTCCGCTCCCCTCGTCCCCATATCTCCGTGTCTTTTTCCCCCTGCCCCCCTTGATCCGTTACTAGGCAGTGAGAAAAAAAAAATGTTAAGGACAAGGCAAGCCAAATGACGCCTGTACCCTCGCGCCCCCTCGCTAATTTTCGCCTGCGTGGCCAGTGGCGTTTTCGTGAATCTTGCGGCGGATGGAGGGCTGGTTTCGTGGATGGGCGGCGTCGCGCGTTGGGGAGACGCGGTTGGGACCGTTGGATGCCAGCGGCTGCGGCTAGAAGAATTCAGGTGGGGGTGACAAGTTACGCAACTACCCCCCTAGAGGTTAGTGCGCTGGCACATCGTCATTTGGGCTCTTTGAAAACGGATCTTATTTGGATGTTGTTAAAATCTTGTTTGGATGTTGTGAGAAAAGAACGACGTGATGGAGATTTTTATATCCACGAAGGAGAAAAGTCTTGTGAGGAAAAACAAAGAAACAGGTGATGGAGATTTTATATCCGGAAAGAGAAAAATCTTGTGGGAGAGAGAAGCTTCTTTTTTTTTAACATCAGAGAGAAGCTTCGGTCTCCTTTTTGTTTATGTCTGTTTGGTATGGTCAACGGGGAACCGAGAAAGACCCATTACGATGGAGTAGTCCATTTGGAATACATAAATTTTATATAACTTCTATAGAATTTTAATATAGAAATAGAAAAATATACTCACGTTCTAAGCAGGACTTTTCTGAAAAGTAGTGTTTTGTATTTGGTCGATATGATGTGATATAACGTCTGTTAATGTTTTTGTGCTTGCTGGTACTTTTGTTGCCAGGCTTTTGTTTAGTGGGAGAGTTTGCAAAGCTCTATGAGATAGGATAGTGTGCGTATGGATTGACTAAATTAAGTAAAGTTTCCGCCATTCCATCTCCTTGGGTGATGAAACCATCAACCATGCGTGGACCTCTCAATCCGTCAAGCCAGCTAGAGTCTGGCCAGTATTTTTGTTTTATTCCATCTATCCACAAATGAATGGACTTTTAATATTTTGAGGCCACATTAGTCAAGAGAGAATAGTCTTTATGCTACTCATTAAAGCAGTTGGGTCACCTCCTGACTGGCGAAACTAAATACTAGTGCTCTGGCGAAACTAATAGTGCTCAGGACAGTTCATAAATCCTACTGTAATCTGAATTGT
Organism: Bothriochloa decipiens; assembly: GCA_023333625.1. Classification (NCBI taxonomy): domain Eukaryota; kingdom Viridiplantae; phylum Streptophyta; class Magnoliopsida; order Poales; family Poaceae; genus Bothriochloa; species Bothriochloa decipiens. The sequence continues at coordinate 10,112,259 of CM041631.1, read as the reverse complement.
CTAAATATGAGAAGTTTATTTTGTTAGTTATAGTATCTAGTAATAAATAGTGATATGATATATAAAGAAAGTATTTAGCAAGAGTTGAGGAAAGATCGATACATATAATTCTTGTATATGTTCTTCGCACTGAAAATTTTAGAAACTTCCTATGATTAAAGTTTGAAAAGTTTTCAAATTAAACATTTATAAATAGAGAGAATATTTTCACTAGACTTGCACAAACTCTACGGGGATGTGATGGAATTTACCAACTTAAGACCTCTTAATCAGGCCTTTTAGCCTTTTTTTACTTTTAATAAAAACAAGAAAACAACCAAAGGGATGACTTGCATCCAAATTCTTCGCGAATTATCCACTTTACACTAGTTATGTTGAGTATCATTATGTTTTTCCACTTTTCCGTCCATGGCATTTCTTTCCCGCCCAACCCTGTCGCTACCTCAACGCAACCTCTTCACCGACGCGGCCAGCTCCTGGAGGAGAGGAAGCCCAAGTCAAGATTGAGGTAGACACAGAGATAAAGGAGAGAAAAGCCTGTGGATGTGGCGGACGTGAACGCGACGTCTCCTCTACAACCAGCGACTGCCCAAAAGGGGCCTATGGGAGCGTTCTTTGGGCGCGATCGACCAGGCCTTCACTGCCATGCACGAGCTTCGTCAGGTAAGCATCGTCACCGACACGGGTGAGGCCCTCACTAGCACCCCATGCCATAGCACTGCCCCTCATGCAACCTCCTGCTCTCCATGCATACTGATGAACCAAGAAGAAAGAAGAATGTGCAGAAAAAATAGATATACAATTTAGTGATTGACATGTGGGTCACATATAACATGTGAGGCCGTTGACAATGTTTTCTTAGAAGGCACACGACTAGCATCAGTTTTTGTACAACCCATAATATGTATCGACTTTTTCAGAAATCACTGCTCAACCGAATATGTTCATAGGTTTTTCATATTTTTTTCTAGATTTATATTAAGATTTAGCAAATTTGTTTTATGTCGAATACGCAAGAGTATGTGTATCTTTGTATTAGAAGAAAATAAAAGTGTTTATATTAAGATTTAGCAAATTTGTCTAGCTCAGGTTTTAAAGGATTACGTATAATTAATTAAGAAAAGGAAGATAAGCTTGATAAAAAGAAAAGAAAAGAAAAGAAAGAGAAAGAGAAACAGACAGGTTACACGACGTGAACGGAAATGCTAGACGCGGGTGTCTAAAGCCTACATTAGTCTACGGAAATGCTAGACGCCGTGGCGGTACCAGCCAAGCGGTGCAAATTTTGTCATGGTGCAGTAGCAGTACCAGCCAAATTAAGCGGTGCGTGCTGGTCCGGGGGCCGGGGCCCGTACCACGGCCTTTAATTTACCGGACGTCGTGACGAGGAGCAACAAGGAGCACGGCCTACCTCCAAGGCTCCATCCAACGCGAGAGAAGAGGGTCAGGGGAGGCGGAGCACGCGACGGCTAGGAACGAGCGGATAACAAGAGATGACGCGCGACCACGCTGCGAGCGAGACCCATGGGCGCCCCCTGGCAACTTTAGCACGTAGTACCGCCACCAAACGAAGGAAAAAACGAGCCGAAACATACCTGCCGGCTGCCGGCTGCAGTAACGCTGAAATTGCTGCCGATGATGGCAGTACATTTTTTTTTTTCTTGTACCGGGAGATCGAAGCGGAGAACGTGGCGTCGCGCCCAGGGACCAGGCCAGGGTACAGCGTACTCTTCTACGTGTACGCATCCCCGTCTCGTAATGGCCACCGTATGCCAGCCAGGCCCACTAGCTACGTACGATGTAGACGTACCTACGGTGGCCGCTGCGCTGGACTCGCATGCAGCGGCTGTCTGCAACCGCGGCGACGCCGGCCGAGACGCGTGCGTATGCGGCAAGCTTTCGTGCTGCGCACCAGACAAGGCAAGGCACGTGGGCGTGGCAGAGATCAGAGCTCGCTGCCACTGATCTCTCCTTGCAGCACGGACACGGAGAACGAGAATGACCCCGGGCGGTTGCCGGTTGGAACGGCCGAACGAGAACGTGGTTGGAGGGCCTTTATCTTTGCGTCTCTGCAGCTTTGGTTTTGTTGACGATTTGAGACCTAAAACGGGATCATGGAGCCAGAGCAAGTACACTCTACTAACCGCTATGGTAATTGCACGGGAACGTGACCGGCCGGACCGGACAGCTCCTTTTCCATTTGATGAGAGCAGTGCAGTGCAGGGGCCGTCGTGCGCTTCTATTCATTTCACTTCATTGCCTTCAGCCTTGTGGTTGTACAGCACCGTGCGTGCTGCGTGGTGGGTCAGTGCAGTGGGTGCGGGCACTCGGCACTCGCGGTCGCGGGGCGACGGGGAAACACACGAGCACGGATCTCCTGGCCGCTGTCCCTCAGTCATCGGTCGAGGTCCCATGCCATGCCAAAAGCCAATGGCATGCATGCATGCATGATGCGTGACCCGCGGTCTACGGTTGCGGATCTCGAGGCACAGAGGTCGGCGCCCGGCCAAAAGAAAAGGGCCGCCCAGGTGAGGTCTGTTGGAAGGTGCAGCGCAGCAACTTCTGGAATATGGATTCATGGTCCAGGTCTCAAGGACCCCGGATGCCCAAGCATCAGTTCACCTATCCGTGCCCATTGCCCCACCGTGGATACTGGATATAGAGAAAATAGGGTGGTCCAGGACAGGCCTCCGAAACCCACACGAGCTGAGTGTCAATTTCTTGTCCACTCACGCATTATGGCCAAACGGTTGGCGGCATCATCATCTCGCGGACCTTATAGTGCTGCTGCCTCCAACGCCTTTTTGCAAGCTTTGCTACTAGTAGCGGTAGATGAAGGCCTTTAATTATACCGTTCTACCATTAGAGAATTGACTAAATTCACAGTGCAGAGGATCTGCTGAGCCGCCACTAGCTAGCCTCTGCTTAATGATCCGGTGATCATACATATAATGGCCACCCCCATGAGCATGGGCCATGATGAGGAATCTGCCGCAACCGCAATGGAAATATACCTTTCGAACTCCATTGCTAGCCGTGTCTCCATGCCTCCATGGGATGATTAGGTACGTGTGGCAAAGCTGGGTCAGGATCATGACACTACCGGAAACGCCGCCTTTGCCGACGGCGAGAATCTTTGCCGACGGCCATAGAATAAGCCCTCGGCAAAGAAGCATTTTGCCGACGGCCGAGCCATCGGCAAAGCCTGGCCGTCGGCAAAGAGTAATTTGCCGAGGGCCGAGCCGTCGGCAAAAAAAAGCCGTCGGCAAAGGACGTCTTCGCCGACGGCCGCGCCCTCGGCAAAGAAAGCCCGTCGGTAAAGGTTAATCTTTCCCGATGGCAGGCTGTCGGCTAAGGCTGCCCGTCGGCAAAAGTGGCCAGGCCTGACGGCAGCCCACGCCGTCCCCTTTGCCGACGGCCCGGCCGTCAGGCCGTCGGCAAAGGCCGGACACGTGGCGGCCTCACGGCTGGCCAGGTCCACCGGCTTTGCCGACGGCCACCGGCTGGCCATCGGCAAAGGATCTTTGCCGAAGGCCAAAACTAGGCCGTCAGCAAAGAAGGACACGTGGCCGCCTAAGGGCTGGCCTGGGCGATCCCCTTTGCCGACTGCCACGTGGGCCGGCCCTCGGCAAAGGATCTTTGCCGACGGCTAACCCTAGGCCGTCGGCAAAGAATTTTTTTTTTGCTTTTTTATTCCTAATTTTTTTCTGGTGCCTTCCTACAGTAAATAAATCTTAAGTTCAAAAGTTGGGACAACTTTGAGTTTTTTTTCTATATTTCGTTAGTTTTTTTGTTTCTTTAAATTTTTCCAACACCTCCAAATCTGAACTGCAGGTACATGAAATAATAGAACTTGGTGGTTCAAAAAATGGTATTCATGGTGTTCGGAGTATGTTGAGGCCGTATCTAGCGTCTCGCATGAAATTACGACCAGGTTGGTGTCGTAACATGACGAGTTACGTGCGAGGAAAGTGTTTTTTAATTATATAAAATCCAAACTAAGTCCGAAATTCACGAAACTTGACGAGCTGTCATGTTATCGCATGTGGAGGCTATGATAAAAATTTGAAAATGTTTGGAGCAAGTTACGACGTCGGATGTCAAAAACTCAGACATCTCGTTGTGATTTCAAGTGAACTGAGACGAGATAAAAAGCACTTCATGAAAGGTGTTGAAGTCGTTGGCCCCATCCCTCGGGCTAAGACCCAAGCCGACGTCCTTGACCAGATAGAGGCTCTCGAGATTGATGAAGAGAATGGTGGTTTTAAAGGTTATGGCATCGACCACATGTGGACTCATATATCGGGCTTGACTAGGCTCCCGTACTACAAGCACCTTCTTCTTCCACACTGCATCGATGTAATGCACACAGAAAAGAATGTCGCCGAGGCACTCTGGGGAACACTCATGGAGATTGGCAAGAAGTCAAAGGATAACGTTAAGGCTAGACTCGACATTGAAACGATTTGTGATAGGCCAAATCTAGTGATGAAGCCCCCTGTCGAAGGCAAGAGATGGAAAAAGCCGCCGGCCAATTACATCCTAAAAAGGGGAGACAGGAAGGAAGTACTGCAGTGGATCACAACGTTAAAGTTCCCTGATGGGTATGCCGCGAATCTGAGTAGGGGAGTGAACTTGGTTACTATGAAAGTCTTAGGGATGAAGAGTCATGACTTCCACATATGGATTCAGCGGATCCTTCCTGCGATGACACGGGGATACCTCCCCGAGCCAGTGTGGCGCGTCCTGGCAGAGTTGAGCTTTTTCTTCCGCCAGCTTTGTGCCAAGGAGTTATCTCAGGATGTTTGTATTGAACTGGAGAAGGCTGCACCTCTGTTGCTCAGCAAGTTGGAGATGATATTTCCACCCGGCTTCTTCCTGTCCATGCAACATCTGATACTACACCTACCGACCGAGGCACGGTTGGGGGGGCCCGTGCAACACCGTTGGTGCTATCCAATCGAGAGGTGTCTAAAGCTTCTTCGGAAAAAGTGCAGAAATAAAGCTAAAATTGAGGCTTCCGTGGCAGAGGCATTCGTGCTGGAGGAGGTGTCGGCATTCACACAGGCGTACTATACTGAAAAACTACGCAAGCCGCGCAATCCAACCCCTAGTTACAACATCGACGAGAATTCATCGAACCTCAGCCTTTTCAGAGGTGATCTCGGAAGAGGAGGCGCAGGGGTCAACAAGAACTTGCGGCATGAGGAGTGGCACACTATCATGATGTGCTTGTTGTTGAACCTTGACGAATGCATTCCTTATCATAAGTAAGTTCTAGCCCAGCTTGTTACATACGCCACTATCCTTTACCTATCGATATAACCCCCCTTGCCTATTGTCTTTCCAGGGAATATATTAATGAACACTGGAGAGGCAGAACGGCTCCTACCGAGCAAGAAGAAGACCATCTTCTCAGACATGGAGTGCCTAGTTTCGTAAATTGGTTCTGTACAAAGGCTCTTCATGATGCTGAAATGAGTGATGAATTGAGACATGTGGGCAATGGCTTCGCCCGAAAGGTCAAGTCATTCAATGTTTATGATGTGAATGGCTATCGCTTTCGCACAAGAAGCTACGAAGAGAATCATGGCAACCTAAATACCACGTGCAGCGGAGTTCGTACACCAGGCTCGGATGAGAAGGACTATTATGGCATAGTCGAAGAGATATTGGAGCTTGACTTTGGCAAAGACCTAGGTTGTAAGCCTGTGGTATTCAAATGCCATTGGTTTGATCCTAATGACACGAGAAAGGACCTTAAGATTGGCCAAGTCAAAATTAGACAAGATTCTAAATATGAACAAGACGATGTCTATATTGTGGCTAACCGAGACGCCACGTAGGTTTATTACCTCCCATGGGCATGCCAAAAAGACGAGAATCTTGCGGGTTGGAGCCTTGTGCAGTCGGTACCGCCGCACAGTAAACCGCCTGTCTGTAAGGTCCTAGATGGCTAGAGGGGGGTGAATAGCCTATTAAAATTCTACAAACCACTAGACAAAACTTGATTAGTATAACAAATGGCGTAACCGCGGTTTTGCCTAGCCTACAAGGTGAGCAAGCCTCCTATTGATAAATCTAGTATAAGTATGATCTCTATGTCACTCAAGGGCTATGTCACTACTTTCTAATCTATAGAGCTAGCAAGAACAACTATTCTAAACAAGCTACACAAGATAAGTGCTAGAAAGTAATGCAAGGTAGAGAGGTGATTCTTATACCGACGGTGGAGAGAAGATGTTGCCAATCACCAAGATGATATGTAATCAATACAATATGACAACAATCACAATATGAGGACCAATCACCGGGAACAAGAAGATGACTCAAATATTTTTGTTCACCCGGTGTTCACTTGTGCACCGACAAGCTACGTCACCGGTTGTGTCGACCAACACCTAGATGGATCCTCGGTGTGACCCTCAAGTCACTTGCCCCGCAAGGCACTCCCCCGCAAGGGAACCGCAAGACACCACTATCAAGCGTGGTAACTCAATGACACGCGTATTCCACTAGAGCTGCTTTTGGCACTCCGCCGAGGACAAGCACAAGAACCTCTTACAAATCAATCACCGGAGGTGGGCAAGAACAATCACCAACTCTTCCCAACGCCTCCAAACAACCTCTAAGCCGGCTAGGAGCGGTACTCTCCAAGAGTAACAAGAAATCACCGGCCAAACGACTCGCAAGTGCCACTAGATGAATCAACTCATTCAATGCACTTCGAATCACTCAATCTCACTCTAGATTAGCAATCAAGCAAGAGAGATGAGTAGGAGGGAGAAGCTTTAGCTCAAAGGATACACAAGAGTGTTAGAAAAGCCAAGAGACCTCCACAAGGGCCGGCCACCTTCTATTTATAACCCCATCCTTTGAAACTAGTCGTTGCTCCTCGGGCGGCTCGATTACACACGCCGGACGCGTCTGCCGCTAGCGCCGGACGCGTCCGGCGCCTCTGCCGCTCAGCCTCCAACGGTCGACTCCCACGACACGTCAGCGTCCGGCGGTACCCCTCGGCGTCCGGCGGTCAGCGTCCGGTGACACCAACTGCTCTGCGACCCTCTCTGAGTAGCGTCCGGACGCACACCCTGACGTCCGGTGCTTCACACGCGCTGAAACCTCGGCCTTCATTTCTCACGAGCGTCGGACGCTGAATAGTGCCGAGCCGGCGTCCGGCGCAAGCGTCCGGCGTAGCGTCCGGTGCTCTGTCTCTCAACCGGTATTCTCTGTGTAGCGTCTGGCGCTCAGAATATGAGCATTCTCAATCCCGCGACGACGCCCTCTTTTCTCCAATGAATTTGCATCCGGCGCAATAGAAAATATCTCTCTTATTTTTCCGAAGGCGCCGAATCCCCCCTCGCAAGCTCGGGGGGTGAATGAGCGGTTACCAAACCCAACTCAACCTTACAATCACACCGCCGCCTTTGCAAATGTGCTAACACCACCAAGTGACATCTCCATGTGCATGTGTGTTAGCATTTTTCCAAAGCATTTTCAAAGGACTTTCATCGCGCACTAGATCCTAAATGCAATCACATGAAATGATGGACCTAGTGGCACTCATGAACCGAATTACCGAAGATCTCCCCTCTTCATAGTTCGGCTATCGATCCTAAACCACTCACACCCTCTATGGTGTCTTGAGTACAAAAAACAAAATGGCCCTATAGGTTATACCTTTGCCTTGAGCCCATTTTGTCGATCCTTCAACCGCCAAGCCTTTACATGATACGTGACACTCCATGTCATCATGCAACGGTCTTGGTCTATCGATCTTGATATTACTTGCTCTTCACCGTTGGTCGGTCCATCGACGCCAAGTCATGCCCAAGCTTCACCATCGCACGGTCCTTCGCTTCGAAGCCTCAACTTGCCCTTCACACTTCCAACCGATCCATCGAGCCAAGCCCATCTTGATCTTCACCATGCTTAGGTTGCATAACTTCATGTCATGCCTCAACATTGAGCTCCACTTGGCATGGACTACCTTTCTCTAAATCATCCACTTAGAAACAATGTTAGTCCTTAGGTTTCATCAATTACCCAAAACCAAACTAGGGACTTTCACTGTCCCAAACGATGATGATTACAACTTTGACCCAAGTACAGATGAGTTCTATCAACCTGAGGGGCTAGAAGGCAGTTTGGAGATAGACATTCTATCGCTGATGGGTATGGAAGTAAACAACGACATCGATGAGGACGAGGGTGATGAGGTGCACGATCCTGAGGACTTACAAATCCTTGAGGAGTGGCAGATGAAGCGCAACAGAGTTAAAGAGGACGATGTAGAGCCTGATGACGATGGAGATTATCATGACGATGGAGAGCCTGATGAAGATGGAGATTTCACCCAACACTTGCGCGAGCTCGACAATATTGATAGTGGTGATGACAGTAGTGATGGCGACGAGTACACACCAGCCATATTGCCGTTTGCGGAGACGATAATTTCTAATTCATGTAATACTATATTGTTATTATTTTTACCTTGCAATTATGTTTCTTTACAAGTACTAGTCATTTTCATACTAACGGTTTTAATCTTTGTCAATGCAGGCACTCGACAAGATGGTGGGCGGAAGGAGGTCGCGGAGGATAGGGGTCCGCTCGACGTACATGACGACCAACGCCAACGCGGAGGCAGCGGCCGGCGGCGGCGAGGACGAGGCGGGCGTCGACGAGGCGGGCGTTGACATGGAGCACCCCCGCAGCAGCCGTGGCACGTTGTCGAGGAGGCTGTTCGACGACGAGGCGACAACGATCGGTGACGGTGATGGTGACGGTGACGGCGACGGCGACGGTGACGGCGACGGCGACGGTGGCGACGACCTCAGCAGCGAGGATACACCAGCCACGTCGAGTTCCACAGCTTCGAGCAAGCCCTACCAGCGCGGGGCCTCGTCGCTCCCCGACCCGCCGCCCCTCGACCACCGCCCAGTGATTCGACCCGCGGGCAAGATGTAAGTAACCATTGTTGATTTCACTAGTTGTTCATATGACATGTTGAGATTGAAATTTTCGACTAACAATTGTTGTTAATGACTCGTGCAGCGGCTGGATAAAGGTGACCGACAAGAAGAGTTCACGCCATGTCAATGGCATCCAGGGCTTGCTCATTAAAAAGCACTACCCTGGCTTGGTCACCATCGAGGGTCAGCAGATCGTCCCATACAAATGGGACCACTTCTACCGGGTGCAGGATGTATCTGGTGAAGTTCTTGCTCACAAGATCTTGAGGGAGTTTTGGGTGAGTCTTTGCATTGCACCGCATATTTCAATACCACGCATTCGTTGCTCTTTCTTGAAACAATGAAATGATGTTGTAATCATGTGTGCAGTTGTACTTCCAGTTGGAGGAGGGGCACGACAAGCAGCAGGCAACGCGACGGCAGGATGCGGTCTGCCGCAGCCGTCTCAAGGACATGTACCACGAGGCGCATCTCCAGGCCGTCATCACCTACTACGCCGATGTGAAACGCGAGGTGGTGAGGAAGGAGGACGTCAGGGAGTTGCTACTGGAGAGGGAGACCGACCTCACCGAGGAGCAGTACATGCAGGTAATTAATTAAGTACGAACGTTATGATTTCTCTTCGAGGAGCAGTACATTCAATTCATCGCCTGGAATATCAAATACTTGAATGCCATGCAGGTGTGTCCAACCTGGTGCGATAAGTTCCCCGACTGCTGGCTTCAAATTGTGCGTGCGTGGCAAACGGACAAGGCGTACGCGGACCGCAAAGAAGATCGGAGAAAACGCCTGGAGCATCCTCGGGCAACACACCACCAAGGGAACAAGACGCTCCCTGAGTTCATGGAGGACTGGGTATGCTTCTGTTGATCCATTTATTATAGCTCTCAATTGTCACTATTTGTAAGTTCTAACCATGCTTCTGTTATCCTTGCAGAAGGAGTACCATCAGGGGCAGCAAATCAACGAGTTCACGAGGTTTGCCCTTTCTTGCAAGGGCAAAGCGTCAGCGCCGTCCACCGTCTACAACCCGGAGGATGGGCCCGACGTCTATGGCAGCATCAACGTCTACAACAACCTCGCCAAGTACGTCGAGGCGGGTGTCACGCTGCATGGGCCGACGTTTGACCCCACCACGGCCCCCCTGGACACGCGGCTCGTGATGAAGACAGGAGGAGGGAAGCAGCACGGCCGATACGCTATTGCCAACGCCGCCATCGACTCGTCCTCTGTTCCGACACTGAGCCAGATCCGAAAAGAAGACGCGAAAAGTGGCAGGTCGGAAATCCCCATAGCGCCTCGGAGGCCGAGCAGCGCGCAGATGATGATGTCACTCCAGGTAAGTGCAGTTTCATTCGTCGTTCACTCGTTTCACACATGATGTACCTTGCCTTCACATACAATCAACCTTGCGGGTGTAATATTGCAGGCCACGGTCGAACAGCTGCAGGCCAGCCAGGCGGCCCAGTCAGCGAGGCATGAGGAGATGATAAGGCAGCAGGAGGCGCTGCGTCAGCAGCAGGAGGTGGCCTATCAGCAGCAGATGGCGGCAATGTCGCAGCACTACCAGCGTTCGATAGCGCAGCTGACCGGCTACATCCGTTCCCAGATCCCAGGAACGGAAGAACCTCCTGCCTCGATCTTCGCTCCACCACCAGTTCCAGTTCCACTTCCAGTGCCTTTTCCTGTACACATTTCATCGGTGAGTATATTGCATGTTGCTTTAGCTTGTGCGGCCATCCTGCAGGTACTAATTACATCACTTGGCCTTTGTGCAGGCACAGTCGGTGGGTTCGAACCCAACTCCAGGTGCCAGCCCTCCACTGGGTCCTTCTCCACCGCAGGGCAGTCCGGCTTACCCGACCTACCCCGCCACCTACCCCACGCAGCAGTACCTGTGGCCTCCTCCAGCGTCGCAGCACGGGTACTCCTCGTGGCCACAGGGGCCGACGGAGCAGGGGCACTCCGGGCCGGCAAGCGTCCCAGCGCCACAGTACAGGTGGAACTACGGTACGTCTGCGCAGTCGGGTTGGGCTCCGTGGGAGCAAGGTGGAGGATCTGGGACACCTGATGACGACGCTGCTAGCTAGATAGCCTTACTTCTCGCATTTGGACCTTTATCTATGGGATTGTTGCACATTGGCCATGTATGGACTCTTATGGCCATGGTATGTGTATTGTGGACTTGTATCGATGGATTTGAGCACGATCATGTGTCGATTAATGTTGAAACTGAATTTCATGATGAATTGTGGTTTATATGTGATGAAATGTTTATTATGTGATATATATGTGCTGAAATGACGAATGAACGAAAGGAAACAGCAAAAAAAAAGCGAAAAAAAATTTTCCCAGCTTTGCCGACGGCTGGCCGTCGGCAAAGCTGGTTCATTTCTCCAGCACGGCCCAGCTTTGCCGACGGCTAGGCCTGGCCGTCGGCAAATTTACCAAGTATTTGCCGACAGCCGGCCGTCGGCAAAGAAAGTCGTCAATTTTTTTTAAAAAAACAAAAAAATGCCCTTTGCCGACGGCCGGCCGCGTCAGCCGTCGGCAAAGACCGCCGTTAGTGGTACGGCGCAGCCGCTGACGTGGCTCCTTCGCCGACGGGTGGTGTGGCCGTCGGCAAAGCTTTGCCGACGGCCGGACAGGTGGCCCTCGGCGAAGAAGTCTTTGCCGACCAATTCTTTGCCGACGGTCCTTTGCCGACGGCCGACGTGGCAGGCCGTCGGCAAAGCCTTCGCCGATGGTAAAGTCGTCTTTGCCGACGGCTTGAGGCCGTCGGCAAAGAAGGCGAGTCCGGTAGTGTGAGGGACGCGGCATCATTTCAGGGCCCTTGCTTGCAAGTCAGGGACTACAGCGAGGGTAGGGCAAGGGGACAGCCAACCAACCAACCAATGCACTCCATAATCCTGCTCTGCTAGCTTCTAACATTCCATTCAATGTGGGGCACGTTGTTTTCGATCAGGACCACGCGTGTCTGTTACGTGTACTCTCCCAACCCCACTTCTACGGTTCTGCTGCCATCATATACTAGAAAGATACTGTACCATCATAGTAGACCTTTTTTTAGATAAAGACCATCGTAGTGGACTAGCAGTGTGTACCTGTTGCTGGTTTTACTCTGGTCGTCCGATCCATCGAATTGAAACCAGGTTTTCTCCTCCACTCCCTCACACCATTTCTACGTTATAGCAGGGATTATAGGGCTTCTTTCAACCGCCACCAAGAGATACGTGTCATACGTGGTTCCAACTGGGGCCTCGCGGTTTGATGCACTAGTAGCAAATGGCAATGAGTTGGAGTAGGTATTTAACAGAAGTCGTACTATGTTTGACAGCCAAAACCAACTCACCAAATGACATACTTCATGAATTGGACCAAACACCGCTATGAATCTAGCCATGCATTTCCCGTGCTATCTCATAATCAGCTGTGCCAGGTAAGCTTTTGCGCGTATGTCAGTAATATTTTGTGAACAACTCACTACTCGATCAAGCTACAAGCTTAACTAAGACGATATCATTGAACAGAGAATAAAAAATATGTGTGTCATCAAAAGTCACGTGTCTTGGGCTCCATAATCGACCAAACACAACGCTTGCTAGTCCGTATAATGTGTCTTGGGCTAGTCGCTCGCAATTGACACCTATTCAAGAAATATCCTCCTATACCTTGTTCACTGGATCATTTCTGTGGTTGATAAGCCGACTGATATTGATTTGTTGTGAGAGATAAATATTGTACCATGGATGATAAGCAGTGCTGATAAATTCAAGCGGACATGAATTGTATGTTGCTTTGTTTGTGATTGGAGGGTTGTCATCCAAGATTTTGAGGTTGAGATCGATCCTATCCTTTTGTTTGGTTGAAGAGGTTGAAGTCATGTTTATAGTTGTGTTTTGCTATATGAGGCACGAACATTGAGAGGAAGAATGGCCGTTTTAGATATTAGAAGGACCGCTAGTTGGGGCTTGGATGTTATCCTCTTCCACTTCCTCCTTCGTTGTTTCCCACCGATTGGCTGAGGCACTGAGACACCGCATCTATCAGCTAAGCTACGGCCACCTCCGCCCGCCTTCTCCTTCATGTATGCCGTCTCCACCTCTCTTGTCCTAGTATCCCACCCCCACCACAACTTGACCGATGCAGAGGCGCAACGTGGGGTGTATATGTGTGGGTGGTGGTGGTGGTGGTGTAAAGCAAGGGAAGAAGCACGTGTGGAAACGAGGAGACGATAAGATGGATGTAGAAGAATATTTCCCTACGAAGACGAATACACATCAACACATCATGTTATTAAGTATACTTTCTCCGTGAACAAAAGAATAAAACTATAGCATCTATTGTATGTTAAAAAGTAGCTCGTGTGATCGACCAAGTTTACTAGAAATAACCGTCACATTTATGCCTACAAACCGACTTATTGAAAAATGTATTTTATGTTTAAACTAGTGATATTTATCCTGCATCATAACATTTGTACTTCTTGTCTAACTTCAGTCGAACTCAAAAACATTTGATTTGTTGAAAAGCGAGAATTCCGAGGAAGAGAGTATTAACAGAGTATCGAACCATTGATTACTTTCCACGCAAGCAACATATCTCATCATATCCATTTTGCAAGCATAATATCTCATCCCATGATGATGACCCAAAAGAAAAAGGAAAAAAAACGAGCGGCCGTAGTACACCCAAACGGCCGTGACAGGCAGACGACATGAACCTCCCCATCACGCGCCCTGCCGCCGCGGTTTTTCTGTGCGTGGCCGCTCGGACGACACGCACGACGGCCGGCCAGGGCCGGGTGCTCGCTTTGCTTTGCCGTTTACGCCTGTCGTGGCCGGCCGGCCGGCCCGTTGCGCGACCTCCGGAAAGCGCACCACGTTGCGTGCTATCTGTCCATCCTCCCTCTCCTCGCCCCGCCCTCGCCTGCTTGCATCTGCAGCCTGCGGGTTTGGTGAGCCGGGCCAATCGCGACGCGCCAGTCCCAGTGCCGGCGAAAGCGACGCCGCGTGCGTGCTCTGTTTGGTGGCAGTACTGGAGCCGGGACTGCGAGAGCAGCGCGGCGCACTCGCTGGGCCAGAGGGAGGAAAGCGACGGACGGCAGGCGATCCAATTCGTCCGTCGTTCGTCCGGACGTCCACGGGCGATGGCCTGATCGCTGATGATGGGGGGCGCCTCTCTGCTCTGAATGGCTGCACTACCGGATCGCACCAAGCGGACGCACGGCGGCTACACGCACCGGATGGGAGCTCCCGTACGTGCTGTGCCCTGTGCGTGGTTGCGGTTTTCGCCGGGGGCAGGTGCTGGTGGCGGCGAGGGGGTGACTGGGATGCATGGCCAGTTTGTCGATCCGTAGGACTGACTTCGTCGTCGTCGATGGATACCTTTATGGCTTCATTTGGTTGTTCTGCATTTGTTTTTTCTTCGTTTTTCTGGTGACGGCGTGACGCTTTGGCGACCGCTCCGCGCTGCGACGTCTGGAGCGCTGGGAATTCAGCAGCGGCGATTTTTCAGTTGCTGTGACGTGGGTTGCTGGAGCTCGGACGTGGCGGCCGTGCAGTCAGGACGTTTGACTTCGGGATCGCAGGCCGACCGGCTTACGCTTGTCTGGTGGGGTGCATGCATGATTGGTCCATGCAGACATCGCATGCAGTAGAGCAGAAGATAAAAATGTTCGGCCACCAACTGTCAATTCTTTTCATATGTTCCCAGTCAAATCGTCTATTGAGCCATTACATGCCAGTGGATGCTTCTTGACTTCCATGTGCCTATAACCTTCGTCTCCACCAGCTTGATACATGAGAACAGTATATTGGTGGTTTCATTGTCGAGGAAGAATGCTAATTCAGCACTTTTGTTGATGTGAGCCTTTTCTCGTTGCAATAAAACAAAGAAGCACATGTCCTGTAGAGTGTAGATTGCCAATGTTGTACATTTGATTTGAAAAAGCAGGTACTTTCTTAATAAAAAAAAAAAGAACAGCAAACGAAGGAGAAGGAAAAATAAAATCAAATAACTAGGTTTCATAATGTATTTGGCCCACATATGCAATGTAACGACGGCCCATCAAAATGCAGCTGATTTCTCACAACGCCCAGCCCAAACTGTCGTGTGTATTTCCGGCATCCCGACCTCCGAGACCACCACCAAAGCCCCGAGAAACCCTAGCCCCCTAGGACCTGGACCAGGAGGGCGCGCCGCGCAGCCATGGCTAAAAACAGGAACAAGAAGAACAAGGCCAAGAAGAGCGGCGGCGTCGCCGCCATGGACACCTCTGAGGGCGGACCTGCCACATCCACTGCCGCAGACGTCCCGCAACGTAATTTCCCCATTTAATTTTCTATATTTTTGGGGTGTTTTTGTGTTCGCCTCTACGACGGCTCGGTTCATGATTGTCTTTTTTCTTTGCCTGGCAGCAATGGATACGTCCGAAGGAAGGCAGCCATCGTCGGCCACCGCGGCGCTCGGTTCGATCAATAAGTAAGCTAGAGAATTGCAGTGCAGCAATTAATATTACTTTTATAATTATATATGTGTGCACACAAGCTCGTTCTGTCAATCATTGTGACATTGTTTTTGCTGGAACACTGAAAGTCAATCCAACAATGTCAATGTGGGTTGATATGCCCGACACACCGTTTTTGCTAGCTAGGTTGCTTTGGTAGGTGATGAAACCTTTTAGTTTGGACTTTGGTTTTGTATCAGGCTATCAGCGTTAATTTTTATGAGACTGCTCTTGTAATGATCTCTCTATGTGTGATTGTGTGTCAACTGTCACAAACAAAATTGTGTGCCGCAAGGGGCACATCCGCACATGGGCAAGGAGTGTTGGAAATTTAGGTGTTTTCACTTAAATGTTGCTGCTAGGCCACTTCAAGGCCCAAGGCCTAGTGAACCAGCTACCTGCCTGCTCTGACGGTGCCTTAGCCCTTCCTCGTGAAGGAACGCAGTGGGCTGCAGTTTGTGCCTCTGTTCTAACTGGGTTGCTGGCTGTGGTGAGCTGAGGGCATACCCTATGCAGCATTTTTGTACCCTATGCGGAATTTCTCTATAATGGGCGTGGATTGGCATGCCATCAGACTGAAATCTTGGCAATTAGAGCGCAGAAGCCTCCCCATTGCTCCTCCACCTGCTTTCCATCTTCCTTTTTTTTTAAGATAATGGAATGTATATTTCCGGCTTGAGTCATCCTTTCGTGAGGATACATCAGGGCATACGCCATAATTATTACAAAAGGTACCCAGTGATACAGGTAAGACCTAAGTCACCTGAGAACACCGGTGCAACTAAAACAAAACTGATGAAAAAGTTACATCTCCAATAAGGGACTCTGACTTGCCCCGGATATGACCACTAAGTCAATAAATCGCGCCAAAACACGTCTATCAGACCTAGAGGATACTGAAAGAACATAGGACGCTAACCGCCATTGAAGAATCCGGATACTGTAACCTAGCAACGGTACGTTGGCAACGGTACGAAGCGCCTGGTGCATGTGCAAGGGATCCACCAAAACGATGCCGGTACCAAAGCCGACAACCCATGGGATCTTCCAAAAGCGACATCTCCAATGAGCATATGACTCCCAACGAGCTCCATCATCGCCCACCATAGACACTGATGTTGGGTTTTCATCCGGGGAGATCCTCATGAAGGACAAGACGACGCCTTCAGCGAGGAAAATGGCGCCCACAGGCGTCACCACCGTCAAAACATGGTAGCACTGCCGCTGCCTCCAAGAGCATGTCGTTATGCCATACACCAGCGACATGAACCATCACTGGATCCAACTATCAAATCCGGAAAACTGGACGCCCCCGGAGAGCCGTCCCCTGCAAACGTCGAAACCACCATCAGCACGGGTGCTGCCCAGTGCCCACCGCTGCAGTAGGCCACCGTTGCAGTAGGGACAGTCATGTGGGGAGGGACAGGTAGAGCGCCGCCCCCAAACACCAACACGGACCACCGCCGCCGTTGTCGCAACTGTCTTCCTCCGTGCTCCTGCTGCACCACCGCCATACCGCCTCGCCGCCGCGCTCCCACTGCACCACCATCACATCACGGCATCGCCGCAACCGCCAACTCGCTGGATTGCCCCACTGCCTACACCGCTCGCCGCGGGACCAGCCACAACAGGCTGATCTCGCAACTCGCCGCGGTGCAAATCAGATCGGGCGCCCAACGGGTCATTGCTGCAGCCACGGCTTCGTCGAACGGATGTCGTCCTCCATCCTAGGGGCGCCTTGGCCACCGCCCAGCCGTCGATCCGCCCCCGCCGCCAGCGCCTTCGTTGATGGGGACATGGGAGACGGAGGAGAGGGAAGGAGTGCCCACGCCTCGCCGCCACCATCACGGCAGGCCACTCGGCCGTGCTGGTGGCCTACTCCGGCGACGGTGCGGCAGGAGAGGGACAAGGAGGGTGGAGGTTGCGGTGGCTAGGGTTTGCGGCCCGTGCCGCCTGCGGGGATGGCGGCGCGATGGCCGATCGTTGATTCTTTCGTAGCCGTCTGCTTTCCATCTTCCTGTCCAATGATGCTTTAGTGATAGGCTGTGCATGTTGCCAAGTGACTGTATGAAGCAAAAGCATGAAAAGGCTGTGGCGTGCTTGTGTCATGGTTAGGTCAGTATGGTTTGTTCCGGTCTCATGTGATCCCTCTGGCTCGGTGGTGGTGCTCAGACATGGTGTTATCGTAGTGAGGCCCTAAACAGTGGGTTTTCTTAGGCATGGTGACAGCGCTACATCATCTCACTGGGGTGGGTTGTGTTGTGTTGTGCACACATTATGCTGTGCTTGTGTCGCACAGGGATGGGCGACCTCTGGTGTGTGGCAACAATGGTGAGTGGTGACGATATCCTGTTCTGGTTACAAACTACTTTGTTTTTGGGTTTTATCAGGGCCTCTGTTCCATTTAACCCCTGTTCTTTGGGTGTGTTACACAGTTTTCCCTGCAGAAGGTATATCAAAGATCATAACTTTAAAGGCGG
This sequence comes from Bothriochloa decipiens, assembly GCA_023333625.1. Lineage (NCBI taxonomy): Eukaryota > Viridiplantae > Streptophyta > Magnoliopsida > Poales > Poaceae > Bothriochloa > Bothriochloa decipiens. The sequence continues at coordinate 10,094,296 of CM041631.1, read as the reverse complement.
TGTTTGCGCAATCCTCAATTGAGAGGATAAACTGTTCCGGGACAACGCTTATCATACTTTTCTCTTTGATTCTCTTTGCTGTGTGTGAAGTTCATGTTGGTTGCCACTTTACCAGTTCATGTGCAATCTTCTTTAGTTTTGTTGCTGTACGGAACGAACTTACCTCACATCAAAGCTATGGCAGATTGCGCATGAATTAGTGAAAAGGCATCTGGAATGGACTTCACATCAAAGTGAATCTGAGAGACCAAGCATGCTTAGTGCTATCGCATATAAACAGATTTTTCCTCTCTATATCTTATCTTGATACCTGCTTGGATGCCAACTTTGGAGATACAATTCTTGATAATGCCGTCCACGGGCCTCATCATGTGTAAACACCTAAGGGGCAGGAGTTCACTGCCACAGGCGACGCCAACCATGGGCGAAGTATAAATCAATTAGAAAGCAACCTTATTGTAGTGTCACCAGAGTCTGCCAACCAGGAAATGGGCAGAGCCACCTTGCACCAGAAACACAATGTCCATAGTGTGGTTGTGAATTGTGATAACTGCTGGCACAAGAGCACCAGGGCCACATCCACATGCACAGCACAACACGAGCTCGCCAACACAATGCCAGTGAGCCGCTGGAGCTTCTGCCATGCAGCCCAAAGGAGCACAAGGAAAGCATTGGAGCTGGACTACATGGTGATGTGGAGGTATGGTGGAGAGTTGTGTGTTCTGATGGAGAAGGGAGACCCTGCTCTCTGTTTGAAGCCTCTCTGGTAGGGTTTGACAGCCAGCTGATCCGTGCCCATTGTAGAGATATGACACGGAAGGTAGAGGCAGGAGCTGCAGCTACTGCTGCCTTCCTTCATGAGGTAAGTAAGGCATGGATGGAGCAGGCGGTCAGCTGGATGACTTGACCTAAATATTGAAGTGGCCCAGTGACAGTCCCCCCCCCCTCCCCCCCCTGTTGTCCTCCTTTTCTGGAAATTTCCTTGTAATCCAAATTTGAGTTCATATTTATAAATTCGAAACCCCTCCGATTTTCCAATATGAGATACCTCCTCAATTTATGTGGAGTACACTTTAGGTATGAATAGTTTCTCGGTGTGTTAATACCTTGATTCATATACCAAATTGTATGTGCGCTCCATGCATGCTGTTCCAAATGACTAGGAAATTGTATGTGTAATCCTCCTTTGGATTTGATTATTGTGGATTTTTTTCGAGTTAGCTTGTGTGTTAGTATAATATGCTGCATTAATTGACATAAAGCAGTAGCATCTGATTTGGCATTGTCACAACCATCTATGGATTTTTTTATTGTGTGAGTACTTGGTGTTTGGATATCATTCTTATGTGTTATGTCATATGTGGATTATTAAACAAAAAAAATCAACTGATTGGAGGTTCATGAGAAAAGTCAGTCAAAGTTTCCAGAAGTCAACAAATAGAAAATAATTGGCATCCATGGTAGTTGTGGAGGACTTTTTATTAAGTAGTTATGACTGAAAAGATCTTAACTACAAGCAAACTGTACACATGTGGGTACACCTCTTTTAAGTTCAAAGATCTTCACCGGGGAAACAAAATTGGCTGTATCTTTCCACCAATGTTCATCTGCCCAAAAATCCCAGACCTGCTGTGTCTACCAAATAGGCAAATATTTGAGGCCGAGCGCTAGCTCGAGCGGTGCGTCTTGGCAGTGGGTAGACGGCCGGACGCAGGTTCGATCCCTGGGATGAACCGCGTTTCCTCGCCCAGGAACAGTAGGTTCCTATATTTCCTTTGCCTCACACGGATGTGGTACGACTGTCAGATCTCCCAGCCGTGTTTCATAGCCTACGTGTAAGTTGTATGTCTAGCTTATGCACTAGGGGTGGAGTGAGTGGGTGCGTGCGTGTGGCGTGTGTTGGTGCATGAGTTCAGATACTACAGCTTGTACTGTAAGGTTGAGGCAATAAAAAAAATAGGCAAATATTTATCAGTGTCTCATGAACCTTCACAGCTCAGTTTGTAGTATGGAAGTTTGCACTCAAGTTCGGTTAACTTGACTTTCTGTTTCGACCTAATTAGCATTTATAGTTCACTAGTAGGCTTCTGAAGGATCAACAAAGTTTCTTATATGGCCATGTAAGGTTGAGCTGTAGTCAACTGCCTAAACGCTTCTGGCCTTAGCGAGGCATCTCTTCATACATTAGATATTATAGGTGACTAAGAGTGAGTTATTGAAGTTACTGCTCTGCTATCCCATTCAGTAACTACATTTGAAAATTTTATGATAGGATACTAAAAGCGGATACTTAGTGAATTCCCTAAAAAGCTTGTCCCTTGCTACTGGTATATGCTTAGCTCTGTGACTAGATACATGTCCTCAGTTTGTTTTTTGTCTCTTTCCAGGAAAATAAAAAAAGGAGTGCATATGAAAAGGT
>CM041631.1:9964959-10066877 GCA_023333625.1 Bothriochloa decipiens | reverse complement strand
TCACAGAAGATCATCTATGGTTAGCCACCCTCCTGCTATGCAAACCCAAAAGGACAGGTGCTGGTCATCCATCTACCATGCACAGGTCTAGCCAAAAGAAAACCAAAAGAGAAGAGAGTGGGGGAGGGGGTGGAGGAACTATACTTCTCAACAGTCAAACCCCTCTTTGTCCTTGTCCAACCCAAAGGCAGAACTACATGTAGTAGTTCTTTGCCAAGTAGGTTTGCAGCCAAACAGCCCTGTGGGGGGTTGACATGCTCAGAAACCCAGTGGCAACAGCCTTGTTCTCAAGCAGATGAGTGTAGGCTACAATCAAGGCCTCAATGGAGAAATCAGGCATCTCCATGACAGCTAGGTAGAGGTCAGGATCCACATGAGCAGCACCAGTCTTGAGCATAGCATTTGCCACATTGTTAACAACATCAGTCATGTTGGTCATCATCATGATCTCCTCACTGAAGTTCCCTCTCTTCCTCTTCATACCAGCAGTGGCACTGGCAGGAGCAGTGGCCTTGCTTCCCTCACCCACCTCAAAGGTAGGCTTGGCCTCAAAAGCAGGACAAGAAAAGTCCTCACACTCAAGCTCAGTTGCCACACTATCAGCATTATTGACCCCCAAAGGATCACTGGACCCCAAGGCAAACCTACCAGTTACCAAGGTGCTACCAAAGATGGATTCCATCTCAGAGTAGAACCTGATGGGGGTGTTAAGGAATTCAGCATCCTTAGGATGGTCCTGCAGTCATTGTAGAAAGGTTTAGGAGATGAGCAGTTAACACACAAGTAGATAGTGGAGTTTAGCAAAAGTGGGCTTAGATCCTTTATACCTTGCAGTGACCAAGATAGTAGTCCTGATCAAGCATTATGGCACTCACATCATCATCAAATAAGGCACCACTAAGGTCCTTAAGCTTAGCAATCTTATCCCACTTTTGGTTCCACTTCCTCAAATGGTTGTAAACCTGGGTCTGGCTAACAATCAAGCCACTGTAATCTCTAAGGGCCTTAGCAACAGCATTGACATCCTTGCCCTTGTAGGTCTTGTCAGTCCTGGAACCATCAGTCACAATCTGGGCCATCCTTCTAAGGATGAAGCCAGATGTGTTGTTGTTCCATCTCATAGGGGGTTGCTGCCCACCACCAGCAACAGCAGCAACAACTGCAGGAGCATCAGCTACTTGCCCAGCAAGCTGAAACACATCAATATCATCAAGGGCAGCTCCTACAGCTGCCTGTGCAACTGCACCAGCAGCTTGCACCACATTGGCAGCAAGATTGATAGCAGCCATCCTATTAATATGAGCACACAGAAGATAAAGTTTGGCAGAAGCAAATAATTAAGCACGGTGATTACTCATACAGCAGTAATGAAGAGTAAACAGAATCAAGTCATTGGTCTTAGACATACCGTACAAATAGTTCATAAGCTACACACAGCATGAGTTCCATATCCAGGGTCTAACAAATTATTTTACACATGAATGAAATGCAACAGAATCAAGTCCTAGTAGTGCCCCTAGCAGCCCACATAGCATTACAGATCTCATCTCTCACATTGACCATTGCAGGTTCCTCTAGGGGAACCTCTTCCTCTTCTTCTTTAGGCAGGCCACTCTCAAAACCCTCCTCAACTGGGACATATTCATCAGTGCCAAACACTATGATCCAATTGTGAAGAATGCAACAAGCAATGACAAGCTTCACTTGGGTCTTGTATTTGTGGAAAGATTTGTTGTCTATAATCCTGAATCTTCCCTTTAATGCACCAAAAGCCCTCTCCACAGTCACCCTAAGTGAAGAATGCCTCAGGTTGAACAACTCCTTGGCATTTGTGGGATGGTTTCTGTTTCCAAACTCACTCAAGTGGTATCTAACACCTCTATAAGGAGGTAAAAAACCAGTCCTGCAAGCATATCCAGCATCTACCAGGTATATTTTACCTACAAGTGATGGACAAGTAGTGTGAAAGTGTGAACTGGGTGCACAAGTAGTGCCAAAGTGCATGTGCTAACTAATTTAGTTACCTTGTGGGACAGTGAAACCATCATTTCTCTGGATGGCATCAGCTAGTATTAGTGTATCATGGGCTGAGCCCTCCCAGCCAGCTAAAACATATGTGAACTTCAGGTCAAAGCTCACTGCAGCCATCACATTTTGTGTGAGGCTTTGTTTTCTACCCCTGAAGGCTTGTTGTATGTTTCTAGGCACCCTTGCCAACACATGTGTGCCATCAATGGCAACAACAACATTCTACACAAAACACCCAACTTGCATAAGGACAAGTGAATCAATTTATGCTACCTAGGACATATGTGAACTGATAAGCAATTACCTTAAAAAAGGGAACCACCTGTGGCTACCCAGAATCTTTGGATGTGTGGCAGTGGAAGGAGGCTTGATCAAATCAGCCCTTAGCTCACCAATGGCATACAAGACTTGGTGAAAGATTCTACTGACATGCTCAATGGACCTTCTAAAGTTTTGGTGAACAACCCTAAACCTCTGGTTGTGACCAACAACATGCAAGAACATTGCCACCTATTCCTCAACAGGACAGCCTTCTGTCTCAGGGACAAGGACTCTAGTTCTAAGAAGGTTGCATAAAGAAAAAATGGAACCCTTCTCATGCATAGCATAGCTATGCATTCAGTGTCATTGTAATTGTACATCATCATCAATGTGCTCTGCCTATGCCTTGCAGCATGAGTCCTAGGGCCATAAGAAACTGACTCATGACCACTGATCCTTGTAAGCCTAGTGACCACAAAGCAAAATAACAGCAACCATTCCAGCGGCTTGCGTAGCCATCACCAAGTTCTGAGCATTTGCATCCATCTACATGCATTAAAAAATATGTAAATAATTTTAATAGACCCTGGCTGGCCTCTACATGGTAGTGTGTGCTTTCATTATGATTAAGCACGGCTGCAATCAAAATTTTGCCTCCCTGTGCTAATAGGATTATCATCATCGACTATGGCAAGCAACAGAACAATTGCAGAGACAACAGCAGAATAGACCGTGAACAAGAAGTGCATGTAAACCCAGCCGGCAAACATGATGAGCCATGGCAGTGACACAACAAGAGCCGAAGGCAAGAACAGTTTAAAAAATGAGAATTTATAACTGCGCATCATTAACAACGACAAGATGAACATGAACAACAACAAGAACAAGTGTACAAGGATTAAATCAGGAAGTGTATAGCATCATTAACTCAACAGGATGAAGCAAACCACATATCTGAGCAAAATGTGTAACCCTAGAGACAAAGCAATGGGGAAAATTATGGATTTCACCTCGGGTGGACCGGAGAGAGTCGCTGTAGCTCAAATCGAAGAGAGGGGGTGGAGAAGTTGCAGATCTGGACAGTCAGGCAGCAGCACAGCAGCTCAGAGACGGAGAAGTAGAAGGAAGAAGACCGCCTCACCGGAGCCCCACAGCAGAGGGAGCCACGCCGCTTGGACGCAGATCCACAACAGGTCAACGGAGAAGAAGCCCAGGGAAGGCAACCCTAGCGCCGACAACCGCGAGCTCAACACCTCCGTCGGTACCTCAACGGGAGTGGAATCGGGATAGGAGAAGAAGTGAGGGAGGGAGAAGGGGGTAGTTATAGGCAGCGAATTTCGACGGGCAAGGAGCGCATGGAAACTTTCCGCGTAGCGCGCGAGCCCGCCAGAGCTTCCCGTCGACGCCGAGATTCCCCCGCGCGTGCGTCGCCAGAGCCAGGCCGAGAGAGAACGAAAGTGAGGAGCGTTTGGCCAGAGCCAAGAGAGAGAGTGGAAAATGCACGCCACGGGCCTGGCTGAGGGAGGGGCAAACAATATCAAACACGAGCGCTTGCAGCTGGTGGGCTCGGCCACCCCCTTTTGTCCCAAAACAAACACGCCCCTAGTCTCTCAGATGTGGGTGCAATAAGAAAGTCCTTTCTATAAAAAAATCGTATGAGGGATCTGTTAGGATCCAAGTGGACCTCTAGCGATAATTAGAGAAATTGAGATATAATTTGGATAGAATTTGGGAATTGAGAGCAGGAACAGGGGAAGAACAGAGAAGCAACTGTCAGAGGACAGGTTTATTAGTTCCAGAATGTTTGCCTTTCTGACCGATGCCTTCAACCCTACGGCAAGGGGAAATCTTATACTACTCATTACATGGCCTCTGGCCCAATCAACCGACCAAAGCGGCCCACTAAGCTATCTCATTAGCCACCGATCGATTCCACACCTCGCTCGATCTCCCGAACTACTATACCATCACGCGTTGCCAAAAAAGGTTCAGACCTTGGTGTCTTCAGCGTAGTACTCTGGTTCTTAACATTCACCCCTCCTTGAAATCCAGCTTGACCCCAAGCTGGCCCATCAGGGTAGCGACGATTGAAATCATTCAGCTCTTCCCAGGTGATTAGTTCGGAAGACAATCCATCCCACTAAACTTGCACCTGACAGATGACAGAACAACCTTTCTGAATACTGCGTGTAGCAGTGACCCGGTTGAATTGTTGTGTCAGGCTCTAAAGGCAACTGACAGAGCTCATCATCAGACTGCACTGAACTGGGCACATGCAGTTTCAACTGGGAGACATGTACCACTGGATGAATCCTAGCTCCAGCAGGCAGGGCCAGCTTGTAGGCCACTTCTCCCACACGAGCCAACACTTCATAGGGACCATAGTACTTGAAGCTTAGCTTGTTGTTACCTCGTGGAGCAACCAAAGATTGAACATATGGCTGCAACTTCAGATAAACAAAATCACCAACAGCAAAGTGCCTTTCAGTTCTGCCTTTGTCAGCTTGGTGCTTCAGCCTCTGCTGAGCACGATGCAGCTGACTGAATAGCAGATACAACAACAACAACATAGCCTTTTATCCCAAGCAAGTTGGGGTAGGCTAGAGATGAAACCTAAAAGACATATAGAATAAAGAACACATAAAATATACAAGAGAAAGATTACGGTTCAGGTACATTAATTGCTAGTCTCTAAGCACTCCTATCCATGGCTAAATCCTTAGGGATATTCCACTCCTTAAGGTCTCTCTTAACCGACTCGTTCCAAGTCAGTTTAGGTCGACCTCTACCGCGCTTTACATTATCGACCCGCTTTAGAATCCCACTACGCACCGGCGCCTCAGGAGGCCTCCGTTGGACATGGCCGAACCATCTCAACCGGTGTTGAATCAATTTCTCCTCAATTGGTGCCACCCCAACCCTATTCCAAATATTATTGTTCCGGACTCTATCCCTTCTTATGTGCCCACAACACCATCGTAACATACGCATCTCTGCTACACTCAATTGCTGGATATGCCACCTTTTTGTATGCTAACATTTAGCACCGTATAACATCGCCGGACGAATCACTGTCCTATAAAACTTACCTTTTAACTTCTGAGGCACCCTTTTGTCACAGAGGACGCCTGAAGCCTGACGCCATTTCAACCAACCGACTGAAATTCTATGCCTTACTTCTTCATCAATGTCGCCATCCTTTTGTAGCATCGATCCTAAATACCGAATAGCAGATCATGAAGCAAATTTTTCTCCAGTAGCCACTGCTCTAGATCAGGGCAGTGTTGCTGATGGGGACTAGGAATGCCAAACATCTTAGGAGCATACCCATATAAGGCTTCGAAAGGAGATAACCCCAGAGTTGAGTGATAACTGGTGTTATACCAGAATTCTGCCACAGTGAGCCATTTACTCCATTGCCTTGGGCAAGAATGTACACTACATTTGAGAAAGGTTTCTAGGCATTGATTGAGCCTCTCAGTTTGTCCATCAGTTTGAGGGTGGTAAGAAGAGCTCATCAACAACTAAGTGTCAGAGAGTTGAATCAGCTCCTTCCAAAACCCACTGGTGAAAATCTTATCTTTGTCAGATACTATTCCCTCAGGCAACCCATCCAATTTGTAAACATTGTCCATGAAGGCCTGTGCCACTTGCTCAGTAGTGAATGGATGACTCAATGGAATGAAATGGGCATGCTTTGTAAACTTGTCAACCACCACTAGAATAGAGTCAAACTTATTTGATTTGGGAAGTCCTTCAATAAAGTCCATGCAAATTACCTTCCAAGCCTGATCAGGTACTGGCGAAGGTTGTAGTAGCCCTGGTAGTTTGGTGTGATCAATCTTAGCCTGTTGACACATAGAACATTGCTGGATAAAAGTCTTGATATCTTGTTTCATGTGTGGCCAGGTGAAAGGTTGCTTGATTCTGTGATAAGTAGCTAGAAAACCAAAGTGGCCTCCTACTGCACTTTTGTGGACTGCCTACAAAATATGCTGTTGAGCCAATCTATTAGAACCCAGCCAAATTCGGCAATTGAGTCTAATGATCCCATCATTCAGACTGAATCCAGAGTTTGACTGTGGTTGATCTTTGAGAGTGTGCAGCAATGCTAAGGCTTTAGGATCATCCTCATAGCCTAGCTTGACCTTGTCCAACCAGTTTGTCAACAAGGTAGATACAACACAAATAGAATGGATGTGAGAAACTCTTGACAGAGCATCAGCTGCCAAATTAGTGCTACCTTGCCTATACACCACTTTATACTTAAGATCCATCAGTTTCAGGATAGCCTTGAGCTGCAGCTTTGAAGCAACCCACTGATCAGTCAAATGAGACAAACTTCTATGATCAGTTTTGATGATAAATGGCTAACTTTGCAAATAAACTCTCCATTTGTCAACAGCCAATAGAATTGCTAAGCATTCTTTCTCATAAGTGGACAATGCTTGGTTTTTGGGACAAATAGCCTTACTTAAGTAAGCTATAGGGTGGTTGTCCTGCATCAGCACTGCTCCAAACCCAACATCACTAGCATCAGTCTCTAATGTGAAAGACTTAGAGAAATCAGGTAAAGCCAAGACAGGAGAAGTAACAAGAGCCTGTTTAAGCTGTTGGAAGGCAGTCTCAGTAGCTTCTGTCCACACATAAGCATGCCCTTTCTTCAGTAAATCGGCCAAAGGTCGACTAATAAGACCATAATGTCTGACAAACCTTCTGTAATACCCAGTCAGACCCAGAAACCCTCTTAACTCCTTCAAATTCTTTGGGACAGGCCATTGTTTAACAGCCTGAATCTTGGATTCCTCAGTTTCTACTCCTTCGGCAGAAATTATATGGCCCAGGTACTCCACCTCTGGCTGAGCAAAAGAGCACTTGGACAACTTGATGTAAAACTTGTGCTGCCTTAGGATATCAATGACTTGCTGTAATAGAGAAAGGTGCTCCTGGAGGGTCTTGGAGTAGATCAAGATGTCATCCATAAAGATCAAAACCCTTTTTCTTAGAAGATGAGAGAATATCAGATTCATGATTCCCTGAAATGTAGCAGGTGCATTTATGAGACCAAATGGCATCACCAAGAACTCATACAGTCCCTCATGAGTCTTAAATGCAGCCTTATATGTATCCTTCTTGCTGATACAGATCTGATGATACGCAGCTCTAAAGTCTAGCTTGGTAAACCAAGTGGCACCAGACAATTCATCCAACAGCTCTTCCACCACTGGCATGGGGTGTTTGTTTTTGACTGTCTAAGCATTCAATTATCTATAGTCAACACAGAATCTCCATGTTGAATCCTTCTTTCTTACTAGCAACACAGGAGATGCATAGGGACTAGCACTGTGCTTTATGATGCCAGCAGCCAACATTTCTTGCACATGTTTCTCAATTTCATTTTTCTATTGAGGAGAATACATATATGGTCTGATATTAACTAGAGTAGACCCAGGAAGCAACTGGATATGGTGATCAAATGGTCTTGGTGGTGGCAAGGAATCTGGTGTTTCAAAGAGATCCTGATAATGAGAAAGAAGCTCCTGCACTTCTGCAAGCATCTCAGCATCTTGCACAGCAGACACCTGATTACTCAGACTAGCATCCAGTGCAGAATCAGTTATTGTAAAACTCTACAGCTGAATGCAGTGAGTAACAGCCCTCCTATTCAACAGACCTTTCAACTTAGCCGTAGGTATTGAAGAGCAATGCTGACTGTCCTAGGGTACTCCCGACAGAGTGATTCTTTTGCCATTATAAGTGAATTCCATCAACTTTCTGCCCCGATGAATCCACATAGGACTTACTGACTACAGCCAATCCTGACCCAAGATCATATCAAAGCATCTAAGTGGAAGCACCCCAGCTCTAGAATAGAACACATGACCTGGACAGGTCCACTGCAAATCCTGAATTTCTTACTCACACAACATCTTGGCACCATTAGCAGCTACAAACTGATTAGGTGCACAGGGAGACAGGGCAGCAGGCATTTGAGCGGCCAAAGATGAACTGATAAATGTAGCAATACTGCTTGAATCCACCAATATCAAGACAGGCATCTTACCAATTTGAGCACACAGCCTCATAGTCTGTCTCTTGGCAAGAGCTGAAGTAGGATACTAAGTGAAAGCATCTAGGCCCCTTAATGTGGTTTCGATGATTGATGACAATATTTACCATAACTAACGTGTGTTTTGCAGAAACATTGGTAAGTTAGGTTATGGTGATGGATACCGTGGGCAATACGGGTTTCATGCTCCTTTGACGATGGAAATCGTTTCGGTTTTCAAAGGATCGTCCATGGTGTTGGGTGACGTCGGATTAGTCGTTAGGACTTTGTTTTTTCCTTTGGCCGTACTATTAAGGGGGGTGCAAATGGGTAGCTTGACCTAGATAAGTCTAATGGTTTAGGTGTGATGCACACTTGTGAAACTTAGCACTAGGTAACTACAAAAAGGCCCTAAGGTACGTTGGAGTTAAAGCCGTTCACAAAGATCGTCGAATTCGAAGTGGAACGGCTGTTTTAGCTGCACCGGACGCTGGACCGAAGAGGACCGGATGCGTCCGGTCTATTCATTTGCGTGTGCAGCAGAATGTTCGAACGCACTGGACGCTGGGAGAGTGAGTCCGGTGGTAAGCACCAGACGCGTCTGGTGCAACGCTGAAAATGATAACGGACCGGACGCCGGCCCGGACGCGTCCGGTGCTACACCAGACGCTGTCCAGAAGCTATGTTTTCAGATCGAAACACCAGACGAGTCCGGTGTAATGCACCGGACGCGTCCGGTGGGTACGTAACGGCTAGCTGAGTTCGTTTGCGTTTTTGAAAAATTAAACGGACCGGACGCGTCCGGTGCTGTGGACCGGATGCGTCCGATGACCCCGAAAATCGTGGTTTGGAAGGTAACGGTTGGTTTTGGTCCTTGGGCTATAAATACAACCCCACCTTCTCCATTTCGATAGACTTGCCATTTTGGTTCAGCTGAGGCTATCTTTGAGTGCAAGGGAGAGCAAGAGCTTGCAAGTGAGGTGCTAATGATTTGAGAATCCATTGATTAGCCCTCATGAGAGATTCAAGAGTAACAAGTGTGCATCCATCGTCTCATTAGGCTTTGCGAGGTCAAGTGAGAGCTTGTGCTTATTACTCTTGGTGATCGCCATCACCTAGACGGCTTGGTGGTGATTGGGAGTTTGGTGATCATCCGGCGGAGCTTGTGGATGGCCCAACTCGAGTTGTGAGCGGTTCCGGCGATTCACCGCGATAGAGTGTCAAAGAATCAGCCCGAAGAGAGCACTTGGTCCTTGCGCGGATCAAGGGGGAGCTATACCCTTGCGCGGGTGCTCCAACGAGGACTAGTGGAGAGTGGCGACTCTCCGATACCTCAGAAAAACATCGCCGTGTTCCTTGCCCCTTTACTTTTTGCATTTACTTTCTAGCATTTACATTTCCGCAATTTACATTCTTAGAATTGCCATGCTAGATTAGGATTGGAACTAGGGTGCAAAACTTTTCTCGGTAGAATCCTTAGGAACACACATAGGCACATAGGGTGAAATGGGCTAATAGGTTTTAATTCCGCAAGAAATTTTAGAATTAGCCCAATTCACCCCCCCCCCCACTTGGGCATCTTGATCCTTTCACTAAGATACAACCATAATAGTGTCTTCTTGAATGTCAGCATCATCTTCAGTATCAGACCAAGAAGTTGAGGATTCCACTGCATCCATGAGCTCCTCAATGACATGCAAGGGAACCATTGGGGGACATTTGTGGTCTTTACCCCACTTGTTGCCACACTTGAAACACAAGTTATTCAGCCTTCTAAACTTCTTGAGGGAGGCCAGCTTGTCATCAGACTCTGAAGTTTGCTCTGAACCCTTAGGCTTTGTATCAACAGGCTTCACCCTATCAGAACTGAATCTGGCAGAATACCTACTGCCTTCTTTCGACAAACTCTTGCCCTTATGCCTGACAAGCTCAGCTTCCTGCAACAAAGCTAATGCACTTGCTGTATCAACACTAGCAGGCTAATGTAGGACAATAGCAGAACGTATTTCCTCTTTGAGCCCAGCCAGAAAGCGAGTCACAAAATAGGTCTCATCATAACTCGCATTGTAAAGCAACAGGCTATGAGAAGCCTGCTCAAAATTCAGAATATACTCTTCAACTGAACCTGTCTGAGTCACCGATTCAAACTACTGGAGCACAATAGGATACTGATGCTTGTCGAAACGTTCCATCACCAGCGTACATAGGGAATCCCAATCAGCAATCCTCCCACGGCGCTCCACGGTATGCAGCCAAGTCCTCACGGATCCAACAAAATTCAGAGCAGCGAAACTTGTCTTCAGGCTTGGATGCACCAGGTAAACTTCGAAATATTTCAAGCAATCATCCTTCCATAAGCGTGGATTCGATCCATCGAATTTAGGGAACTCCAATTTCGGTAATGAAGGGGGGCGCAATGCAGGATCAGAGTAGTGCTCGCCTGACGTACCTAGGTCAAATTTCTGCGGCCGAGTTCGATTGAACCTACCGCAGTGCGCGCCACTCCCGTTGGCCCGATCCGCATCCCTCGCCGATGATGGAGACGAGGACGCAGGGTCGGTATGAGGTCGAACCTGCGGGGTACAGGTTGTTCGACTGTGATGGTCGTGATGGGCGGCACGCCGCCGCCACGTGAAGCAGTTGCTCCCGCGAGGACGCCCGTGTTTGGCTGAGGAAGTCCACCGAGGACGCCCGGTCCGGGTGACGGTCCCGCGCCGACAGTGTCGATGGTGTCGACCCGCCGATGCAGGTTGTTGATGCGCACCGCGTTCTCCTTGAGCGTCGTCGCCGCCGAGTCCGTCGTCTCATGCAGCTCGGCGATGGCCTTGTCGCTCTCCGATTGCTTGGTGCCGACGCCGTTGACAGCATCAAGCGTCTTCTTCAGCATGTACTGAATCCCGGCCAGCTGCTTGGAGGAGTCGATGCAGGAGTCAAGCCGCTTGCTCATCTCCTCGAACTTGTCGGCCAAATCCTCCAACGACGCCGCCATGGATGCCTGGAACTTGGAGTGCTTCGCGGGCGCTAGGACGAAGAGCAGATTTGGAAAAAAATTCGCCGTGAAATTGCAGGAGCTGGATACCAATTGTTAGGATCCAAGCGGACCTCTAGCGATAACTGGAGAAATTGAGAAAGAATTTGGATAGAATTTGGGAATTGGGAGCCGGAACAGGGAAAGAACAGAGAAGCAACTGTCGGAGGACAGGTTTATTAGTTCCAGAATGTATTATAACCATGTAGCAAGTTATGTATTAACCATGTAGCAAATATGATGAGCACATTATCTACTTCTGCACAAGTACAGCAAGTTCAGATGATCGTCAAGTATAGGTAAGCTTCAGGGCAACTTCGAAATCCACATGTATAAATAAGATTTTCATGCAGAGAGAGAGAGAGCTTTTCACCTGCATCCATATGTACAGGAGGATCAGCTAATCTGTGGTTAAGGGGGAGCGAATCTGGCAGAGCCCCTCGCGCCCTCGATGCAGGTTGCGGCGGCCGACAGATCCGAGCTGGGCAGGCGGCCCGGCGGGAGGTGGGTGGGTGCATGGAGGTGGATGCGGCCAACCACAATCTGCGTAGCGGTGGTGCGCCGCCGGCAAATCCGAGCGGGGGAATGCCGTGTCCACATATTCGAGTCGGCCGCGCCCCAGGGGCAGACAAAAAAGGAAAGCGGAGGGCTGGATTTTTGGGCAAGTTTCCCGCGCGAGCGTTCGTGTCGCGTGCGAGATAGGGTTGCGTGCTCCTGGAACGCGCGACCCGTCGCGCCTTATCTGCGTCCAATTGGCACGGTGAGACGTAACTGCACACGTACGTACAGGGTACGCCGTTGCATCGATCGATCTGGACGCGCGCGCGCAGCATGGATCTATCCGTCTAATCGATCGATCGGTCGTGAAGGCCGGCCGGTCGCATCTTGCATGCGGCGTGCGCGCCCTCTCGGAGGCTCGGACAGGTGGTGCCCACTCTCCCTATAGCCAACTACTATCCTCTTCGTGCGTTGCGTAGATGCCGAGACGCGTACACCCGGCGGGCGCGTTGATCCTGTGCACCTGGCGGCCACGATCGCGACGTCCCCGGCTCGCCGGGCTCTCACTCATCGTCATCGAAAGTATTGGCGCGACACGTAGTTTCGTTCACTAATCCCGCGCGCGGCCCCACCACTAGCCAGCCAGTTTCTAGTGGACGATGCTGCTGCCGGCGGACCGCGGATGGCGGAAGGGAATAAACAAGGGTTTCGTCGCGAACCACCACCATGCTTGGTTTCGTTGGGACGTGGGGATGGGCAGAGAACCGAAAGGAATCGCCTACGGTGCTATGGCGACGCGGATGCTCTGCTCGACTGAGCCGGGCGCGACGCGAACCAGCAGCTAGTAGCCATCTGCGCGCGGGGCACGAGGGGGTGGATGCCACTGCGTGCCACCGGGCGACCGCACCGTGCACCAGCGCGCCTCCATGCCGTTGCCGTCCGTCCTGTCCGACTCTGTGCCCTGTTGCCCAATTCCACGCCGCGACCGTGCGCGCGCTCCCCCCAGACCGTACCGCGCCTTTGCGTCGCATCGATTGGTCCGCTTCCGCTCGTCCGCGAGCCTGAATGCCCGATGGCCTCGCCCTGGCGGCCCCTCGGTCGGGGGCGTAAAACAAGTACATTATTGCGTTGTAAGCTAGCGTGCGTATGTAACGACCTACGTCCTCTTCAACAGCATGATTGTGGTGTACAAGTACTGCTGATTTTTATTCATTCGCCAGCCCAGGGCTAATACGTTGATCATCGACGTTCAGCAAAATCTAAACTTTCCGACGCCATCACGTTGGTTTTCGACGTGGGTTGCATCGAGACTATACAGCAGCGGTTGTCCTTTTCGCTGGTTTTTATTTTACAGCCTCATGCAGCCATGTTAGAACAAGAGGGCCGGGACGACGTGAGGGCTTGGGATTGAACGTGCATGAGTGGATCCAGCACGTTTTCCTCCGTTTCCGTTTGACTTTTGCAGGTGTGCTTGAGGCGGGGATTGGAATTGAATACTCTGGTTTAGAAGAGCTGCTAATTGACGAGTCTTATTAGAGGGCACTGTCAACAAATCTCTTTTTTATTTTCTATATATACTATTTCGGCGTTTATTTTATTGATGATGATGACTTAACGAAGGTGATAATAATATCATTTCTATATATGCATGCACGACTCTCGCGGGACGCATGGGAAGATGAAAAAGCCGCTAGCTAGGCGACCCAGAGATTTCGCCTACATGCCGTGGATAATAACAGGCAGGATATAAAGTGGTTGGGGTTTCTCGGTTGCTCTCGGCCGTCACGTTGACGATTTGGGTTAGTGATAATAAACCTAGGAGAAAACAGACTAGTAGGTTTATAGAACAGCAAAATGTGTTTACGAACAAAAAGGTGCGTGAAGGGAAATGATTCCAATTACTAGCACAGATATACACGGTCGTCTGGTAGCGGCGCGGCGACATTTTTTTTTATAGGGTATAATTTGGACGGACATAACCCACATACTCCATATTTATATCATACGTATACATAGGCGTGCGCGTCCGAACACACGCTAAGAAGAGATTGAGAGCCGTCGTCGCCTCCATTGCGAGAGAAACGCGCAGTACCACCAAACGCGCATGCGTGCACACACACTTGCGCGTCCGTACATACGCTAAGAAGAGATTGGGAGCCGTCGCCGTCTCCATTACGCTGGAACTCATACACTCCACACTCACACCACACGCACATACACGCGTGTGCATCCGAACACACCCTAAGAAGGGATTGGGAGCCGTCGCCGCCTCCATTGCGCGAAAAACGCGCAGTAAGAGATTGGGAGCCGTTGCCGCCTCCATTGCGCGGAAACCCACACACTTCACACTCACACCACACGCACATACACGCGTACGCATCCGAACACACCCTAAGAAGAGATTGGGAGCCGTTGCCCCCTCCATTGCGTGAAAAACGTGCAGTACCAAACGCCCACGCGTGCGTGTCCGAACAGAAATTAGGAGCCGTCACTACGCGGAAACCCACACACTTCACACTCACACCACATGCACACACACGCGTACGCATCCGAACACACGCTAAAAAAAAATTAGGAGACGCGTAGTACCACCAAACACGTAACACACGCTAAGAAGAAATTAGAGAAGAAATTAGAAGCCGTTAATTAGGAGACGCGTAGTACCACCAAACACATAACACACGCTAAGAAAAAATTAAAAGCCGGCGCCGTCTCCGTTACGCAGAAAACATGTAATACCACGGAACCCCCGATCCCAGGCAGCAACGCCTTACCAGCGGTGGGCGCTGGCCAACCGAGCCACAGCTCGGTCGGTGTACACGTAGCAGCGGCGACACTAGTACTAGTACTGCTGCTTTTCTGCGTCCGCTTTAAAAGCCTTCTCCTCACCTCCCCTGTCTCTCGTCTCCCGTCTCGTCCTCTGCCCTGCCTGCCCACCGTCGTCTTATTCCTATCGCCCCCACGATTCCCACGCCCCCCACTCCCAAAACCCCCCTCGCCTCACAGCGGGACGCGGCCGCCGCACCATGTCGTCCCCGGCGCCGTCACAGCAGGCGCCGCCGGCGCAGCCTGCCCCGTCCCCGACCGCCGCGCCCCCAACCGCCGCGCCCGTTGCGGTCGCGGTCGCCGCGACCCCCATCTCAGTGCAGCTGCCGCCTATCCAGCCAAAACCGCCGCCGCCACAGCCGCAGCCGCAGCAGCAGCCGCCGCCGCCGGGTTCCGCTCCCGGACCGCAACCGCCGACGCCGGCGCAGCTCCTGAATCTGGGCCCGCAGCCGCCGCTGTACCGGGGCCCGATCTGCTGGAACTCCTATTGCAAGGACCCCGACCCCAAGTCCTTCGGCCGCCGCGGGTGGAAGGTCCGCTCCGGCCCGCCCTACTCCGTATACGCCGACCTCTGCGGGAGATGCTAGTACGCGCCGTTCCCCCCCTAACCACCTTCCTCTGCCTCTCCCTCTCTCTCCCATCCCTCTCAGCTCAATCGCGCCGTCGGCGAGCCGTCCGGCATGCTCGAATCGTGCCGGGGAAGCTCGCGCCGTCGGGGGCGGATTCGCCTATGGCGGCCCACCGGATCTACGTGGAGTGATCGCCACGTCGCTGCGATTTCGCGGGATACGCGGGGGTTTTATGTAAAGTTGGTGTGGTTTGTTTGGGTGCTTTGACTTGCGTGCGACTCTTATTCGTGATGCATGCATGCATGTGCCTTACTGCTGCTCTCCGCTCTCTGCTCTGTGGCCAGCTCTCAGTTTGAACAGGGGATATACTGCGAGACGTTCCATTCCGAAGAGGGCGGCTGGAGGAACTGTGAATCATGCGGGAGGGTACGTGTGTTTGCTCTTGCATGCTGATTATGCCTACTGGTGATCATTCTGCTTTTGTACCTGTTGATTCAAAGGGGCGTTTGTGTTCTGATTGAGCAGAGGGTACATTGTGGCTGCATCGTGTCCATCCACAAGTATCAGCTCCGTGATGCTGGTGGGGTTGACTGTGCCAAGTGTGCTCGGAGCACCCGTACTGCCATGGTATGTCTCTCAACTGTCAGGAGGATTTACTATTATTGGGGATTGAGGACGATGGGAGGGGGGTGTTAAGTGCATGCAACATGAGCCACTTGTAACTATGGCTGCTTGCTGGCTTTTTAAGTTTTTTGAGGTTTCCAACATGCTGCTATTTCTATTTGGTTGGCAGCATTAGTTTGGTGGATACTGTGTTGATAATATCCTGCTTCTTATGCTAGTGCCATTAATTAACTTATGTAGTCATGTTAATATGTCAAGGATGTCACATATTTATTGAGACCATGCTAATGCTATTTACTGAAGCTGACAATTATTTACATTGAGTATATCGATTTTGCATATTGAAGAGGCTTCCATTTATTATATTAACTGAGTACTGGGATTTTAATCATATATGTTCTCTTCAAATTTAGTTCATGTTTTGATCCTTGATTGACCACCATTGGTGCTTGTGCTTCGTAGGCACCACCGAGTCCAGTATGGACCGCCCCTATTCATAGTTCTCAAAATGTATCAGAAAGAAGAGACATTCCTGTAAAGAGCTGGCGACCTCCTGCCGGGCAAATTTCAAGTCAGTGGAGACAGACTAATCTGTGGAGCATGTCCAGTGTACAGTCAGACTTGCAGCAGCGTCTAGCTTTTGAGTTTGATAGGCCTAGTGGCAGTGAAAAGTTACTTCCTGGGCGCACTTTTATTCAGTCCCAGGAAAGGAAATTTGATGACATGCATGACAGACCAACAACTCCTGTTGGCATGAACCACATTATGAGGGAGAGAGATCCCAATGGGCATGGTCAGCCCACCAATATGGATCCAGCATACTCTTATACTCTCTATCACAGAGATGCATCACATCCAAATAATCTTCATGATCCTAGTCACCATGGTGGAGAAAACGAATCTTTGTCTTCCAGGAAAGTGGCAATGCAAGAAGCTTCTACAAGTGCAGATGCTGGCTTCAAGCTTGATTCACATCATCCGTCTAAGTTAAAGGATGATCCACCATCCCTTTCAGTGGGACTGGCTTCTAATTTTGCATCACAGAATGGACAGAAAGACCATATCAGAATTGCACCTAGTCAGCAGCAAGCACAAATGGCTACCCCCTCGTTGCATAAACAATACTATTCTCATCCTGTAAATGTAGCTAATTATACTGAATTCCAAGCACAGTTACGCAATGGAAGACCCAGAATGGATGCAAAGGCGAGATCACAGTTACTTCCCCGCTATTGGCCTAGAATAACAGATCAAGAGCTACAGCACTTATCTAGCGAGTATCCAACATATTCTACTTACATTAATGAGTAATATTCCTTAAAAGATATTACTTTCTATAGTCATAATTCTCCACTTTCATAGATATGTTATTTATTTGAATTCTATTGAGTTTTCCCTTAACTTTCAAACAGTTCAAATTCTGTTATTACTCCTTTGTTTGAAAAGATGCTAAGTGCTAGTGATGCTGGGCGGATTGGTCGTTTAGTTTTGCCAAAGAAGTGTGCTGAGGTGAGTTATTAATTTGATTGCCATTTTTTTATTATGAAAATTCCCTGTGATTATATTATCCTTATGGTGTATTGTTATTGAACATGGAAAATTGCTTTCTTTTGCTACTAGTTTGTATATCGATGTGTGTGTTTTTTATATAAAAAAAATAGGTTTGCCACCTATTTTGTAATTTGTGCCATGTCAGAAAGTTTAGTTTAATGAACCTATATGAGCTAAAATTTATCTTTGTTTGTTAACCTGGGCCATGTCATAAATTATTAATAGTTTTGAATTAAATTTGGTCAGATGCATGACTAAATTGCATAATATATATAGAAAAGAGCACTTGTTTAAGATAACTCTGTTGAGAGTTCTTTTCGTGGGGTACAATCATATTGTACACTAATTAAAGCAGCACTTGTTTAAGATCTTTTTTTTTGTGCCTTATCCCAAAAAAGTTCTCTAATGGGAAAATAACATTTTGGACAGGCATACTTCCCTCAGATCTCCCAACCTGAAGGGCTCCCTTTAAAAGTTCAGGATGCTAGTGGTAAAGAATGGATATTCCAATTCCGTTTCTGGCCAAATAACAATAGCAGGATGTATGTATTGGAGGGTGTCACACCTTGCATTCAGGCAATGCAGTTACAAGCAGGCGACACAGGTACATATCTTTTGTTAGACAAATAGATACTGTAGTAGGTAGTATATGTAGTGTGTCTGCAAGGTAAAACATACATAAACAAAATGTCTTACTTCAATGTTTAGCTTGCCCATTTTGGAGGCACATGCCTATATTGTTCTTGTACATGCGATGAGATTGAGATAAACATTTGTTTTATTTCTGTATTCTCATCACACTGCATATCTTAAATATAATATGTGTAATGTGACCTGACTGATCTTTTGCTGCAACGATAATCTTATTACTTTATGATCTTCTGAGTATGTTTTGCTTTATCTTTCCATACATCTTTCATTATCCTTGTAGTTATCACGTTTTTCTAGTTTTATTAACCCTATGCCTTTTTTTTTCTGTAGTAACCTTCAGTCGAATAGATCCAGAAGGGAAATTGATCATGGGCTTCAGGAAGGCAACTAATAATCCTTCTGAACAGGTATGCACATTTAAGTACTTAGTTACATCTGATTGTTCCTCCAAAATAAAAAGGGCTTTCAAAAATCAAACCTAACACATTGATTGCACACACTTATACTGTTTTTGAACTGATAAGTCAGATGCATCGAATTCTATAAGTGTTTGCTTATGCCTGATGAAATGCTATTTTATTGTCCATAACCGTTTAATCTTTGCAATTTGGTTTGTATGCTTTATCTCTACTATTCTAATTTCAAGATTCAAGCTCCCCATATGATTCCAGAAGATTTTTTTGTCAATTGGAAACAGATAGCAACACGAAAATATTGTTCTGAATTGTTTCTTAACTAAACTTATACTCCACTATATGGTACATTCCCGATTACTAAATTTGTTGTTTCTGTAATATTCTTGTACAGTTCTTTTCCCCCTCAATGGTGGTTATACATTCCTGATTACTAAACTTATTCTTTCAGCAATATTCTTGAGCAGTTCTTTTCCCTTCAATGGCAGATATTTTTTAAAGAACTGATCCCTTCAACTATATTAGTTGACTACAGGCTGTTAAAGTTTTCATCTAAAAATAATCCTTGTCCATTGTCTCATTTTAACAGGAGCAAATTACAAAGCCTGCCAATGGTGCCCCAACAACTTCAGAAGCAAATGGTAAAGTTTCTGGTCCAGATTCCAGTCCAAATGCTGCAGTTTCCCGTCAAAACAAGGTCAACACAGAGACCAAAAGTTCTAGCCCTGTGGAACAAGCCACTGCATCGAAAATGGATAAGGATGGATTAACACAAAAGGAAGGGCCAGGAACTGCTAGTTCTTCCCCAGGCTCTGTCAAGAGAAAAACAACTAATCTTGGTCAAAAGAATAAAAGATTACGGATGGATAATGAGGAATCAATGGAGTTGAAGATAACATGGGAGGAAGCTCAAGAATTGCTTCGCCCTCCTCCTGTGGCGCCGTCCATTGTTATTATTGATGGCCATGAGTTTGAGGAATATGAGGTATAACAATCCTTTCATCACTTTACTTACCGTGGATTTGCATTCTGAAATTGAAACTTGTTTCTGAGAATCTGTCTCAAGGACAATATTTGCATGTTTGGCTTCTTTTGCTGTTTATTCTTACTGCTTAATACAGAAGATTAAAGCACTCATTTTCTGTTCTGAAATTCTGCATTTTTCAGGAGCCACCGATACTTGGAAGGAAGACTTATTTTGTAACAGATAAATCAGGGTATTTTTTTTAGCTCAACAGCTTCTAAATGCGACTTTTCTATTAATCTAAAATGATTGAGATGAACGTTAACTGCTTTTGTTCATGTTCATTCTAATACCATTTGTTTTGCTCACCATTAGTTATTTGTTTGTGTTTTTACGTAGAAGTGGTTCAAATTCAATGTGTAACCGCTGTTAATGCTTCCTAGATATGAGTTATGAAGTGAACCAGTGGCACTAATTTAAATTAATAACACTGTAACAGTTCGAACCATCAATGGGCCCAATGTGAGGATTGTTCCAAATGGAGGAAACTCCCAATAGATGCCCTGTTGCCCTCCAAATGGACCTGCTCTGAGAATAAATGGGATTCAGAAAGGTGATCTTCTCTTGTTTTTTTTTTTTGTGGTATATGAAACATGATGAATCATCTTTGCATCCATGGGTCCCACAAGGCAGCAAAATAGTTTTTTTGGTTCAAAGCATTTCATTCAAAGTGGTGTTGGAAATAAATCTTAACCCAAAAACCAGTCTGGTGATCTGGTCTTTATGTATATGCTATATTGATTCTAATCAAAATCTGAAGCAAAATGTTGGACAAAGAATCACTTGATATTGTTTATTCTGAATTCTGAAGTTTGCTATGAAAAAGAGGCATCACATAGAATTTCATCATTGAATATGTTCTATGAAGTATATGATGCCTGCAGCCTCCTATGTACTACATAATCCAGTTGCACATGTACTAGATAGAATGCCTGTACAAAACACATTACAGTTTTCACTGACTTGATGCAACTATACTTGCATGTGCACATATATTTTTACTCCTTAGTAAGTCATCAAAATTAATCCCACCTATGTTCAAGAACTATCTTGTCCAGCAAATGTTCTCTCTTATCCATAGGATACAGTTCATTGATATGTTATTTGACTTCAACATACATATTCGATTATAAGCTGCTGAATTCGTGTAAGTTTTGAAGTATCACCTAGTCCTTGCAGTAGTAAGGTGTGGCTTTTTTCTTATTGTTTACTTGAACCATATGATAGCACCTAGTCAATATTCTTGTATGCGATTATATGCATAAGGACACATTACTTTGCACCCAGTGCTAAACAATAAACACATTACATCAATCAGTTCAGTTCCAGACTAGTTTTGCCTAACCTTGCCTGCACGAGGGAGCTTACCTTGCCAACTCGGGCAAGCTAAAATCGCTTCCCCACCATAGCAAGCAAAAAGATTGCCAGCGTAGAGGACGACTTGCCTGGAATCCAAACACCTTCCTTCGGTCACCTAACTAGGTCAAGGCGAGGCAAGGATTCATCCAAGGACCAAACATTAGATGCAAATTTTTTTGTGACAGATTTGGAATTTTTTATGGGAGTCTGTATGTAAAGTGCATGCTGAAGAATGCTGATAGCTTTCTATGCATGAGTAAACCTAGGATTAAAGTATCACTATTGAAATTGAACACTGATTGTATGGAATCGTTTCTAACTGTTAAACTGTGTTTAGCACCGGGTTCAAAGTATTAATTTTTTTTCCTCCGTGTTCTAGAAGATATGCATGTATGGTAATATTCTAATTATAATTACTTCATCCCAGAAAATTTGATGTTGTAGGATTAAAAAAATGTCTCGAAAAACTTGATGTTTTACCTCTTGAATAATAGATTTGGCCATATCAGTTTGAGATTGTAGTCATGTTTATCTTCAGTAAATAGGGGTACATGGGTAATTTCCGTTGAGCACTATACATGGGTAATTTCCGTTGAGCGCTAATCTGTCCTAAAAATTTTATTTCTATATGGTAAAGAGTTGCATGACATTTCTATATTAAATGGGCAACGTAACTGAAAATTGGACATGCTTTTAAAAACATTAGTGTTTCCCCCCATCATGAGAACATCATACACAATTGTGACAACCTTATATCTAAATGAGCAGTTAGTTGTATGTTATGTCAAGACAGCTAAGTATTCTCCCTCCATTTCAAATCATAAGCCGTTTTGGCTTTTTTAGATACATAGTTTTTGTTATGTCTACACTATGTCTAGATACGAAGTAAAAACAACATATCTAGCAAAGCCAAAGTGTCTTATAATTTGGAACGGAGGGAGTAGTTTTTTTGCAACTGCTTGGTGTACTCATCACTACATCTTAATTATTCAGTTAAACACCAGTATTTTTTTCCTTTTCTTTAGGTCTTCTTGCGAACCTGCACAGGAAATAAGTATGGAGGAGCTTGCAGAACTCATTCCTATAAAACATGGTATGGTACACATCACACATGCCCTCTAGTTTTTATATATGCTTCTGTAGAATTTGCATTTTCATTAGCGTCTCTTTCCAAATAAAAATGTCAAAGATGCATTTCAGACAGAAAAGGTAGATCGATCCACTATGAACTTTGTACTCTGCATAGAGCTGTAACACAAGAAAAGGTTTAGACCATGAAAGATTGCTGATCGCTACTGGTAACAAGGCATGACACAGTCCTAGTGCATGCTATAGCTAGTACTTAGCTGCATTAAAAGGAAATCTAAACTCATCTTGTGTTTCAGAAAAATGCATGGTGGAGCTTGCCCAACCCTTTACATAATGGTCTATGTTTGTTTTGTTCTGTTGGGTCCTATTGTTGGTAGCAGTATTGGGATTCTATGCATTGTACTTCCTCCGTTTGTAATATATGATGTTTAGGATAAGCTAGCTAGTCAAAGAATGAACTAATCATAAATGTCACATATTTAGAAATGGAGGGAGTGGGAGTCATGCATTTTAAAGGTAGGCCCCAATTTGCATAACATCCCTTTATTATTCTATGTAAGATAGTTTGTGTAATGTCTACTACTCTGTTCCAAGTTGCAAGTCGTTTTGGCTTTACATAGCTTCTGCTATAAAAGGGCGTACCCAGTGCCATAGGCTCCCGCACTGCGGGGTTTGGGGAAAGAAAAATAGCCAACAGCCATCCCTGCACAAATGTGCAGAGGCTGGGGCTTCTGCTATGTACCTAGATATATGTTATGTTTAGACTAGTTGTGAAAGCTACTTCTTCCATTCTAAATTGTAAGTCGTTTTAGATTTTTTAGGTACATATCTTTTACTATGCACCTAGATATACACTAGTAAAAGCTATGTACCTAGGAAATCCAAAGCGACATACAATTTGGAATGGAAGGAGTATGTATCTAGAAAAGCAAGAACAAAACTTACAATCTAACCGACTTACAATCTTGAACGGAGTGAGTATTTTGGTAGTTTCTATTGCCTGTATGATGACCTATGACTGTATTTAATGTTTTGTTGTAGCCAAAAAGCCCAAATCGAAGATGGAATCTGATGCTATTGATGCTTCGGATGGGCTGGACACACTTGCAAACCTTGCAATTCTTGGGGAAGGTGAAGCTCTTCCTTCACAGCCAACAACAAAACATCCTCGCCATCGTCCCGGCTGTTCATGCATCGTCTGCATCCAACCACCAAGCGGGAAGGGTCCAAAGCACAAGCAGACATGCACCTGTAACGTTTGTATGACGGTTCGCCGCCGCTTCAGGACGCTCATGCTTCGACGCGAGAAGAAGGCATCAACAGATACGCCTCGCAAGAAAGAGACAGGCCAATCCAGTGACAAGGTCACACAAGCTGTGTCCGGTCTGCCAGTAGCCAGCGCCAGTGCCAGTGCAACCACCTCCCCTCAGAAAGCAGATGGAAACGCTGATGGGCCCGAAGACATGGCCGTGGATCACAAGGTGACATCCTCTCCCGTCAAGAACCATATTGACCTAAACATCCAACCTGATCGGGATGATGAGCAGTCACCGAAATCTGGTGCGGCTGGTTTGTTGAGCCGAAACAATCCAAGTTAGAATCTTAGGAATGAATCATGTGCATTGCCTGATCATGCGGTGAGTGGACAGAGATAACCGATCGAGCCTATCCTTCTGAATGTCTATACCCGTTTTTTTTAAGAAAGATATGGCGTGAGCCGTGAGGTGTTAGTGTAGCTGTTACCTTCCCATACCATAGAGCCGGTTTCCTTTTTCCGTCAAGACTCCAGTGGTAATGTTTATCGTGTATACCATAGGGCAGGATACCTGTAGTTGTTGCATGGGGCCTTGCATACCCCTGTATGGATGTATGTATTGCAAGACTAGCTCATTTCGGCTGAATGTAAACCATAAGTTGCTAGTGTACCCTGCACATATTTCTCACGGAGTTGGATGAATGAGCTTGTCTTACGAGTTTGCTCCATTGTTTATGTAAAATGATTTATGACAGGGACGCCATTTGCTGGCTGGCTGGCTGTAGATTGGCGTCTAAAGTGCAAAGCTAGTCTAATAAGACGTGGTCTGTACGGACTATGTGCTAAATTTACAGTTAGCTTATGCGCAACAACCATATACGAGTGGACGAACACCACCACGCTGGCGCGTGTTTTTGGTCAGCAGAGTAGACTGATAAACCACGGTTTGCGCAAACTTGAATTGCCTAACCAGATTGGTTAAACCAGTACTACTTCAAAAATCAAAATACATGGCCAGTGTCTGAATGACGCGATTAATAAGGCCCAAGTGCGACGTTTTAGTCGCTGAACCGATTGCTTTGTGTGAGGTCACAAGTCTGGCCACGAACGGCAGGTCAACCCAGATGACCTCATCCTCCAGTGCAGGCGATTATGGGACAGAACCTGCTCTTGCCGGGCAGCTGGAGGTATGCACAGATTGCAGAAGTGTAGAACAGCAAAGAAATTGCAGAGAACCAACGAATTGGGATGCGACGAGCAGATTACAGAAATTGCAAAGAACCAACGAATTGGGATGCGACGAGCAGATTACCCAAAAGAGCATTAGGGGGATATGTTCATGCCATCAGTAACCAGCACCTGTCACTGCTACCAAGTACGATCGAACTTGTCCTTTCTCTTGTGCAAAACCTTTCATTATCACCTTGTTTACTTGACAAAACCATTTACGAGTTACTACTTGACAAAACCATATCTTACAGAGACCAAGAACCAAAATCTAGAACGATCACGGAACAAAAAAACTAAGGCAGAACCCGCAGCTATATTGGCAGGTCTTTCAGTAACGGCTGCCCCTGCCAAGCATGTCGTTGTAGTGCTTGAGCGACTCCTGCCGTTGCAGCCGCATCTCCATATTGAACTTGTGGATGAACGCCTCCACGCGGCGGTTCAGCTCGTCCTGCCCCAGCGACGGCTCCCGGCGCACCGCCGCGGCGGGAGCAGGCTTGCTTCTTCCGGCGCCGCCACCGTCGCTGAAAGTCTCGGCCTTCCGCATGGCCGGCCCCGCCGGGGCGACGGCCGCTGGATCGACCTCCCCGCTGCTGCCGCCGCCGGACGGGCGGCGCCCCGGGCGGGTGTCCCACGTGTCGGACTTCTTGAGGTGCCGGGCTAGCGGCGGGCCCCGGCCCTCCGTGATGGCCTTCCACGTGCTCTCCAACGTCTCCTCCTTCCGCGGCCGCGCCACCCGCAGAGCCCTGCTGCCTGCAAATGCCAGAATTGCCGTTGGTACCCAAACAAACAAACAAAGAAATAGAACTTTCTTCGTTGAATTCGACAAAAAAAACGGCACAAATCCTACAAAAAACAAAATTGCCAAAGCTTCTGGGATTGCAGAGGATTGCAAAAGTGAGTGACCAGCGTTGTTACCTTCTGGGCTTGGTTTGGCCGCCTTCCTGCCGCTGAACCTCGCCGACACCAACGGCTTCTCCCTGGAGTTGGTCAGGTCCGCGAACGGCGGCACCTCAGTCTCCACATCCGCGGCCACCTCTGGCTGCGCGCCCCTCCGACGCGGCTTCCAGGTGGACCTCGAAATCGAAAAGTCCTCGTCCACCTCGTCTTCCGGCGCCGGCGCCACCGCAATAGTGTGGATCTCCACCACAGGCTCCTTGACAGCAGCGACCTCCGCGGCGTCCTTCACTGCCACCAGCGGCACCGACGCAGGCACCGGTAGCGCAACCGCCGGCTGGATCCCATCCCGCACCATCTCCTCGCCCGCTACTCCTCCTCCGATGGCGTCGGCGTCGGCGTCGGCGGCAGGGGCATACGAAGGTGCCGACGGACGTCCGCCGCCCCCGCCGCCGCCGCTCGGCTGGAATCGCGACGAGGCGGCGATGGAGATGATGATGGCGTTGATGACGAGGTACAGGTACGGCGGCGTGAGCCAGGTGGCGGCCACGGCGCGAGCGCGCGGCAGCTCCTCCGCCACGAACGCCGCCGCCGCGGGGCCCAGGAACCGCACGCCCACGGCCGTCAGCAGCGCCGCGGCGGCCGCCGCCGCCGCCTTCACCGTCCGCGCGTACCCCATCGGTCTGCTCTTCTCACCGCCGTCGTCGTCTACTCCTCCTCGCCCGCGGCGAACCCTTGCCTTGCCGTGTCCTCGTCGCCTCGACCGTTTGTGTGCGGCGTGCGCGGCAGCTAGCGAAACGGAAGGAAGCAAAGCGAACGAGCGAGCGAGCGGCCGAGCAGGGAGGTGGGCGTGGTGGGGCGAGGATTTATAACGAGAGGGGCCGGGCCGATGGCGAGACGCGGGCCATCGGATGAGGCCCGCGTGAACGGTGGCAGATGTGGGTGGTGGCGTGTAGAGCGTCTGCGTGCCTGTGCCTGTGTCTGTGCCAGACTGCCAGGGCTTGGCTTGCTTCGTTAGAAAGGTCGAGATCAGCATCAGGCAGCGGCAGACCGGCAGTGTGACCGCGTCCATGGCCGGTGGCGACAGACAAGTGGACGGCGACCTCCCCGGGAGGCTCAGAGCCTGCGGCTCGAACGCCCACGGGAAATCCCGCATCGGACGGGGTCGACGGTCACACGATGGCGTCTGTCCACCGGCCACGCGTTGATCAGACGGCTCTGGTCGGGTGAGTGTTGCACGGTCTCGTTCCGTCGTTCGACAGCGCAGGACTGGACCGTGTCATGGCCATTGCATTCGCACAGTTTTGGGCCGTGTGGGGACGTGGGGTTCAAGTTCATTACAGCAATCAGCGTCCTGTTACAGGTGTGTGCCCCGGACTCTGCAGCCCTGCTGCTGGGTGGTGCGGGACAGACTGTGCTCCGAAGGAAGACGGGTGCTCCAAAGGAAACTGACGCGGCGGGGAGCCGAGGAGGCCGGCCGAGGTTCAAACGGTCAGAAAAATAACCGTTGGGTGCGGTGGGGGAGACTGAGAGAGCGGGCGCGCGGGCCCGGCCGCAGGCGGCCACGTTTCTAGTGGGCCTACCGCGCAGCCACGTATGCCGGGGCCCGCGCCTAAACTAAAGGCGGGCGGACGCTTTGTCTGACTTCCGGGGCCGCGGCCCAGCTGGCGACGGCCGCCCGTACCGCCGTTTCCATGGCTACTGGCTAGGCTAGAGCCTACGGCGAAGAGTCCAGCCCGGCTGAGCTCACCATCGCTGCTTCTGATCGGTGTCGCTGTGCCAGTGATCGTGTTCGTGTCTATCTTTGCGTTCTTCACTCCACCTGTACGTTCCGGCCATCAAGCACCCGTACCGTACGTGCAGGTTCCAAGCTTCCAGCCGTCTGCCATGCCTGCCGATTAAAAATGCACACGCTACGGCGATGTGCACAAATTTGGGTCGAAGCGTGATCTTTTAACGCCAGCTTCCTGCAAAATGCTAAAATGCTTCGAGCATAATACAAATGAGGATGCAATTCTCTTCTGGCAAGAATTAGCTAGTAGGCACATCAAAACATGTCGTTTAGAATAGAGTTTGGTGTACAAATACCAATAATCTGCAAACTGTACAGTTTAGAAACACGTGAGATATATGTAGATCTGTGTTGAGAAATACTTCCAAAATCTTATAAATCTTAAGGGTTTTGTTTAAGAAATATACACAGTGCATTTTAGAAGCTGCTCCGTACCGGCAGACAAAGATGTGCACCAGTTCACGCTAGATGAAGGGCCTGTTTGGTTGGCCATCAAAATTTAGGATTTGGCAAGCCAAAAGTTAGGTAAAAAAATTACTAATGAGTCGGCAAGTCAAATATGAGAAATTAACGAGTTTTGATAGCCAACCAAATAGTTGCCAAATTTATGGCTTATCAATTTATTGATTGGACAATTTTTGGGTTGCCAATCAAGTACATCCGAAACGCAACAGGTTAATCATAAGGAGCTACTATATTACATGAACGTCAGCAGATTAGTGAATACAGTGCATCGTGTGCATGCTTTGTACTTGTTCCATGCTTTGCTACCGTACAAAAAGGGGTCATGAAAGACCGTGTCGAGACCTGGTGTACACGTGTTCATCGTGGTACGGTGGTACGTACATACAGTGCGTTGGCGCGCGGCAAATATATACGTACAGGTGCAGCTCGTCGGGGATCACCTGCCTACTTTGCCCATACAGGCGTGCCTCGCCGGATCCGTATTGCTGCATGCATGCATGCTCCGGGAGTCAGGCCGGTTTATTAGGTGATGAGCCGGTGGCCCGCGACCCTGCGGCGTGGGTCGATGGGAGAGACGGGGTGGATCGGAGTGGCCTAGTTCGACTCGCCATATCTATCCGATCTCGATCCCTTGCACACGTACTCTGCCGCTTTCTCCTGCCTACCCGCCCGCCTCTTCACCCGCAGCCACAAAACTACGCATGCTAGCTTGTGTGCCTAGCTAGGGGCTGGACCGGAGCGCCGCCGCGCCGATCCCTCCCGCGCGTTCGTTCGCTCCATCACTGTGTGCCACACGCCACTGCATGCATGGTCACAAATTTCCGTCAAGGTCTCAAGGTTGAGCTACTAGGGAGCTACCGGCGCCGCCACTCGGTATATTTCCTCCGGTTATAGTAGAGCATTGGCACACGCGATTACGAGAGTTTGTGACGGCGCCGCGGGAATAGAAAAATAACCAGCGGACGACGTACGGACGGCGCGCGCGTATGTGCTGGAAGCGCAGCGCGGATCAGAGCCCTGGCGAACGCGCCTACCTGATAGTTCTGTGCTCTGTGTCGCTGAGATGTACACCGTGTGCACGTGTCAGTGCACGAACTACTCCGTGTATGGATTTACCTGCAGCATTTGCATCATTAGACTTGCTTGCGGCCGCGGGCGTTTCGTCCGTGCAGTTTCCTGTGATGACGAACCTGTGCTGCATGCAGAGTCCCTGTCACCAAACACACACACGTAATCGCCCGTGTTATGTCAGCGTCTACACGGAACAGCGCATCTGGCAGAGCGACGTTAATGAAATTCAACTACCAAAGTATCTCCGGTACGGTAGTGCATCATTAGCTGCCTATCATACTAGTACACGTCCGTACGTACGTCCATGCGTTTACTACTATATACACTTTTTTTTTTTGTTAGTATTAAATTAATTATGACTGCTAGGAGTTGGCTACACTATATCGATCAGCACTTGTTTATGTACTACGTGTACTATATAATTTGAAAATTGAAGTGTAGGTGCTATATATCTCTGTGGCTAGTGTAATAATAGTATATGATTGATTAATTCGGCTGATCATCACCCGGGCGTACAAGGCGGATCTCCGGGAGAGCGACGGTTCCCGAACCCGGCGACGTCGGCGGCCTCGGGAGCAAGCGGAAGGGCGACCTGGCGCCGCCGCGCGGCGCTTGCTTCCCGCTTGCGAACTCGTTCGTGTCTCCGAAGCAACGGAGCAGCGGTGCCTAGTGCGTCGACTTTTAGATCCAGCAGCAGACCGCTCTATTTTACCATACAAAACCTAACTTTTCTCGTGACGACGTGTATATATGTACTACCTCAGCAGTCAGCATGCACAACGCAAGCATGTACTGCATGTCTGCATGCCTACCTGTCACAGCGTGGCTGGATCGATCGAGCATATACTTTTCTTGCACTATACTTCAGCCACCTAGTCATTGTGGCGGATGCCTGTTACATTAGCATGCAAATGCAATTGACTGAGATGGCTAAACAACGTGATGTAGGTTAAAACACTTTCGGTCCTCAACCCCGAATGATCGTGCTCTAGGGGTGTGGGCAGCAAATCTTGCCAACCGGAGGGCCCTCGCGCCCGACATCGGAGCGAGTACTTTTCCTGAGGACGTGTGTGGATGCGCTGATTGACGCGCGTACGTGTTGCATTGCCATCCTAGCTCGTAGAAAGGCACGAGCACGAAGCACCGGGCGGTCGGGCAGTGTGCAGTGTGCAGTGTGCAGTGTGCTCGCGCGCGCGGCCGGCCGGCCAGCCGGGCCGTACCGAGCGCCGTGCCAAAAATGGAACCCGGTTCGTGAAAATGAAAAGAAAAAGGATACGCCTCCGGTCTGTGGCCTGACCACCTGACCGCCTGGCCTACCTCCTGTACCTTCCAACTACCAAGTCCTGAGTAGTTTGTCATTTCCGGCATGTGAGTCACCCCGACCAGCGGCAGGGTTCGCCGAGCCGGACCCATGTGCAGGGCCAGATTTAGTAATGACCTGTAGTCTGGCTGCTGGTTGTTTAGACTTAAACCCATATATGCACGGTGCGTGGATCAATTGACTGGTCACCAGCTCGATCAGCCAGCTGGGGTTACGATTCGGTTTGCCGTTTGCGTTGTTATCGATGAGCGGAAAAGGGTATGTACTCTCCGCCGATTAATTATAATCTTTATACAATTTGTGTGGTAGCCTTGCAGTACTTGCATCTATCGATTGTTTTACTGAAGATGGGAAGATCGATGCCGAGTGAGTGGCTGATGTCGACGTTGCGTCCATCCGTGCCTTGTGTTGGCTGTTGCGCGCGCACCGACCTATCTTTTTGCAGAGTTTCATTCTCGGTTCTCACCATTTGGTGGCGGCGACGATATATATGGACCGCGGAATTGGTGCTTCTCGATCACTCAGAAATCAGAATTGCGTATTGATACCGTGGGCCGTGACGATGAATCGCCGTGATCGGTCGCCGCCACGTGCACGTCCCCGGCCGGTAGGAACGGAAGCTGCTGGAGGAATCACCGTGTACCGCCCACACACGCTTGTTTATTATTCAATTCAATCCATTGTACGTCTTGCGTTGAGCGGAATTATTTCCAGTATTTCGGCGCTGTTACGTTGGGTGGGGTGGACTAGCTGCTTCTCTGCTGTGCCTATGCAGTGCCTAGTAGCTAGGCGACGCACGGTAAGTTTTCATCACACTAGGAACAACGGGCGGCGTTGCCGCGCGGCTGAACCAGTCGCGTAGGAGTTGGATCAATGTTAATTAATCTTTTAGCAGACAGGGTGTCTAGCATTTTGAGCTAGTTTGGTCATATGTTTATGTTGCTACGGATTTGGAGTATTCATTTTTTTATGACAAAGAAGAGGCGAAAAATATTTAGCTACGTTCTTGATTTTAGTTTATTTATGAATTATCTGGTAATTTTCTACAAAGTAAAAAGGTCTATTATATTTTTTTTGGGTGGTAGAATTATCGGATTCGGAGGTAGGATGGATAAGTTATAAACTTTCTAAATTTATCGCAAAACATGAAGGAAAAGAATTTATAAACTATTTTTGATTTTTTGGATGATAAAGAAGAGGGGAAAAATACTTAGCTACGTTCTAGGTTGGTTCTAGTTTATTTATGAATTTTTTAAAATTATTTTACAAATGAAAAGGGTTTACTTTGATCTTTCTGGGTATGTTTCTCGTATACACGTAGCAATTCTTTTGCAAACAGTAGATAAACAGTAAATATACAGCGCACACGAAAGCGATTTTTATGTTGATTGGCCCGGAAATCGATCGGACGGCCCGGGATTTTACTTGGTTGGCTGGAGCTTGGCTCCGGTTTAACTATGTAGTAATGACAGGCGCGCGGTCGTCGAGCATGTAATTGCTCCCGAGTAAACCACAAGGTCTCCATTAGACAGAGAGATTAATGTGTAGTTTATTTCCGGAGAGAGAGTATAAGCATGAGAGCAATATGTATAAAACTAGATCGATGCGTGCAGTGATGTAGATCTATACCAAGTAATTAGGATTAGTTAAGCATGATGTTAAGAAACATGTAGGTGCTATGACTTGGACGTGTCTAGATAGAATCAAGAAGGTCACAAGCTTTTTGAGTGCAAAGTGAAGAAGGGAGAGAAAAATAGAAAGAGAGCTAGGAGCGAGAAGACAAGCCACTCACCAATACCTAACCGATGACAATGACAAGAAGAACACCATACCCTATTATCCTTACTATTCAGAATGAAGAATGATACCATGATGGCTCACAAGGTCAACAAGCAAGACAAGAAGAAGTGGATCAAGCTAATTGGAGTGTCCAAGGAGATCATATCAACTATGAAGAGCACCAAAAAAGAAGTTTGAGTTTCAAAGAAGATGCTAGAGTCCATGGGGCTTGGAGAATTTAGAGATTGTGGACTTGGCATAGTTGGGATTTATACCATGTTAACCTAAATTCTTCAACCCATATATGTGAGGTTAGCCTAATTGAATGACATGGCCCGGATAAGCCGGTTTGTATCTATGCATCTCTATTCTTTAATTTGTTTCGCCAAGTCGGTTTAGTATCCAAGGTCCATCCCATCCTTGGCGTGCTAATCGGCCCGACCAACCCCTTGATAGGGTACCCGCCTACTCGGTACTCGACGATGAGGGCATTGTCATGTATTAATTCAATGTCTTGCGTTACCACTGAGCTCTTGGCCTAACATAATAGTTTCGTAATCATTGTTGATGGCAAAACACCAGCAATGGGCTATTTGTATGTTTTGATGTTTGTTTTTGCAGTTTAATTATTAGGTCTAAATTTGAATGAGACCTTGAATTGAACAACATCTTGAACTAAACTAAACTCTAAAATCCAAATATACACAATGGGTAATACATGTTCATTTTGATTTGGATTCCAATTTCAAATTGTCTATTTCTAAGAATGGTTATGATTATTATGTGGCAAAACCCAACCAATTTTAGCTTTTTTTTGAAGACGTCACCGGAGAGGTGAGAGCCCCATCTGAATATATTCCATTGATGCCGGCAAGCCGGTGCACGAAAATTGCCCGTGAACAAAGAGTTCACAACAAAAGCCGAGGGCTAATAAAGTTTATTACACAGTGAATAGATGACAACAAACATCATTCTATCCGTTGTCGAAGACAGCAGCTTGCTTACAGGAAGAGGGTATGGCGAAAAAAAAAACCTCTATGCCCTCCAAGCAAACTCAACCATGTAGCAAGACAATATAATGCAACAACCATAATAAATGCAAGTGCAATATGGCCACTCCAATGACCTACTCGCTATTTGGATCCAAACCATCAAAAGCCTCGATCTCTAACTAACAGTTACTCCGTGGCAGCAAGTTAGTAGTTAACTTGTCGGTGCTTGTCGGTGCTATGTTTTTTTTGGAAGACTTAGTAAAGTTCGTCTCTCTCTTAGCAGCTAACCTAGGTATGTACAAACTTGGGAAAGCACGGTAACACCTACGTGCATATGCTTGCATATGGTGGTGTGGGGAAGCAGGGCAGAGGAGCCGCACGTCGTCCATCATAGCCGTTACGTCGCAGCGATAAGGATCACGCTGGATGCGCATACGGCATGCATATTTATCTATCTATCCGCCTACGCGTGCGGGCGGTGGGCGGTGGGCGGTTGGCGGTGTGTGTGAACATACCTATGACCGTGGAAACTTCACTAGCTCCTGTCGCGCGGGCGCGTTGCATAAACCAGCTGCAAAGCATATGCGCATCTCTATCCGGCCAGTCTCCAGGGATTACTACATGATGTGATGCATGGTTGGTGGATATATGGATAATCTTATCGACGCTCCTGTCATTGTTTCCTGACTGCCTGCCGCCGCCGGCGAGCCAAATGCTGCTCGACACATGCAAGCGGCCGGGGGCCGGGATCTTGCGCGTCCGGCCGGGCACTCCGGAGCCGGCCACCTGCAGGTCGTCGACGGGCCGATCCAAATTACAACAAAGCCATAACGAACCAACCCGGGTCTTGCGCGTTTCAGAGGAAATTTCTATACGACATCTACCTGTCACTAGTCAGAATGCAGTAGTCAAGCCAGACGCGAGAGTGCACCGGCCTGCACTGAGCACGCTACTCCAGGCCCAGCTGCACCCTTCTCTCTGTTTGAAAAAGGAAGAACACTGCTTCAACAACTTCCTTTTTGTTATATCCCCTAAACACGATGTCACGATGAGATAACATGCACAATGTAGCTTTGTGCCGACTATATCTATATTCGTGAACTGCAGACTATATAGCAGTAGCCCAAAGAGGCGGTACAACGCGCTCCACTACGTGCACAAATACCTTGCGTCATTGTTCTGATAGATTTGTAGGATCGTGTAGGTGTAGATCAGTATGTGCACAAATACCTTGCGTCATTGTTCTGATAGATTTGTAGGATCGTGTAAGTGTAGATAAGTGGGTGGATTCTTTACCATTCGTGATAAATCGAGTAGAAGATCATGGTGCCCCATCTTGGGGCACGAATCAGAGAGAGAAGAAGAGAGAGGAGAGTGGAGAGACATACCGTCGTGATCCGGAGGCCACCTTCGCTGGTTCGTCGATGGAGTCTGGGCACGGCCAGCGGCGTTCGCAGAAGAGGATGCAGTGGCGTCCTGGCAGCGGCGTGGGCGTCGGGGTGCTGCAGGGGCGACGGTGAAGATGCTGGTGGTGCTTTCCGTCGTTGGCAGCGCATCCCTTTGGATCGGATTAGGGTTTAGATGGTGGGGAGTGGCGGCTGCTGTGACCCTCGTATACAGAGCCAGTGGCCCCCCACCTCCTTATATAGGCACTGTGCGATGGAGGCCCACCAACCAGTAGATGGCTGGGCATCCCCGATCAGGACGCGGGATTAAGGCCTAAATGGTCGTTGGGCCTATTTGGTGGGAGAACAATCTAACATTCTCCCCCTTATCTCTCATCATTTTCATCATTCTTGAACTTCTTACTTCAACATTTAATTTCAATCATTCTTACTTCTATCCCATTCCATTACAGATTAGTGCATTGAGCGTGTCTCGTCGTCACGATAACTAGTGCCATTAGACTAACAGCCACAACACACTTTCTCTGTTTTGGAATGAAACTCTCTTCTGGGGCCTTTATTGTCCGAAAATCATAGGCTATCCCATAAACCTATGTCGACTGTGTATTCTCTGAACACGCTGGACGGTAAACCTTTAGTAAGCGGATCCGCAAGTATTTCTTTCTTATTACTTATATATGTTCAATACAATGATTCTAGACTTTCTCCTTTACGACGAATACATTCATGTCAATGTGTTTGGCATCACACTTGACCCGTTGTCATAGGAGTAAAATACTTAAATGGTTGTTGTTGTTGTCAACCATTATCAATTTCGGGTATAGGTTCTCTTAACCATTTCGCCTGTTCTGTAAGCCTCATAACATGTCATAGCATAACTTTTCATCATTCATCATAATTGTTTCTTTGAATCTTTTCCACAATAAAGCTCCAACAGCGAGCTACACATCTCGCTGAACTTTTCATTCTTTGTACCCACAACTATTAGAGAGTACTTGATCTTCTTTATTCAACATGAGGCTATAAGTCTTTTTCAAGACATTCTTTATTCCATTCCAGTGATCTATGTCTGGACTTGACTTTTGCCAAATCATCCCGGATACATGAACAATATCAGGGTAAGTTCTTACTTATAATCATTCATTACGCTTCCAACAGCTGAAGCATATATGACGTCCATTTTATCAATCTCATTTCGGTTCTTTAAAATATTTAAAATTCCAAAATCCATTACCCTTGACTATAAGAACAGGCATAGGTTTTCTTTGTATGCATACTTTGTTTCTTCAGAATCTTTTCTAAGTATGCCTTTATGATAGTTCTAATACCCCTTTTCTTCTCTCTCGATGAGTTTCAACTCGAATGATTCTTCACGGACATTCTTCTTATTGAAATTTGAGAATAAAACTTTTTTCTCTATCAGTAGATTAACATCAATACTAGTAAGCAAGATGTCATCAACATATAAAATTAGGAAGTGAATTTTCCA
Organism: Bothriochloa decipiens; assembly: GCA_023333625.1. Classification (NCBI taxonomy): domain Eukaryota; kingdom Viridiplantae; phylum Streptophyta; class Magnoliopsida; order Poales; family Poaceae; genus Bothriochloa; species Bothriochloa decipiens. Next base: position 10,031,213 of record CM041631.1, on the reverse strand, counting down.
TTCATAAACTTTGCATAAATACAATTGTCCTCCATATTCTCTTTTAAAACCCAAACTTTCTTTGATTCATCAACTTTAAATTCTATTTTCTAGAGACTTGCTCTAATCCTCAAATTATTTCTTCAAGCAACATCCCTTATGTTCTTTTCCATCCACGACAAAAAACCCTTAGGTTATGCCATGTAAACTATTCACATAAATCCCCATTAAGGAATGTCATCCTTACATCTATCCGATGTGACTCTAAATCATAATGTGCCACTAATATTCATTGTAATTTGTTTATTCTCTTTGAATGAATCTTTCATCACAAGTTGTATTATATATCTTTCTTTGTTCCCTCCAGAGCCACATTACGTCTTGTAGACCCATTATAGCCCACTGTTTTGGCTCCATTAGGAATTTCCTTCAAATCCCAAACATTGTTGGTATTTATCGATTTCATTTCATCTTCATTTGCTTCTTGCCATTTGGACGAATGAACGTCTCTCATGGCTTTTTTAAAATAGATGGGATCACCTTTCATTTGAATTTTTTTATTAACATTGACTTCATAGTCATCCAAATAAATATTTTTTCTCATTCTTTGAGACCTACTAGGGCCTCATGGCAGTTCTTTCATATGGGGCTATCGTTGCTCTTCATTGCCAAGAGGCAATTATTCTATAGGCTCTCGTAACACAAGATCCTTATTTACTTATTCATCTTTTGAAGGGAAAACAACAGGTGTTGTATATGTCATACAACATCAACAGGTACTGAGCAATTTATTGCTCTTAAAACATTGAGTAGGCATGCAATCCCACTTTTATTCAATTCTTTAGGTATCTATATACCATGCTCCCCCAGATTACTCCATCTTCTATAAAGATGCGTATCTATAAATTTCTTATTTGGGTTTAATACATCATAACTTCTTACGTGCTTCAAGCACTATTTTAGTATCTCTCACTGAGCTATATTCCTATTTGAACCATAAAAGGTCTAGGAATTTAGCTATTCCCTTTCTTTAGGGGTATTCTTATTGTGACTGTTGTACTCCCTCAACAATCACATTCATCTTTTATAGATCACTCTTGTTCATATCACATTCATCTTTTATATCACATTATCAAAAGTATAGGGGAGTATCTTTATTGATTTTCTATTTCTTAATTGATTTCACAAATCTCTGCCTCAAAATGTGGCCAGAACTTTTTTGCCATAATTTTGAAACTATTCAAAATTCTTATAAATGAGAAAACTTTCATTACTTCATCCACATGACAATGCCATGCAAATAAAATTATTTCTTAAATCTTTTGGGAGTACACTTTCCTCATTCCAGTTCATGAATCTCAACAGAGTCATTCAGTATTTCTACAAGTTACACTTGCATGTCATTCTTATCATTTGGTTCATATGCAACTTCTTCCCCCGCCATGCAGGATAACTCAGTCAAAACCTCCCGCCATGCGGGATAATTCCCAATAAAAAACATCAATGCCAGAATTGGTGTGGCAGAACCTCCTAAATTATATGGCCCACACGCACCTATCATTATCTCAAAGACTTCTGATAGCCATGCATGCGTCCCATACAACTTAGAAAGCCCTGTCGGGTGCCCTCAAAGGACCCCGATTAAACCACATTTAATAACTCATACCAGGATCAACAAAGGAGTAGCTACAACATTACCACATTTATTATAAAATATATATATCAGAGTGCGGAAGAATAATAAAATTAAATTTACAAAACATGAATAAGTTAACTTTTTACAAACTTAACTTCTATTGCAGAAGCAGAGTAGAACTACAGAAGACAACTTAGGTAGAGCGCCTAAGTCGGGAGAGGACAACCAGGTCACGTCGAGCCCACCGACATGAACTTGATTTGAACACCAATTAGCACCTGCAACAGGGGTTCAACAAACCCTGAGTACAAAAGTACTCAACAAGACTGACCCGACGAAAAAGAGGGGTGAAGACTCAAGAAATGCAGGCTAGAGGGACAAGGTAAGGTTTGTAAGAGATAAAAAATTTTGCGAAAAAGCTTAACAGAAAGAAAAGTTTGCTTGGATCTAGCTCCAATTACAACCAACTTCATTATTGAACCCTAGTCATTGTTCAAGTTGTTACTACGATGATGAACACCGATCGAGTCTTCTTCTCCGAGAAGCAACGGCGATTCGAATCCATTTTCATACCCAGCTGGGACCTAGGTCACTGGAATACCGAAGACTTTAACTCCGATGCACCCCAGATGAACCGATATACCGGGATAACAATCGCAGCTATATATCACCACATGATACACGTGAGCTCTTCGGCCTAGCGTACCGAGATACGTGGGAACTTAAACCCCACAGTAAAACACACTATGACATATGTGGGATCTCTGGCCCCACTATAAGTCACTCCATGATATACACGGCTCCAACCATCCGTATATCACTTTATGCATGTGGATTTCTAAATTCTCGATATCACCAGTTCACCAACGGACGGGACCTAGGGCATCAACAGACGGAAACACTACAGAGAGACTCCATTCCCAGTGCAAGTTAGCCGTCCGGACTCGATTTATTTCTATTATCAAGATTCTAACAAAGAAAACCAAACTCATCTTTTTCATTCTTTTACCTTTGAACATTTAACTAAATAAGCAGGGCTAAGCGTTACTACTTATCTTCCAAAGCAGGTAACAAGGAATAAGGAAATAAGACAGGTAATGCAATTGGTGGGTTTTCACTCAACTCCTATTACCTAATGCAACATATCATAGCTGAAGCGATAAAACTTTTATAAATAGAATAGGGTTTGAATGCATCCGAGGCTTGCCTTGATGTTCGGGGTAGACGGTCTCAAACTCTGGATCAACTCCCGATTCCTGAATCTGCTCTTCCTTCGGATCTAGGCGACAACGTTAGCTCTCCGTTAACGGAAGCTATTCGATAATTAATATGCTTTAACATGAGGGAATAGTAAACATGATGCTCGATGGATGCATGATCAGATTAAGGGATCGAGTACAACTTTTCTTCATGATAAAGTTGCAAGCCAACAAAACTTCGCTTATAAAACTCATTAGGGTTAACTACGCCATTTAAGAAATTAATTAAACACATAAAATAATGTTGATTAAGCCCTAATGACATGATTAAGGTAAGCATAAACAATTAATTAAAGTGCCAAAGGTCATTAGGATTAATGACCCAAGGTCATCAATCAATCCCAAAGTCAAACAAATTCTATAATGATTAAACTCAAATAAAGGGATTAATTAATTATTTAAAAGCATTAATAAAGGCATAAAATTAAAGTTATCAAATTAAGCCCAAATTTTTATTTTAGAAAGTTCTTAGCCTAATTAGATCGCAAAACAAATTTCAGAATTAAAAGTCAATTATTTTATTTATTAAAAATCATTGAAAGTCCATTTTTCAATTAAAAGGGCTAATTTTAACATATGCAAAAAAAAGTACTCAAATTTGGCATTTCATATTTTTTTCTAGGTAGATTACATCATAAAGAACACTCATAAAAATTTTTAGAATTTTTGGAGCTATATATGAATTACTATGATTTTTCAAAGAAAATAGCATTTAAATTATTTTCTGAAAATAGAAAAAGAAAATCGGCACAGTACTCCCGCGCTGACCGATGATCCGCCAGAGGTTGACCGGCGATTACTCGCCGTCGACGAGGTCTCCGGTGACCGGACTTGGACCACTGGGCCCAGCTCGACACGGCGAGTCGATGGAGGTAGCTAATGGCGTGGCGGGGCGACGGCGGCACCCACGCCGGCGGACATGGCGGCGCAGCGGAGCTAGGGCACGACGACGAAGCTCACCGGAGCTATTTCTGGCGACGGCGACTACACAGACACACGCAGGGCACTCAGACGATTTCGTTTGGCAACAAAATGAAGCCAAACTGGAACCCCAGCCCCGACGGCTACGCGCGCGGCGGCGCTGGCAACACTGCGCCGGCGGCGAACTACGGTGGCCGGCGATTATGACACGGGAATGATGAAATTGATAGCGCAAACAGTTGCAGGAGCTCACCCCGGTGCTGACGCGCACGTTGATGAGGGCCCGGAGTAGTTGAATCGAGCTACGGTCGGTGGCGGTGATGGCGGCGGCGGCGCTCCGATGGCAAGGTCGGTGTCACCGGAGTTCCTGTGGACCATCAAGCCAGCCAAGGTGCGCATGAGAGGCAGGATAGCATGGAGAACATGACAGGAGGGTTAAAGAGAATATATTTTCACCCTGTGCGGCGGTCGACGGCGAAAGAGCTCGCGGCGGCGCGGTGACCGGCCGTGAAGAAGATGACGGCGTGCGGTCAGCTCCGGCGAGGAGAGCAAGCACGAGCTAGCTCAAACCGACCGTAAGGATGTGGAGGAGCTAATGGCAAGAGCAATCGGGGAAGGATAGAGCGACGGCGGCAAATTCGGACGGCGGAACAAGGTTGTCGGCGACGGCGGCGGGGAGAAGAAAGAGGAGAAACGGCGGCGACCGACCGGTATTTATAGGCCATTGGCGACGCATGGATGGGCGACACGATGACGACGAAGGTTCAAGTGTCCGGAGCGAGCTGGCGATTGAGATATTCGCGGCGGTGGACGGCGGCGCGCGTTGAGAAGCCGGCGATGGCGGCCGACGATAGGTTTCGGTACTGTTCGAGAAAATTACAGAATTGCTATTTATTTAAAAATACAAATTACTCCAAATTTATATAAGAACATGAAAATCTCTAAAATTATCATTTGCATAACTTTTCAAGATCTACACTTTTCTTTTAACTGGCATCCTCAAATTCTATCTGGATTTTGAAATTTGAATTCAAATTCAAAAAGGGGATAAAACCCTAGAAACAAACATTTAAAATTACTTTTGATTTTTCACTAGAACTTGAAAATATTCAAAACTATGAAATGTTTAACTTTCCAAACCAAACCTTTTTATTATACAAAATTTTCCAAAATTATGCATAATTTTTGAATTATGGCTTTAAAACCAAAAGAGGACAAATGCTAGAAAACTGTATTTTCAAATTCATTTGAAATTTATTTTGGAAACTTAAAAAACTTTACATACCAACTTTGTAGCTCTTGTCAATATCTACAAACTATCTTTTTAGAGTATCTCCAAATTCTTTATAGATTTTGAATTAGAGAAAAGGGGGTAAAATTAGGTTTTAGAATAAAGGGTTTTTGAAATAGAATTTAAACTCGATTTGGTTTCTAACTTAATTGGTTGGTTATTAGTGATCACAAACATCATCCAAGGACATTTTTAGGTCATTGACCCAATGACACCCTTGGTTGACCAAGTTAACTTTTGAAAAAACTTTTTATAGCATTTCCAATTTGAATTTAAATTTGAATTGCCAGACTTAGAAATAAGCTTTGGAATCCAAATTCAATTTCAAATATGGAAATCATTTTTAGGGTTGGACTTAGACTTATACACTATGCTTGACACTAGTGTAAACACAGTTTACACCTCAAGTACATAGAGTATAAACTAAGCATTTGCGATGACATTCAAAAATAGGGTTTTATTATTTCATGTGACAAAACATTCCAGAAACCCAATCAACCTATGAAATGTAAACTTATTTTAGTTAATGCACATTAAGATTGACTTAAACATGAATGCTTTGCAATGCATAGGATGCGCAATGATTATGCTTTAACAATGTACTTGATCAGGTTTTAGTTGTCATTAACATCTACGATGTTACAATTGGTCCTCAAGACATTCAAATATCAAATTCAAAATAAATTCGAATACTTTTAACACCATGCTTAATCCGACGTTGGTCAAATTAAACATGCATATAACCTTACATTTCATATCATAATGATTAAAACCAAAAGTTATTACATATTACATCTCTTGACATGATGATTAAAACTAAGACTAAATTCTTATTCATAAAGAGTACATAAAAAAATTCTTAAACTATACTCTTATTGCTCTATCTTCTTTTCTTGATCAATGTCCTTGAATTCTTTTCTTTTTAGGCTACTCTTTGAAGAGAACATTATCCTTTAAGCAATGACCTTTTTTATATATATATGAAAAATTTGCATTTTCATCTTCTGGGTCATAAGTACCCAGCTTATTCCTTGCCTTCAAGAATCAAGGCATCAAAATCTTTGTCTAAAAAATATTCAACAATAATCATCAATAATGAGCATAAAATAACCCTATGTTGGTCTGGTTAAAGACATGCACATTAAACTTTCAAATCTTTCTTTATATTCTAAATCACCGTTGGACAGAAAATAGAATAAAAACTTTATTCTTCTACATCAATTCTAAATCACCATTAGGCAGAATTAGAATTAATGCATATAACTCATAAATAATATCATAATAACTAAATTCTGTTAACTCATCTTCAAATTAAATTCAAACTTTTGAATCTTTCTTTCATATTCTAAATCACTGTTGGACAGAAATAGAATAAACACCATTCTTCTATATTAATTCTTTCATATAACTCAATCATGTTGGAAAACATACAACTTCTCCTCAAAATTAAATTCTCCCGTTGGTTCGAATTTAATTAGAGGATAATCAACTTCATTGCACCAGAAACATGAAAACTCGTTTCTCGATCTTTCATTCAAAATATTTCATAGTTCTTTATCTATTCTCTGAAAAATTCATCACTTTGATTCAAATTCATAGAGATTCAAATGTTAAACTCATAAACAAACTTATAATACTGTTATCATCAACGTTGGTCAGAAAATAACAATATTATAATTTCTCTTATTCATAAATTGACTATTCCTCCAATTAAAATTTTCTCGTTGGTTCCAATTTTAAGTGGAGAATGAAATTTTTCATCATTTATTCAATAACTCCTTCTGCTCTCCAAATTAAATCCTCCCGTTGGTTCGGATTTAATGAGAAGGCAATAAACCTTTTCTTTGCAGCGGAAACATTAGTAGATTTTTTATAATTCTACTTTCCAGAAACTTTAAAGTTTCTATACTCTCCCTTGAACAAAGTTATTGTTGGACAAAAATTATATTGAGATTGGCATCAAAATTCAATTCAAATTCATCAAATATATGCTTCAAATTAATTTCTAGAAAATAGAAAAGGTTAAATAACAACATTACTATTCTCTTTGTCATTTCAGCCCGAGGCCTGGCTTAGCCCGCGGCGGCCACCAAACATGCGCCCCGCGGCCAAATCGGCCCAGCTACGTAGCGGCCTAACGCAACCCAGCTGCTTCCTTTCCTTATTTTTTTTATCGCTTCATTCTTGGCTGGCCGGCCCATCAATACGGCCCATGGCCACGTGCTCTCCGATGCCCAGGATGCAACCTGGGCCTGGGCCGGGAATTCCGTCGCCAGCATGGACTTCAAGTGGTCCAGCTAATCGTGGACGTTTGCCTTCATCCGACGGTCCTCCGTCATTTTTGGTTCAACAAAACCGGCCGAGCCAGCCTCTCCCCCGAAACCCTAGATCATTTCCACCCTGCTCTTCTCTTGCGCCGCAGGCAGCAGCTGCCGCAGTTCAGCGGAGACGGTGGAGGTCGCCGGCGACTGTCTCGCCGGAGATCCTGCCTCCGACAGCTACCCCGCCTCTTTGCTTTCTCTTTCACTACCGCAGCAGTCGCAGCCCCTCGGCCATGGTGGCCTAAGTGCCGACGAGGAAGGCAACCGCCGGAGCAAGTTTGGCAGCTCCCCCCGCCTCTGTCTCTCTTTTCTTTCTCTACCTTCTCTTCCAGTTCACAGCGGGCAACGACGGCCACTCCGAGCGACTGGAGGAAGGTGACGGCGTCGTCATGCGCCCATTCGCCAGTGCGTGCACTCCCCGTGGGTGAGCGCGGTGCGGTCGAATGGTCGCGCTGCGGTGCCCTTCCATCGTGATCCGAACGGTGGCTCGGGTTATGCCCGCACGGTGGCAAAGCGGCGGCTAGGCTTCTCTTCCCGCTCGTCCATGTACGCGGCGTATCACTGGCGAGCCGGTTCTTTCTGTCCGCGCTCCGGCCATGGAGATGGTTGGAGGCAGTGACGAGACGGCCGGCCCCAGGTAGGTACCCCCAAGACCGACCCATTTATCTGTTCTTGTTCGTTCTAGGGTTAGGGTTTTGAGATTGGGATTTCTTCCAAATCAAGCCTGTTTCCCTTTTTTATCTGATTTCTATTCTATCCCCAACTCAATCTACACACTAGAAATAACTAGGAGCTGATACCATTGATAGATTTCTAGGATCGTGTAGGTGTAGATCAGCGGGTGGATTCTTTGTCATTCGTGATAAATCGAGTAGAAGATCATGGTGCCCCACAATGGGGCACGAATCAGAGAGGGAACAAGAGAGAGGAGAGTGAAGAGACATACCGTCGTGATGATCCAGAGGCCACCTTCGCTGGTTCGTCGATGGAGTCTGAGCACGGCCAGCGGCGTTTGCGGAAGAGGATGCAGTGGCGTCCTGGCGGCGGCGAGGGCGTCGGGGTGTTGCAGGGGCGACGGTGAAGATGCTGGTGGCGCTTCCTGTCGCTGGCAGCGCATTCCTATGGATCGAATTAGGGTTTAGATGGTGAGGAGTGGCGGCTGCTGTGAACCTTCTTATATAGGCACTGTACGACGGGGGACCACCTGCCAGTAGATGGCTAGACGTCCCCGATCAGGACGCGAGATTAAGACCCAAATAGCCGTTGGGCCTATTTGATGGGTGATCAATCTAACGTGTTCATGTATCGGGAATCTTGGACTACTAGCGTAGTGTGTAGTGCTACATGTAGATGTATAGTACATAAGTGTATAGCTAGAGAACAAGCTGTCACACGTCAGGGCCGTTAATGCTCACGTCCCGAGATTAGAGGTGGTTCACTACACCGTGCTCGTCGCTGATAAGGATTGCAGCGGTGGACAGAAATCCCTCTCCGTCACCCCCCTGGCCAGCGGCGCCTAGCAAATCCAATATCACAATGAACTCATGCTGCTCACATATTCTTTTATCTCTACAGTCTAGGCTATGTATAGGAATCACGTATAATTTGTAAGGCTACGTATAGAGTACCAGTATGAAGACAACAACGGCACCATGGAGCCAGGGTCCAGGGACGACGACTTTCATGCCAAACTGACGCCTGCCTCCAATACGATAAGGTACTCCAAAACGATAAGGTGTGGCTTTATTAGCTAGTACTCCGTATATGTCATACCTATCTACTCACAAAACGCCATACGTGACCCTTTGACCATGGAAATGAACCTTTATATTACTATGAATTTAACTAATTAAATTTCACCTGAGAGCAGCACTTATTAACTTGCATCAGCAAATCAAGCGTACTAGCTAGCGCACACAGCAGGCTTATCCGAATCTCACATGCATCGATTCTTAATCTTATCGACATGGACACTTGCTAGTTGCTAACCATATTTGCCCCCTAACTTCCCGGCTAACCACCACGTCGCCGGCGAGCCATACCCTGCTCAACACTTGCCGCGCGCAATCCGCAGGGCGTGCGCCGGCCATGCACCGGTTGACCGCGACCCCGGGCGGCTTTGCGTGTGCAACGACTCGTCAAGTCACCGGTCACTAAATTACTTGTCAGAGGTCAGGTCAGTCGGCAGAGTACACCTGCAGTATCTCAGTATCTGATTCGATCCCCTGCAGCAGTGTACTATATGCTCCCAATGAGTAACGAAGGATCAGACGGCTGGCAGTGGCCGTGTCGGTTACAGGTTTGTACATTGTACAAATGCATACACAGTAGTCGAACGTGGATCTCTCCTGTGCGTAAGAACTGTCATTGTTCATGTAAATGCATGGAGTGTCCTGTATGTAGTACTCCTCTGCAGAGAGTATTTATGTACAGAAAGTAATGTTCACGTCTCGTTAGCGAAAAGGATTGAAGTCGACACAGACATATAGTCTAGAATGTAGACCGGATAAATAAATAAATAAGGATACAAACAAACAAGGACAAGTAACATGGTACCTTTGACAAAATCAGAATCAGGGTACGGTTAAAGATCTAACAATAATATCTCAAAGTGCAATAAAAAAAATGTAGTGAAAGGAAGAAGTTGCTGTGTTTTTTTTTTCCCAAAATTAAATAGATTTCCGCTATACTCCAGGTTGTGAACGTCATCTCTCTAGGAATATTCGTGTAGAGAAAGTGATTGCGTGGGGGCTTATACTGTTCTACCAAAAATGGTGTACACACGCGGTTCGCATATTATACAGACGCATGCATGCTGAATCTGAGTGAGGCGTTTTCTGGAAATAAACCTGCGAGTGCGAGGCTAATTAGTTTGACCGCTTTTAATTTGCACGAGCAGATCGATCAAGTCAAGTGTGTAAAGCACGCGCAGTTTTAATTTGTCCAAATCTTGCATGGCTCATTAATTCTTATTATTACCGGAGCAAATTAGCCAGTTACCTTATCCTTGCAAAATTGCGTGCATATGCGGGTCACATCGCCGGCGAGCCAAACCCGGCTGGACACTTGCGCAAGTCGCCGGCCATGCACTGGTCGACGCGCGACACATCCAACGACCAACAAATAGCGCAGCAAATCTTTGCGCGTTTCAACGACGACGACACATTCTGTTGCTGCTGGTCACTTGCATGCTCAGTTGCTTGCTCTTTGCGAGATGATCGATATATATGTCAAGTCAGTCGGCAGAGAGTACACAGGTGCACGCTGTGCCTGATCAAGGGACTGTACGGTGCCCGGCCCTATATATAGACACGAGACACGAAGGATCATATACATATACCGCACTCGGCAGTGGAAAGGCAATCGTGTGATCGTGTCGATTGTATAGGTTTGTATCGACCGTGTATAGTCACGTATAGTATGTAGGCAAAAAGTGTATAGCCAGGACCTTCTCGATCTTCCTGTGCGCAAAAAAAAAAAATGTCTTTGTTCATGTGCTCCGCAGAGTATGCACAGGACGAAGCAACACCGTCATTTCAGCATCGGCGAGAAGGACTGAAGTCGACATAGATAATCTTAGGATGGAGACTATCTAACCAAGGAGTCAAGGATGACAGGATAAACTTCAGAGAGAGAGAGAGAGGGTGTAGGTATAAGCTACTAGGTCTTAGTCTTACTCCTAAAAAGAACCAAATGTCATCACCTGATCACGGCTAATCGCTTCACCTCTCCCGTAATCGCCCCGCGCTAAACACCCCGCCTCGCTCCCTCTACGTGCCTCCGCGGTGGAACCGCCATCGCGCACGACCCCCAGCCCGGAGCCCACGTCCTTCTATCGCCCTCGGCTCTGATCGGCCTGCCGCGCTTCGCCCGATCTGTGCGCGCACCACGGAAGACACCTAGCCTTTTGCCCCGCCGCCACCTCAGAGGTCACGGCTGCCCTCATCCCGCCGCCGACACCGCCGACGCCCAGCAGAGGCTGCTAGCCCACCGCCGCCGCGCCCCTGCGGGGCTGCGCCGGCCCACCCCAGGAGGTAGTCCTGACATGCCAAAGCACCGTCCCGTCCTGAGCTTCCTGCCTCCTCGACGGCCGAAGGAGAGTGGGATCGAGCTCATCGCTTGCATCGGCACCGAGGAGGACGTCGCCGCAACCGCGCCCTGCCCCTGGCCTGACCTCTCTGGCACGCGGCCCGCAGCGGCGCTTGCATAGACCAACACGTGCCTCCGTGCCGCCGTCCCGCCGATGCCACTGCCTCTCGTCCCTACCTCAAAAGCATATATGATCTCAGCGGCTGATGATTTGAATGACCGTGTGCAAGATAAGTACCCGGTTAACCTGCACATATATGATCTCAGCCCATGGGATGGCCTGGCAGCTCTCGGCGACACCTGGGCAAGGCCATTGAGGCGATTTGTTGCTGGTTCTTTTTTCTTCTTCCTGCTGATCACTGTACATATCAGATTTGCCTATGAACGAATTTTTGCGTTGGGTCAGGATTGTGAATTTTAAAATCTGGCAAACCATTATGATAAATGTATTGCGGGATTATGGATTATTGGCAGTGTACATTGTGGATGAGAGGGGGAAAAGACGTCTATTTGTTTTAGCTTTGGAGTATAAAAGCATTCCTTAACTCTTGTTGGCTGTGCACCTCACTTTCTCCCTGACTATGGCATTCAGAATGGGTAGTGCATCACATGCATTTATCATTTATATATTATTTTAACTATACTATATATTTGGTTTGATTGCTGATTAATAATCCTTGCAGGGAACTGCCACCCACTTATTGTCATGTTGTGTGGGATGAGAACAAAATTACTACTTATTGATGGTGATTATAAAACTTATTCAGAATTTTTTTTTTGCAAGTGATGTTCTAGGTAACTTAATACCCTTAACTTTTGGCAATTGAATTGCAATCTCACTGACTTATGTTGGTGAATGTTAGTTTATCCAGGCTATCTTGGCACGAACATTATGTTGGGAGCTCCACACAAGAGACAAGCTAGCATATGTCCTTGATGGTGATAACTTAAGACATGGCCTGAACAAGGGTTCGTGGTGTTAATGCTGAAGATCATGCTGAAAATATAAGGAGAGGTGGTAAGTGTCTGGCCAAGATAGATATGTCTATCATATTTAATGGGACCCCCATGAAAGTAAAACCAAGTCTTGCTCTTGCCATTATTTTATCACATTTTCTTTCAGCTATTTTGAACAGGTGAAGTAGTAAAGTTATTTGCCGAGGGATTGGGAGTTTAGGATTGGTAAGTCACTGCATGTATCAAGTCATTTTCTTTCCCCCTTTGGTGAAGTGATAATTGATAAATTTTTGAGTTGTTGAAATGTTTTTCTTCGTTCATGGGATCTTTACTGAATGCATTCACGGCAATGACCACTTACAACTCTATTCCATATAGGATCACACTAACTTAAACTTAAATACACTACAAAATTAGACATGCTCACCTAAGAAGTGAATATGAATACAGTTGGTGTCAGGAAGATCAAAACTCAGTTTTCTCTATTGCGTCTAAAGTTTTTCCATCGGCTATATCTTTTCTCAATCTGACCTGCTTTAGGGGTGTTAGTATCTCAGGCTTTAGGGCGTTTAGTATCTGAGGCTCTATTAGGGGGTGTTTAGTATCTCCATTATTCTTCCTAATATCTGGTTAAGTGATGGTGTTTTCTTATTGAACTAGGCAGTACAAGAGGGCATGAACGAAGGTCTAGGACTTCAGATCATTTACCTAAATCAAACATTGATCTTTGACTTCACATCGTTTTTCCATGCAGGATCATATAGCACAAGTAAACTTTGACATATCCATTACCTAAACCAAATATTGCAATTTTCTGCATCTATGTTCAATGGATAAGGAAATATACAGAATTAGTGCTTTGCTAAACTCACCTAAATTGTCCACAATTTGCATTTGCATCGCTATTGATTCTACATAATTGAACTGGGAAGTCGGAAATTGCTACACTGATTTTTTGGAGCCTCTCTTAGTTTCTTTTCCTTCTCACGCGCAATTATGAATGTATCTATTGTATCTGAGCAAACTACCATTGTTGAACTCCTTTAGGTCAAACTACCATTGTTGAACTCCTTTAGGCCCAGAGCAGCAGTTTGAGCAACATCAAGACATTGTTTCAATGTTTGCAAACTCACAGGCATCAATGTCTTCACTTTCTACATTTCCATGAAGAATAATATAGGAACTGAGTATATTACTCATACATATAGACTATATAATTGTTCTCCCGTTGCAACGCATGGGCACTTAACTAGTAATAAAGAAAATTAAAAGTAGCTTTCCAAAAACTAATTTCCACTCCATATAGCGAATGTTACCTTTGTTAGTACTACATGCATCACAAAGCGACTGAGTTGCTAAATTTTTAGATTGACGAACTCATCATAGGCACAATGCAGTTAACAACCACATGACCTACTATATACTGATGATGAGTGATTAAGTATAATTGTTTCATTAGTGATGAGTATAATTGTTTTCTTGCTGAAAGAATCTAGTACAATGCGAGCGCATATGCTAAGTTTATATATAAACCCGAGTGGACAAGTTTTAACGCAAGAAACTTTCAAACCTACTATATATGCTACAAAAGTTGATATTGATTTTTTTGTTTAGAATGATTTAAAAAAATTATTGAATTTTAAAATATGTATAAGTCGCGTCAGGTGAAAATTCCAAGAAAAATATGAAAAATACATGAGGACGCCATAAACCGAAATAAAATATTTAAAGATCATTAAAATATCTCTAAAAGCTTCCGGTTATCAGTTTAATCAGCATCTAAGCACGTTTTAAAACTTTAGAAGAAGTCCTATTTCCCTCTCAACAAAGTCTGATTTTCTTTCCCTTAACCGTAAAACCAGACAAAAATCCTCCCTCAACATTCCATATTTTTCCTTCCCTCGGTGGTTTCAACCCCGGTTTATGCAAATGCAACTCCGTCATGCCGGCCCAGCCCATCCATTTTGTTTTCTAGCCTTATTTTCCTTAGTCAGTCTAGCCCATCGACAGGGGCTGGTCCATCCTCCATCAGATTATTATCAGAAATGCTAAAAAAAAAACAGATTATCAGATTATCAGAGTATGATACCATCATCGCCGTCGTCTTCGTCGCCGTCGCCGGACGCCACCACCGCTGAAACCAGCCTCCCCGAGTGAGCTCTTCCAGTCCGCGGCGGATCTGCGGCCCAGGCCTCTAGGGACGAGGGCAGGAGGCGAGGTGCCGACTGCCACTGCCCGCTGCCCGCTGCGTCGAACACCGCCGGAGCCCATCCCGCCGGCATCCGGACTCCCTCCGCCGCTCCGCATCCGTGGCTTCCGCGCCGCGCAGGGAGCCACGTCGGCTTCCTGCTGCTTCCGGTCGCCGGCCCGCACCCCCCGCCCTCCAGGCCTCTGGCCCCAGCTGGCCGGGCCGGCCCCAAGCTGCCCAGCTGCGTCTGCCCATGAGGCCGTGACGACGTGACCCGTCTGCTAGTCCACTGTGTGAAACCGTGAGCACATTTTTCCCCTTTTCAATGTCTATCGAATTTCTATTGAGATTCAATATTTCATTTGAATTGAATTGAAACTAGAAGTACGGATGATTGAAGATGAAAATATATCACCTCACTAGACACTAGTATTTGTTTTTATCTCATCATATGTGTTGTACAACATTCTTAGCTTCTTAAAAGACCCTGTCACAAGTAAAATCTGGCTTCGCCACTGCTTAGTATTGGTTCGTGTTGACTGGAAATCCAGAATTCATTTTATTTTTGTTGTTAAGGAACACTAACTTGCTTGTTCCCCGATGGGCAATCACATCCGATTTTCGTGGCGTCTTACTAATCCAATCGAGTGTCTGTTTTCTTTTCTGGGTTCAGTGACAGCGGGTGCTCCATCACGTGCTGAAGGGTCGGTCTCAAGCTCTCAATTGGCCCCCGAGGACTTGGGCTCCGTGTTGAGGGCGTTCAAATTACTCCCAAAAGATTGGGAGTTCAGGACACCCCTGATGCCATCAGCACCTGGGAAGAAGGATCCACAGGTTGCTCCGAGGCCTGCGACGGGGCCTCCTCTGGTGCAGACTCTCACGCCTGTTAATGCCACAGGAAGTCCTGCCATAGACCTGAGGCTGGCGCAGCAGTCTTGGCCCGACCATGTAGTCCTCCTGCGTCCTTGTGCACCTTGGCCTCCTCATGTGCCAGTCCCACTGCTGCTTCCGCAGCAAAATGTGGTTCGCTCTCTTACGTCGCCGATTTCAACTCCTTTCTGTTAGTGAGGAACATTGCCTTGTTACAAGACTGTCCTTATGCTGTTTCTTGATGGGCAGGATGCGATGGCTGATGTGGCTGCATCAGATGTTAACCCTGCGATCGATAGCTTTGACGAGAAGATGTTGCCTAAGGTGAATATGGTGTTCGATGATGAAACTGGTGCGTATGAGTTCTACAATGCATATGCGGAAAAGGTGGGCTTCTTTGTCCGAAGGTCAACGCTCTGGACGACATCAAAGAACAACATAATCACTAGGAGAACTTTTGTGTGCTCAAGAGAGGGTTTCCGTGAGAAGAAGAAGGGAGCAAAGGAAGCAAAGTGTCCGCGTCCTGAAACACGAATTGGATGCCCAGCAAGCTTGACCATTAGACTCACTGCTAATGGCAAGTACCGTTTGACAGAGTTTGTGCCGAATCATAACCATCAGCTGGCAACGGCATCTACAGTTCATATGCTGAAAGCAAAGAAAATCAGGCGCAAAGCACGGGCTGCAAGAGAAAATCTGGCAGATGATACTGTGAGTACACCAGAATTTGAGAATGAAGATGAGGCATATGAATTTTACAGCATGTATGCGGGGAAAATTGGGTTCAGCGTGCGTAGGGCTAGCATGACAGTGAATACTGAGAATATTATAACAAGAAGAATGTTTGTTTGTTCAAAAGAAGGGTTCCGTGAGAAGAAAAGAGGAGCGAAAAGAGTAAAGAAACCTCGACCGGAGACACGGACTGGCTGTCCGGCATGTATGGTCATCAGGCTTGGATCAAACGGCAAATATCAAGTCACAGAATTTGTTACCTGCCACAATCACCAGCTTGGGGCTGCAGCAGCTTCTGATCTTGTCATGGCATCTGGGAGTACAGAAAATGATCATGATGATGAAGTTGATCAGGCAGATAGATCACCCGATGATTCTGTTCACAAGCAAAATCTGATTAATGGGCGTGGCACTCTAAATTCCCTAGAAGGTAGAAGTTGCAAAAGATACAAGTGTACAAAGACTCCACACTCAGGTGATGTTGGTGCTACACTAGAATACCTGCAAAAGATGCAACATGATAACCCTTCATTCTTCTATGCTGTAAAATCTGATGAGGATGGGAACTTCACGAATTTTTTCTGGGCAGATTCAAAATCTGTAGTGGACTTTTTCCATTTTGGCGACGTAGTATGTTTTGATTCAGGATATGCACTGCAAGGCTATGGTAGGCCATTTGCTTTGTTTACGGGTGTGAATCATCATAAGCAGACAGTTATCTTTGGTGCTGCAATTATCTACGATGAAAGTAAAGAAGCTTTCAAATGGTTATTAGATACTTTCAAGATGGCAATGAATGGAATACATCCCAAGACATTGTTAACTGATAGATCTGTTGCCTTAAGTGAAGCTGTTGCAGCCACGTTGCCTGCTACAGCCCATCGTTATTGTGTGTGGCAAATTTACCAAAATGCTCTGCAGCAGCTGAGTCAAGCTTTTCATGGTTCAAAAACTCTAGAATGCAAATTCAAGAGATGCCTATTTGATTGTGAGGATGAGGACGAGTTTGTGACAGCATGGAAGGAAATGTTGGAAAAGTATGACCTAGAAGATAATCAATGGCTAGCAGATTTGTTCTCAATAAAGGAGAAATGGGCACTGGCATATGGCCGTGATGCATTTTATGCTGACATGAGAAGCGTCCAGCAAAAAGAAAGTTTGACAAGTGAGCTGAAGAAACATCTTTCCTTGGAATTTGACCTTTTGAACTTCTTTGAGCAGTTTGAAAGACTGTTATGTGATCGTCGATCTGCAGAGATGGAGGCTGATGTGAATGCTAGTCAGAGTACAAAGAAGCCACCTTCTATGCGAATGTTAAGGCAAGCTGCCAATGTATATACACCTTCTGCCTTTAAAATGTTTGAGAGGGAATTTGAATTATACATGGATTGCATGCTCTATATCTGTGGTGAGATGGGCACAATTTTCGAGTATAGAATAAGTGTCGAGGACAAACCAAGAGATCACTTTGTTAAATTTGATTCACTCAATTCCATGATGAATTGTACTTGTAAAACGTTTGAATTTATTGGCATCCCATGTCGCCATATGCTGAAGGTACTTGACACGAGGAATATCAAGGACCTTCCTATTCCGTACATCATGAAAAGGTGGAGGAAGGATGCCAAATCAGGATCCTCACATGGTGGTTGTGCTTTCTCATTTGATGGTGATCCTGATTCTGCTCACATAAAACGTTATAACTTTCTGTGTCGTATGTTCAGTATAGCAGCGGCTAGGGCTGCAACTTCTGCTGAATCATTTGCATTTATGGAAAACCAGTCAAACATAGTGATGGATCAAATAGAGCAAGTTATTCAAACCAGGCCCCCTGACATAGCCGATCTTATTGGTGCCAATGGTGACCGAACTCAAAATTCAGTTGACAATATTGTTGCTGAAGGCATTCACAGTCATACTAATTTTCTTAATGGCTCCACTGATGGTATGTGTTGAAGTATCAATTTTCTTTCCATTTAAATACTTCTCGTTGCCACCCAATAAGCGCATTATGTGCATTGCAGGCTCTCTTAACATTTCCATTCACATTGGGTGCTGGCACATTGGATTACCACTGACTGGTACCTACTGTTAGGATGGTACTGCAGTACAGAACAAAGTATTTCTGTCTTGCCATGCATAACATGATTTGTCATTTTAATATTTCACAATGAAAGCATGCTTGTATGGCTGCATCATTTACTCATTACTCTATTATTACTTGACCTTCTGCCAGAAGATATTTTGTTTTCTTCATTTGCTGACAAAGTCTTTTTTGGCAGGCAGAATGACATAATGGGTGTTCTACTAATTTGTTGGTGACTTCACATTAACTGCGGAGTTGCAAAGTGCAAATAACAATGGCACGCCTATTGCACAGGTCGTTGGCAGGTAGATTTTACAATTTCTGGAAATTAATTTGGCTATCCTTAGTAAGCAATCTCAAAGATTATAACTTATACACAACAAAAGCTTACCTCCCTGCAAAACTACTTAACATTGCAGGCCAGATGTTGTTTCTACCATAGTTTCTCACCCAACAAAAGACGGTCATTTCCCGGCCTTTGCCAGCACTAATTGTATATACTTGCTGGGAAAGGATCTTTCATGAGGTCACATCACATCACCTGGTTTTCCAGCCTGGTGATCGTGCACAGGATGTTCCTGGTAAATTGAGGCACTACGCGCATTGCCATTGCCAGTTTAACAAGGTGATGCTGCCGAGCTTCACCGAACAAGCCTATCTGAGCTGTTGTGTTTTTAACCCGTGCTCTAGGCTGGTTCAGTAGCCTTGTCCCAGCTCTGTAATGTACAGATTTTTCTAAACGTCAATATACTAACTTTATTACGTGAGGCGATCTGTATAAACTTAGATATGTAGGCTACTTTTATACTCTGAAGTATAAATTCGGCTCCTAACCTTTTTTAGAATAAATTTATTTATAAAACTCCCAACATAATTTGTTCTAAAATCCACTAGAATCTTGTGAATAGTCGAATACCACATTTCTATGGGGTACCTGTTGAAGAATCGTTTCAAGAAACCCGTTCAAAACTTTTTAACATTTCCAAGAGATGCCTGATAAAAATTGTTTCAATGGCGACAAGTATACATATGAAATGTTGGAAGCGTACGCTTGTTTAAGGCCATGAAGAGGTCGCGATACACAAATGTGGAAACAAATAAAAATCCAATCGTCGTTGTACAGTACAATACAAAATAATCGGTAATCAGTATCGGCATCGCAGCTAAGTCACGACCAAGATAATGAGAAGGCTGCATTAGACTTGTATAACTGACAAGGTGTAGTCCTCGAGTAACCGGCAAGGAATCCTTCACTTGTAGAAACAACATTGAGCTATTTTGCGGCATATTTCCACACTTATTGTGCGACAGCTACAAGGTCATGTAATAACTATATATATCCACCAGAAGAAAAGCTGCCTCAAAATAAGCATGTGCAAGTCCCTTGCGCTCCCTAAATCAATATGCCTCGTCCAACATGACCCAGTGGTCTCTTCGGTTTCCAAGCTCACTAGGCACTCATCGTTTGGTGAAAAATCCTTGAGTTAACGAGGAAAAATCGTAATCTTTGCCAGATTGTGAGGGGAGAGTAGAAGATGCAGTTGATGCAGTGCCGTTGTTGCTAGCACCTGCTGCTGTGGCCCCATTTGCTGGGACAGCTGAACTAGTGTTGTACAGCCTGCAATCAGCAAGACATGTCAGCAAAATGGGCATATGATCAACTACTGAGTTCAATACACGTCTAAATTTTGTTTACAAATCCAATTTGGTGCAGCAAGAAATTCCAACAACCACAATCTGCAACTAGCAGACATAGCTTACCCAGGTGTGCCAAAACCAAAGGTGCCAGAAGAAAAGTCCTGGTTGTTGTTAGCAACCTGTCAAAAAGTAAAACAAAGAAAGATATAACACGTGGTAAAATATTATTCAGATATTACTGTACCAAAAAAAACATATAACATCTTTAGGTCTCTTTACCTTGGTGGCACCATTTTGTGCTGCTGCTGGTGCCAACCCAGGATTTTGATAACCAAGATTTGTCCAGTTTTGGAAAGGCAAGGTTCCAAGAGGGGGATTAGAACCATTAGCATTTAGCTGATTGGCATTCCCTGGAATCATTTGGGGCGCATTTCCAGCTTTAAGAGCAGCCATTAGAAGAGCTTGCTGCTGAGACATAAACGCCAGCTGCTGCTGATGGGCAGCAAATGGCGATACCATATTGGACTGCAAAACATAGCTATTTCTCAGATAGACCATTGATGCGCCCTTTCTTTTATGTAGAGCCATTTTTCAAGAATAATGTTTTAAAAGGAATGTTGGTGCTCACCTTCTCAAACAAACTCATGATATCATTCTTCGCATTTACTTGGTTAACAGCTGGAGCTGAGGATACTGACACAGCTGGTGAGTCTTTAAATAAGTCTTCTATTCCGGATGTTGACTGGGTCTTGCTTTCTGCTGGTTTGGCAGAATCTTTTTTCTCTGAGCTAGGTACGGGTTGTGCAGCTGAACAATTTTGAATATTCCATGAGCAACAGTACAAAAAAGTGACATGGTAATCCATGAATATTGTATGAAGATCCAAGAAAGTGAGAAAGGCACTATAAAGTGCCCACGTAAATAGGATAGTCACAAGAACTCACACTGGAAGCCATCCCAGCCATTATCATCATTTGAAGATGACTCTGACTCTTTCTCTGTTGTTCCACCCATTGATAACATGTTAAAGAGATCAGTAGCATAGTCAACTTTAGGAGGCGGCGGCGCAACAGATGGCTTCTCAACTTTAGGGGGTGCTGCCTCAACTTTGGCAGGAGATTTCTGTGACTGAGGAGGTGAAACCACCTTACGAACTGGTGGCTCTACCTTTGGGGGCTGAGGCGATGCCTGTTTCCCATGCAATCATACAAGATTAGGAGTTACATTGATGTGTTAAACTCATTGATAATTAAGAATTCTGCAATGTGGATTGCTCAAGTCTGATTTAAAAGAACAAGAGCTAAAATTTCAAAAGAGCTATGTCTGAAGAGTGAAGACACATATGCCAGTTTCACATTGACAGATTGATTGTTGCTTACGAAAGTTTTGGCAGTGAAGGATTACCTGAGAGGATATCCTTGAAGCTACAGGTGCAACTTTGCTCGGAAGAGCTGGTGAACCGTGGTTTTGCTCAAATGAAGATCTATGACTATGTCCACTCCTATTAGCACTAGCAGGAGACTCTTGGCTCTTCTCATCTCGAACACCAGAGGAAGGTCGTGATGTTCCATTCCTCGGTACCCATCTCTTGTCCTCATATCTACATTTCAGACATCATATATGTCACGTGTAGACATTAGTGTTTGAAATGCAGGAGGATAAGAATAAAGAATGATATATTCAAGGTACTGAAAGATCTGGATAGAAACATACTTTGCACGGATGAAATTCTCTATCCCAACCCTATCATAGTTAGGGGGCAGCTCTGCTTCCCAATAGCTATTTGCTTTTTCGTTTCCCATTGCTGCAAGAAGATGGATACAATCATCATGAGAAATGCCATCATAGTTTTATACAACTAAAAAAGTCCTAAAAGTTTCACACCAGATAGTAATTCATACATTGAATAAATGCAACTTGCTCTGGCAGCCATGTATCCAGGGTGGCAGATCTTACCTGTGCAAGAAAATGCTTTAGTAAAATCGTAAAAGTGGTGGATTATTTGGTAACATGGTATGTATAATAGCCAATACAACATGAAAGAAAGCAAAGCCATGTTTTGTTAACGCATCAAAAGGACGTCGTCTTCTTTCTGGCTTTCACAAGCAATTTGTTATCCACAAAATTAAACAAACTCAAGTGCAATAAGATAATGATAGAACCAACGTAAACCAAAAGAAAACATAACCGCAACTAGATGCTAGGGTTCTTGCATGATAAGGATAGTTAAGCATTTAAGCTGATGACCCAAGATAGGATAGTGCTGTAGTGATACATGATTGCTGTGATGTCAGCGAGTTAATGTAGGCAACATAGTACACAATTTAAGTAAACATTTGAGTAAACAACAGGTCAACAGCTAGCAAATTGTCCACAAATGCAGATCACCCTGTGTCCGAAATCAGTGTTGCAGCTTCGGATCAATTCAGTGAGGACATCTATAAATAAAAAAATGTCTCTAGTGGCAATGATTGAGTTCAAAAAAACGGTGAAGCTCAGCATAGGGCCAGTCACTGACCTTAGAAATGTGCACCCCCAGGCTTCTATGAATTCCAGAACATGTCATACATATAAAGATCCCTAGATTCACACTAGCCCATCGAGGACCCCTGCAATATGATCACAGACAGGAGTGTCAGCATGAGTTGTAAGCAGAAGTATCTACCCATAGTCATGGAATGGGAAACAGTCAATGAGGCTTTGCTAAATTCACTAGGGTCCTAGGATCTAAAACTACAAACCAACAACTCCATCGAACTCCTTTCAGCTGACATAAAAGTTCCATTTTATGCCCTTCTCCTGAAACCAAAGGTCTATTTGTACATGTAACATTCGTATATGTCTAAACAAATTGTAGAGGTTTTGAGACGTAAAATAATGCTCCCTCTATATAAAATATCAACATGTCATGTCCTCAAGCAACAAATGGTGGCACTTGCAACACAGCTATTTGACATCTAGCTATGCCTAATTTATCATTTTCCATGTTTGAAACAACCAAATGGCACAGTTCCACTCACTTCGACTTGCAGTCCGCGCATTCTCTATTCTCAGGAAGCCGAAGAAGACTTTCCAATATCTGGAGCAAGAAAATACAATTATTAGTTAAAAGAAAAGGATAAAGGTCTCAAATAAGGCAACATGCATACGAGAATGATGCAAAACAACATAAACACCCCATGATACCGCTAAACGACAAAATGGCAAATTTTAGGCTTGACATCTGAGACAGCTAGTGAGTTTACTTGTTCTGTGAACTATACAAAAGGGAGCCACAAATTGTCTTTCCTTTCTTATGTACACTACAATAGAAAAGTAATAAATCTGTAGAAGTCCAAGACCATACTGGTTAGAAATACAGGACAATCCGCTGAATCATAATACATATTCGGACGAATTCAGCAAAGCACTAAACATCACCAACAGTAAGCATCGGCTCCTTGGTTCCCACATGGCCGTTGCAAAACGGAACGGAGCAGAGCTCGGATCTGCCACCTCCCATCAACTCGCTAGCGGAATCACAGTGGCCAGCGGAACGACACACGGGAAATCAAGGGCCGGCACAGCCGCAGATCCCGAATCCCCAACTCAGGACAGGCCAATTAACCGCACACAACAAAAAAACGCTGCAGCCCCTCATTCCTCCTGTCAATCGAAGCAGTAGCAGCGCGCGGTCCCGATCTAAGAAAAAAAAGGACAAGGAGCAGGAATCAATAACCGGACCTTTTTGTGCTTGGCGTTGAGCTCCTTGGAGACGGACGCCTTCTCGTTCATGGCTGATCAGCCCTAGGATATCCTGATTGAGAGATTATTGGGCAAAGATTTGAGGGGAGGGGGGAGGGGATTTCGGCCTCCTCCACCTCTTTCCTTTCTCCCTCCTCTCCTCCCTACCCGTGTTTTTGCTTTGCCGCGTCGGGAGGGTCGAGGAGAGAGAAAGGGAGAAACAGGAGAGGGAGACGGGAGAGGGATCTATCTGCGCCGTGCGTTCGCGGCTTGACCTTCTCGCTAGCTTCCTCGCTCGCTCCCTCCCTCTCCCTCTGAATTTTGTGTATTTTTTTTTCTCGTTTTGCTTGTGGGCGGAGTAATTAATTTCTGTTCTGTGGTTTGATTGACAATGACGGTGGTGCCGGGGTTTGCTGGCCTAACCACGATTAAGCCCGGATATTTTTTTGCTCCGCTCACACTGGCTAGAACTGCTATATCGTTTGGAGCTAGAATTCCAAAAAAAAAAAAAATCATCGACACGTTCACAAACATTGGTCCTTTTTTAACTTGTAGCTAGAATCCCAATAAAATCATCAACACTTTCACAGACATTGATCCCAATAAAAGAAGCCACCATATTTACCGAGATGGTTTAAAAATTACCACATTCATTCAATGAGGAAAAAGAAAAGAACTCACACCATTATATTTTATGATAATCAAGCGGCTTAAATTAAACCAAAGAACAAATATCTACTAAAATTAGTGGAAAGTAAACTCTGAGTAAAAAACAACAATTTGATCATAAGACACAATAGTAATGTGTCTTTAAACAAAAACTATTAAAATTAATAGTTTGATCAAAGTGATTTGGAAAGAAAAAAATACCTAAATAAACAATTTGGAGTAGAGGGAGTAGCATACAAGCCAACACATCTGTATCTTTTACTGGTACCCACTTGCAAAAAGATACCATGTAAATTCAATTGCAAAAATGACGGGGTGCAGATTGTGTGGCTGGCTAGAGTGGGCACTCCGCTTCACACTGATTTATGTTACCACGGTTAGCGTCGTCGTAATGATGTATACCGGTTGGCCGGTGCTATTATTGTATTGACAGCCTTTTGATCAACCCCTTGAGTCAACCATTCCTTTTAGTAACAATTCTTTATTTGCCCTATGTGTCGACACAAAAAGAGTAGCACGATGATATTGCAACGTGGTCGTTTGAATGTATCGACCCCAATCGATGTAGATCGCAGTTATCAATGAATACCACCAGCTCACATAGAGAGAGACGTATTCTAGGTCTGTGACCGTACGTGGTAATAAGAAAAAATCTAATAAGGATAACAAAAAACTACACGTGTATTATAGCATAAAAAAATGGCAATGGTAGTTTCGAGTTGGATCTTTGCAGCATAACAAGCATTAACTTAGGCCCCCAGAATGTATTTTTGTATTTTTTTTCTTTCAAGAAATGTTTCGTACTTGATGACCGATACTGTCATCTTAAAAGGCTGAAGCTGTAGGTTGTGACTTGTAAAGGTTGTAACTTGTAAAGGGTAGAATATTTCTTTGACTGCAAAAGGTTGTGACTGATGAAATAACGTCTCTACAACGTGAAACACCGATGAAATTAAGGCCTCGTTTAGATCGCGAAATTTCTAGCCTGAAAAGTACAGTAGTATTTTGTTTGTATTTGAAAAATATTGTTCAATCATGATCTAACTAGGATTAAAAGATTATGTCTTATGATTTACAACTAATCTATGTAATTAATTATTTATTTTACTAATATTTAATGTTCCATGTATTTGACCTAATATTTAATGTGATGAAGAGAGAGTGAAATTTCTAACCTTTTTGAGGCATCTAAACAAGACCTAAGTTACGTTTCCATTTACTGGTGAAACGGTCTCACAAAGTCTCTTTGATGGCCTGATGCAAGGAGTACCATCTACAGTAGATTCTAGCTAGAGTCACGTTCTTTGGCGGCAAGCAAAAGCCCCGACGCAGGGAGCAGGCGGGCAGCAAAGTGCAGAGGCAAAACAGTACCACGGAATGTCACAGGAGCTGTGCACTGCGACGTATTAATTTCTCTTCATGAGACTCTACAAAACATCAGTTCGCATGGCAAAAGGTTTGGCAAAAGAGCACGGAATGTCACATGAGTTTGGCTGTTGGTTCTGCTCTGCATGCACGATTCATGGGTGAAGTGTGACAGTTGGTTCTTTAGCTGTGTCCGACCTGTTCGTTTGGCTTACAGGCGAATTCTTCGTGTACGTGACGGAGACACGAGGCAGCCAGCTAGTCCCCCCGCGGCTGGTAGCAACTCTTTCTCGAAAATTGGTTGATGCTACGAGTTAGTATGAACCTGAACGCGTAGTGTACATTACTTTTTTTTTGACCGAATAGTGTAAATTACTTATGCACTTCCATTCGTAAAGTCCATTGACAACATCGCTGTCCCTTCATGCATACTCTGAAAGAATGTTCATACGGCGTTTTCGTACGCCGACACCAGCAAAACAGAACTGAGAACACATTTCTTTCTTTGTTTTTTTTTTTTTTGACTGAGCAGAACGCATTTCAGATTTCATCAATCAAAGGAAGAAAAGAAAAGGACATGGAACATCCATGCAATCTGAAACATGCTGGACCGGCCCTCTGGCCCACTCGAACTCTAGCACGGGCCGAGTTAGGCCCATGTACTTTGCTCCATCTTGGGTCCAGTCTCCGAGCCAGAGGAGGCGTTTTCCTGCTGCGAAGACGGTTTCTCAGCTAACAAAGCGGGCTCTCAAACGGCAACCGCAAAGCCCTTCTAGCCTCCAGGCTTTTCTCCCCTTTCTGCTGCGAAGTCTGCTGGAGCTTGTGGCGAGAGGAAGAAGAGCGTGGTGCGGTGGCCGGTGGGAGTGGGACTTGGGACTGAAGGAGGTGCATGGTCGCATGGAGGCGCAGGGTGCCCACCGCTGGGCAGGAGTAACCCACCACGGCGGCGGCGGCGGTTCTAACTACATCGCCAAGCACGTTGGAATCCAAAACCAGGTACCAGTTAAGCTACGCCCTGCTCTTGCGATTCTTGCCGCCGCCGCCGACCGCCGAGGCCGATCCCTGCATCCACTCCCTCGAATCAGCAGCAAAACCATCAATCACCATTTCAACCACTGAGATCTTCTCGTTCAGGCTCGAGAGTTAGGATCAACCGATCAAACCCCACCCCGATGCCGTCGTCCGGCTCGATGTGACGTGTGGTGTGCTCTTCTCTTCTCACATTGCAGGTGTTGAAGTGGCTGCAGCGTTTCTCTGACAGGGTGGAGGAGAGAGCTAAAGAGGCTGTCTCGGAGGTGAATGGGCTGCTGGAGGAGGCCGGGGCGCTGGAGCTGGACATGAAGACGGCTGTGCTCGCCTTCGACAACCTCACCAGGCAAAGGTTCACTGAACATGCAAGTGGAGGTTCCAATCCGTGCATTGTCATTATCTGGATTGCTCTTTTTAGTATAATTATGGTTGCTGCACAGTAGGTTGTTGTCTGCTGACTTGGGGTGATGAAAGGATTTGGTTTTGGATGAACATATGATTGGTTAGTTCAATTCAATTTCAAGTGGCGGGTCTCGAAATTGAGTTCACTGGTGTCACCATGCTCTGGGGTCACCATGAACATGAATTACCAAAAATACTTCAGAATGTTTACAATGGAGTGATTAGGAGCGGCTACTCCAAAAGAACAGCAAGATATCGAGAGAGGGCAACTCGATTTACAGGCTTCATACCAGCCACTTGGGCACAAGTGCTATTTATGCACCACTTAGCTTAAATCGAGTGGTACAACGCAACCCAAAATCAGGTAGTCCATTCTGGCCCAGTAATGCAAGCATTAAGCCTGAGTTCTTGTTTGCCGCTGACCACCGCTTGCACCGTGTGTTCCATATCACGTTCCAGTGACATATGTGTGACACAATGTCTCATGAACACTGAATTTCTTCATTGGTTTAGCTTGATGGCCTTGCCGCATCGGTGTCACTTGACAGCTGACACCACTCCATATATGCCGGATGCACCGCTGATTTCATGCTGTCTGACTGTGCTTGAACTTGCACGTCTTCCTAGGCCAGCTGTTATATTTCCTTGTTTCAGTGAATAATGTAGAGTATTTACTTCTCATCAAGTACAAAATAACCATCATTGCTGAGTTGTCATATTCTGGCTTCAACTGCAGAAAGTTTCTGAGGAAGATCATGCAAACTTGAAAACAAGAGACAGTACACGGAGTTCTACTCAATCGCAAGTGCGAGCTCAAGATTATGAACATGATATTTTACCAAGATACAAAGAAGCATTACATATAGGACTTGCTTCCTGCAAGGACCACTTTCAAAAGAAAGGCCGTTCGACCACCTCTGTTTTCAGGGTAATCTTTGGTTGAATGGTCATTGTTTTCTGCAAAGTCTTGATTCATTGAAGAGATTGTGTCCAATAAGTATTGGTAATTTTACTTGCAAAAGGAATGTTGGTAGCTGTTATTTTGTGCCAACATTTGGGATAGTAAAATTTTGTCATGAATTCGTGCTTGTTTGGTTAAAGCCAAAGAACAAGAGCCACTTGTTGTCGGTTACCCAAATTGGTGCATGTGGACCGGGCTTCACATCGATTTAGTTTTTTACCAAATTTTGACAAGATCCCATTTCCCTTGGCATGTTAGTACACTTTGTTGCCAATTCATGGGTGATCAATTTCAAGACCAAATTTTGGAAAACATGCATAGGGAAACAAACCAAAATTTCATTACCATGGATTTGGCATGAGAATTGAACTATTTGGTATTTTGAACTGAATTTTGCTATAATTTTGACAGGAAGTAAATGCATGCCAAATCTAGTCCACACAACCAAAATTTGTCTATTACTATACGATAATGGGATTGTTTAGCTATGCCAATTGGTCCTCCTGCCTAGAAACTAATAACCACCTGGCCAGCCCAGATGTCCAGCTAGGCAGTACCCCATTGTCCATCTAGCATCTTTTCTTAAGTTCCTCAAGTTCAGTTTCCCTGAAATTCGCCAGCATTTGATTTTTGTTTAATATTTTAACTTGGGGTTCACTTCTTGACTCTTGAAGGCTATGTCCACATACAGTCCTCTCCCACATATTATTGGTTCTGAGGAATATAATCATGATAATAGCTGTGGCTTGGCAGGTAATACTGATTTTTTTCTTCTTCTTTCTTCAGAAAAAGTCTTGCTCTTTCTATGAACAGATTCATTTTGAGTATATGTATTTATTCAAACAGATGATGCACAAACTATGACTGATGACTTCAGCTGGTTGCGAGAATTTCAAGGGGAGTCTTCGGACTCTGGACATGATGATCTATATGGATCTCAAATTCTTGGAGTGCAGCAAGGTTTTGGAAAGGTAGTTGATTTGTTACATTGAAATATTTGGATGACATTAAAACCACCAGTTATTATGTTATTCGCTATGGAGCCATCTGGTATTTTTACATGTTCTAAGGTATCTAGTCTCCTAGATAGATAAGAAAATACATGTATTTCTACAGAGCATTAAATCTGCTGGTTTTGTAATCTAGGGGGAAACAGACTCTCTAGTATCTGCGTCACGAGAATTCAGAGCAATGTTGGAAGCTGCACTTGTTAATCCTTACAAGTTCTGTACGTGTTTCATCCTTTTCTGTTTCTGCCAATGCACATAGCTTTTTCAAACATGTCTTTACTTTGGCTTCTTGAGTAATTATATCATCATAGCCTAGCTTTTTATTCTTGCAGTTTTGGTGTTGTTATAATTTTTTTTCCATTTAAAAATTTTGTTTAGATAAGTGATGACTTTTCTTTTCCACTCCTTGCAGGTGATGATGCAAGTACTACAGCCAGAGATGCTTCCGTAGAGCATACCAGCACAAGTGAAGTACACCATAACACAGTTAATGTCCTTCCATTTTCATGCTACTGTTCTCTGTAGCTTTGTCTTCTGCACCCTCTTGTATTTCTCTGTGGATGCAAAAGGAGTTTTTGAAGTAACACGCATGTCTTCATCAGTTGACATGGCAAAGCTGGATGGTTTTGTTCTCATGTATAAATGTGTCTACCTAAATTTGTATTTAAAACTGTAGTAACCATAAATATTCATTTTCTGTTACATTTTTTTTTCATTTTCTCAACAATAGCTATGACAACTTTTGGAGTCCAGGTTTACTATTTACTTCTTCGGTTCTTTTCAAACTAAAAATTAAATGCGCCTTTATTTGAATATGGCCATGATAACCTTTTGCATCGTTTGATTCATACCAAGCTCATGGTAGCTTACTTGCAGTTGTCCTCAGTTACAGTCTATGTCAATTTGAGGAATATTAGTATGAAATAACCAATCACTGTCCTTGTCCAACTGTGAAGAATCCCCTAACAATGCTACCTTAATGATGACTTCAGGACCCTGCTTTGGCGACCAGGATGGGTGGAGCATCGGGTGAAATAACAAAAGCAGATAATGCTGAAGAGGCTGAACTCCTCGCAAGCTTACAAAACCCAGACATTAATGTTCATGACATCTATTCTGCCTTGGTTAGAGAGGGCCTGTTCGATGCCGGTGATGAGATACTAGCCGTGGACCCCACATCAAGATCAGATAATCCTGCGGTTGCTGATTCAGCTGAAAGTCCCTCCCTGGTGAATGAAACTGTTCTAGATGTGGAGGACGAAAAGTTGATTGAAGACGATAATGCTGCATACCCGTCTGAGAAAGATGAAAGTTTCTGAATCATCCTAGGCCTGGCTTTACTGATATTGGTTAATTCTGTTAGGGTGCCTTTTGCCTTCTTTTTTTCCCTCCGTTCCCGCTCAATTATCTTTTCTAGAAGATGACGAAGTTACATGGTCTCCTTGACAGAGACGCCGTGAATTTTTGTCTGTCATTTCTGTCCGGATTTTGTTACTTCTGGAGATTTGGTGTAGACTACAAGACCCTTCAGCAGTACACTTGGATATGACAAAAGAACGTATTGTATAAGTGTATAACACTCTGCCATGGATATGCGTTATTGAAAACAAACTGTGCTTTATTGCTCACGAGTCATGCGAATGTGATTCCAGCTGGCTAATTTTTTACTTTTATACGACGACACCCACAAGGCCACGAACAAGCGTTAACTACAGAGGCCCAAGACAGCTCGTCGTGCTTGGTTCCCGTACCAACCATACGCGCAGGATTACACGGCGGACCGATCGATCAGAGGTATGCATCTGTACTAGCCTATGTTTCACCGCGATTTCGTGTGGATCAAATTTGACAAGAAAATTTGAGGGTACACCATTCTTCTATATATGTTCTTTGCTTCCCTATAGTACACCATGTTAAATGTTCATGTCAGTGATTGTATATGCCACTGCATGCAAACACATAAATAGCGCAATTGTAGCCAGTAGGTCCTCTTGCTGGGGAGGCAACTGGCCAGGGTTCAAATCGTGGTTCGCAGAAAAAATACCCCTTGCTGTGTAACTGCCCTGACCCTGCAGTTCGATATATGTTATTATGCTTGAATATTCATCAGGTTTGATTACTCATTCAAATTGTGAAAGCTAATAGCAGCATGCTTTTGCTGTAATTATGCAAAGTGCGTGTAGATCTCATGTATCTTTAAATTGACTTCAGCATTGTGAATGGACATCTCTGTGGTGACAGGTGATCAGTATTTTGTCCCATGTGCAATCTTTCTTACATCCGTTAGGCCTTGTTTAATTCCCTGAATTGGAGATGGCTGAATTCCTGTTCTTACACTGTAGCGCACTGTAGCATTTCGTTTGTATTTGGTAAAAATTATCCAAACATTGACTAATTAGGTTTAAAACGTTCGTCTCGCAAAGTACAATTAAACTGTGCTGTTAATTTTTGATTTCATCTACAGTACTTTATGCATATGCCGGCATTTTGATGTGATAGAGAATCTTCTTTTTGCATAATGAATCTGGACTCAAAATCTGGGAACTAAACAAGGCCTTAAATAGAAATGGATTTTCCGGAGAACAAGCTGGAAGACTTCATTAAAGACAATGAAAAGGCCAAGTGGAGACCAGTCAACAATCACAATATATAACTCAATTCACTCGAGATGACATGCAAAGGATCACAAAGAATTATGCCACACTCATTGGGAAAGGGGCTTTTGGAGAAGTTTACATTGGGCTTCATGATAATGGTAGTCGAGTTGCAGTGAAGAAATATATCCAGAAGAATTGTAGTGAAGGGTTTGCCAAGGAGTTAATTGTCCTTTCTCAGATAAACCATAAGAGTGTAGTCAGGCTTGTAGTCAGGCTATTGGGCTTCTGTACAGAAGAAAATGCTTTGATTATTGTCACAGAGTTTATCTCCTGTGGGAACCTCAGTAAACTTCTTCATGTCTCTCATGATCCCATTCCATTAGCTACCCGGCTTAGTATTGCTATGGAATGTGCAGAGGCATTGAACTATATGCACTCAATGTATCAACCCATCATTCATGGTGACATCAAGCCTGAAAACATACTTATAGATGATAAATTGGGTGCAAAATTATCTGATTTTGGGATATCAAGGTTATTATCGCTTGACAGAACTCAGTACACCATTAATCTCATTGGGAGCATTGGCTATGTGGATCCTGAATTCATTCTTAAGGGGCACATTAATCCAAAGAATGATGTTTACAGTTTTTGAGTTGTTCTTCTTGAACTAATCACTAGAAAGAAAATATTTGTAAACGGGATGTGTACTGACCTCACAGAAAACTTCACGAAGGCTGTTGGAAAAGGTAAAACGATCAGAGAGATGCTTGGTACTGAAATTATGAATGTTGATTCGAAAATTTTGAATAAAGTTGGAAAGCTTGTAGCTGATTGCCTCAAAAGGAATCTCAACGAACGCCCTGATATGAAAGATGTTGTACAACGTCTTCACATGCTTACAAAATCATATCATGAGAAAGGGAAGGAAAAAACTACTCGATGGTCTTTATGGGGAGAAAAAAAGTCAACCAGGACAATATAACCACAATCAACTCAAACTCTGCATTGCTTTACAAAGTGGGTAGTTTAGGCATCTTCAATAGGATTGCACGCAGCAAAGCCACCAGGAATGTCTCTGCAACACTAACAACGCCAGAAACACTAACGCTATTCAAAATGGAAGAGCTGGGGCCAGTTTTTAGAAATGGCAATATTATTGGTAAAGGCAACTATTTTGAAACTTACAAGGGGTGTATTCACTATCTTGACCCAGAAAATATTCATTTTAGCCATGGTAAATATCCAGTTGCAGTTATGGGATCAATAATAAAAAATGTTGGACGAAACAAAAAAAATATTAAAAGAAATTTTCTTTCAAGCTCCAAGCAAATGCCGTCACTTGAACATTCTCAGGCTCATTGGTTATTGCTTAGATAATAATATCCTTGTTATGATCTTTTTCTTTCCGGCACTAGCAATGGGTAGCCTCGATGGCATTCTTCATGGCATCAACAGGATGCCTCTTAATTTGGATGCACGTCTAAGTATTGCTGCAAATATAGCATGTGGTCTAGATTATATGCATTCGTCAAACTCGATTCTGAATCGTGATCTTAATCCAGATAATATACTTCTACTGGATTATAACTTGGCAACGATCTCAGGCTTTGGGTTATCCAGGTGGGTTTCCCATGGAATTGGTGATAGGAGATATACAGATCCAGTGTATATCTCAGACTGGCACATTTACCAGTAAATCTGATACTTTCAGTTTCGGAATTGTGCTGTTAGAACTTACAAGGAGAAAGCCCCAAGTTCTCGACAGTAATTTGTTGCTCCAGGGTTTTCTTGATTCTTACAGAAATAATCAAGTGATGCAGCTTGTTGATCCAGAAATTGCAATAGCAGAAAACATGGAGCTTCTTCACAGTATCACAGAAATAATTGTGCTATGCCTAATCCTGATATTGATCAAAGGCCAGAGATGATAGATGTGCACAGTGAGTTGGTCACGTTGGCACTTCAGGGCATATATACAGTGTGATTCACTGCTGAGTTGATATCCATGAAATTCTTTGAAATCATACTTGTCGATAAGGCATCAACTTATCATGTAAACTAATGTTTTATATGCCAAATCCCTAATAAAAAGGTAGGAAAGCTCTCAAACAACTCTGCTATATGTATGTTTGTTACCGTTCTTATGTTGTAAGTTATAACTCACTGGATATACCTTGCTTACATATTAGAAAGTGCATAAACTTCGTGCCTCTGAACTTTCACCATCGACCCTTCTATATTTCTTAAGGCATACTGGATACACATCTTAATGGGTGCTCTTGAAATGTTTGTGGAGCATATATCTTATGATTTTTCTCTCAATGACCTTTATCAAATAACAAGAGCTGACAAGCTCCAGCAAATGGAAGGCTGATCTCCTAACTAAGACGCGTCGGTTGACTCTAACGCAGTCTGTGCTCTCCTCTAGGCTATAACGACAACTGATAAAATATGGCGTGGTTTACTATGGAGAGGAAGGAAAAACGCAAAGGGGTTCATTGCCTTGTGGGATGGAATCAAAGCTTCTCGTCCCTTTGAGCTTGGAGGACTGGTATTTCAGATGTCCCCTGGGCACTTCGGATGAGATGTTGGTGGGTTCAGAAGACTGAACCCAATCGGGCTTGGTCAGTCTTCCCCATCCAGGGCGCTCTGCATCACATCTGGATTTTTTGTTCTTCCCTTTATTGCAAAGTTTTGCAACTCTTCTCTCCAATACACGATCGGCAGATATCAGTGCTGAGCCATGCTTTTAAAATCTCCTTGCTTTATGCAGCTCCTGATCAATTCTTTTTATCTTCCTTCTCGTGGTCAGTTCTTCTTTATAGAAGACGATGAATAAGTTACAAGGTCTTCTTAACAGGAGATGCCGCGTGCTTTTTGTTTTGTCTTGTTACGTATTTTGTTGATCGCCAGAAATGTGATGTAGACTAGTAGGCTAGGCTTACAGTACAATTCAGTGTAACAAAAGACCACATCGCGTAACTGTTAACACCATACTGTACATTCTTATACAGCATCCATCCCTTTTCTATGTCAGCGTCGTTACTGAGTCGGTGTGGCAACCTCTGAAAAGAACAGCATCAGTATGGTGTCTAGCACAAGATGCGCACCCATGCATGATGCCTCATTAAAAACAGTCTGTCCGGTACCTGCTCACCAGTCATCACCAGTTCGCATTCTGGCACACATGGTTTGCCCCGCAAGATCTTCCACATTCTGCAACCTTTCTCTGGCGATGTTGAGTTGCCGTGCCGACCCATGAACATGAAGCTCTCCAGCCGGCCGACGGTTT
Organism: Bothriochloa decipiens; assembly: GCA_023333625.1. NCBI lineage: Eukaryota > Viridiplantae > Streptophyta > Magnoliopsida > Poales > Poaceae > Bothriochloa > Bothriochloa decipiens. The sequence goes on along the minus strand of CM041631.1, from coordinate 9,996,195 downwards.
CAGCACGCTCGCTCGCTGGCTGCTGATCAGTGACGCCAGCGCTGCCAGGTGCCAGGCGCAGGTGCGGCGTGCGTGCCCATCAACGGCTCGCCGAACCGCCCTCCTCCTCACTTCCTCGTGACCCATCCACTTCATCTCCATGCCCGCGCTCGACTTGGCAAGCGCCGACGCCGCCTTCACCGACCAGACCATACTTGCCGTTGCCGATCGTCATGCCCATTTGCCGACGCCGTGCAAGCGAGGCCACTGGATGCCGGAGCGCCTTGGCCTGCCAACCGCACGGGTCTGCCTCTGACACCCGCGCCACCAACTAACTGACCAGAAGTCCAATCCGGCGTTCGGCAGCCGTTTGTGTGTGCCGCCAAGTCAAAACCGACCAGAGACCCGCGCCCCCCAGCCGGCTCCGCTGTTCAGCTCCCAACTGTCCGTCGCCCGGCCGTCGCGCTGGCGGGGTCATCGTTTCCGGCAGGCGATACCGACCGTCCGGCTGGCTGTGTTCACTGCGTGCCAGGGTGCACCGCCGTAGTAGCATTGACCCTGACACAGCTTAGGAATGACACCACCAGTTGACAGCTGTGCAGTGCACAGCGGATGCTCCTGTAGTCCTGTTGGAGGGCCGAGACGGAATTAAACAAGAGTTGTTTGGTAGCGGAGGCCAGCCCGCGTGGGGTAGTTATTGCTATCAATTGGGCGGTCAGGGAAGGGAGTTAGCAAAAGCCTCGCCTTTCAGAAGTTCAGATTCAGTAAATAAAAGGTCTGAAACTTTCAGGACGTCTACTTGTTTTATTTATTTATGGAAGAAAATGTCATTTCGAAATTAAAGTATCTGCCAAGGTTGTCCATTCAGGTATAGGGGTGACGTTCATAGCTTCATGACATGGGGAGAGAGTGAGAGAGCAGAAATGTGTGATGGCTGAACGCTGACCAAGCGGAGAAAGGGGATCCGAACACTGACCGATCGGAGAAATGTGTGATCGCTGAACGCTGACCAATCGGGGAAGAGCATCTTGGCATCTCAAAGACGTTCTACTACTATTCTACTAGGAGTATATATATGAATGAATACACGGAGTACACAACAGATGGAAAGAGCAAAATGCACGCAATTGTGTGCAAGATTATTTCAGAAGAAGATTCATTCTCCACGACGACGAGGAGAAGGGAGGATCGCAAGGTGCTGGTGGTCAGATCAGATGGATGACACAGAACTCACTTCATCTTCATGACTTCCATGATCCATCCCATATTTACACGCATGCACTGGCACACTGCCATTACAACAGTCTGCAAACCCCAGCATAACGAAGCAGGAACCAAAACACAAAATCACCCAATCAAAGAACAACAGATCACTCTAGCTCATCACTACACCTCGCAAATCCGCGGAAGAAGGCGCGCGATCCACCGGCGAACTCGATCTGCCGGTACTACCATACCATTACCAGTGCTGGATCGATCGGGAATCCATCAGTAGAGCCTGTAGTGGCGGTAGGACTTGAGCATGGCGCCGCAGAAGGTGCAGATGATGGCGCGCCAGGTGCGGCGGTGCACGGTGAGCAGGTAGCACACCCTGGTTGCGGTCTCCATGTCCGCCACGCTGGCGCACCCGCCGCAGCGCGAGCATATCCCCGCCGCCGGCTTGCTGCTCCGCACCTTCCGCTGCTGGTCCACCAGGAAGCAGAAGAACACCATCGCGCTCTCTCTTTCGCTCCTCCTGGCTCGCTAGCTGGATCACTGCAACTCCAACAACCACTGTTCTGCTTCTTGCGTTGCGTGTTGCGCCGCGCGCGCTTGTGTGTTTGTATATATAGCGGCAGCCGGCCGGCAGGTGGCAATAATGCGGCGCGAGGGCGAGGCTTGCAAGCAACGGGCTACCTTTCGGTGGCGAACTCTGCCGTGAGTGAGGTCGCGTGATTTTGGGCCTTCTTGTCATGGCATCTGCTAACTTCATTCTAAATTATAAGCCGTTTAACTTTTTAAACTTAAATTTATGTATTTAAAATTTTATATGAAATATCATATCTTTTTGTTGTGTCTTGCTTTATAATAAAGTTTATTAAGAATGACTTAAATTTGACAATATCTGTATATTCATTTATGAATACAATGAGTGGTCGAACTTACGAAAAAAAGACAAATATTTTATAACTTAGGATGGATGGAGCATGTAGCTTTTACCACTTTCCAATTCGAGGCCATGAGCAAAGTAGCCCCGTTTCATGCTTTCGTTCATTTCGAGATTAGAGGCACATTTTTTTGTGTGACCGTGCCAAGGCACAGGGAATTGTATCCGCTGACTTGGCCGTGTACTCCCAAAAATATCGCGTCTTCGTACCCATCTTCTGGGTCAAGACCTTGCATAAATACGCGGAAGAAAGTGGAAAATGTGAATGAGGAAACAAAATAGGGTGGATCTTCCATGATTGAGGATGGGTAGATCCATAGATGGACACTCTGTCTGTAGTCAATAACAATAATACAGTACTAGATCCTGCGTCCCATGAGAAGTTGGGGAATGCTGCCCAACACGACACGAATCGTGTACGCCCCATAACTGGTCCGCGTGATGTGTCACGCCGGCAATTGATTGCAAGTTCGCAACACGTAGCTATCGCACCTTAATTCGGCCATCATAAGGAGACAAAAGTCCTAAAAATAAAATAAAGTATCGGACCGATCGATCCATGTATCCGTGATTGGATCGAGTGGCCCAGGCTTCCTCAGACCCAGCGCTCGTTCGTTCATTCCCTCGACCGGAAGGAATGTATCGACTGGCCGTCACGTCCTAGTCGCGCCATCATAGCTCGTATTAAGATATAGAAGTGTTACTGTAGTACTAAGATCCTACACGGTCAGGACCACCATTAATGTACGAGTGTTGCCTCTATCTCGCACACACAAGCTCGCTCCTATTCACTACCGCGACCGTGTGTGTTAACTGGTATAACCTTCCCAATCCCATCCCAACTACTGTAAAATACCTCACGTATCCAGATTTCCAGAATTCCAGAGCATATCCGGTGGCGTCATTGGGTATGTCGACCGATCAAGACGCAGAGTTCACGGTCGACCGATCAAGATGCAGGTTGGGTTGCCTTCCCTGACGACCGGCTCACGCAGAAAACCCATGTTGGCATCTGCTTATTGCGTTCAAACCAAATGGCAAAAAGACATACCACATCATTATTCATTAACCACGCAAAAATATGGATGTGATGCAACTTCTTGTATCAGCCGAAAGCCGAATATGTACATCTGCAACAACACTTGAAACTCGAGATCATTGTATCGAGGCTAACGGTAGCATGGATTAAGAACGGGCGGCATAACATGACGACACTTGTGCCACATGCCCATGCAGAGAAGACGAAACGAGGGAATGACCGTGTTGAGGAACAACTCCCATGTTCCCATGAGCTCTGAATCCCTGAATCTGCATACTACATCTTGATACCTGCATTTTCTGAATGCCTGAGTGTTAGCATACTACTTGATATCTGCATTTTCTGAATGCTTGAATGTCTGCATAATCAGGATATATGATTGTTCTTGTGCTCCCTGTGGCTATACGCAAACTATACTGTAACAGCGTGCTGATGAATCGTCTGAACTCTGAACACTGAATGCCAATGATTTAGAGCTACCACAAAAATAACAAATGACTACACTACACAATTATTCAGAAAACTCTGGCCACCGTGGAGCCACAGAACGGCCCATCCTACCCAGAAGAGCACGACAGCCTGGCCCATGTATTTCAAAGCCCACTCATCTCTCCCGGCTGAGGGCTGACTCGACGCACGTTGCAGCAGAAATGCCCCCAATCAACCCAAAGGCACCGTCCCTTTCTCCGCTCGCTCACTCTCTCTCCCTTCGCTTCTCCCACTGACCAAAACCCCCGCCGCCGCCGCCGCACCGGGTTACGGCGAAGCAGGCACCAAGCAGAATGGTGCTGCTGGAGGAGCTCGTGGAGGAGGTACTCCTCCGCCTCCCGCCGGTGGATCCAGCGAGCCTCGTCCGCGCCGCCCTCGTCTGCAAGCCCTGTGCCGCATCATCTCCGACCGCCGCTTCCGCCAACGCCTCTCTGAGTTCCACCGCTCGGCCCCCATGCTCGGTCTCATCTGCAATTTCAGAGACCAACACGGCTTTTGTGTCTCGCGCCTCCTCCCCACCTCCGCCGCCTGCCCGCTCCGCGACGAGACTTTCTCCTGGCGCGTGCTCGACGCCCGCCACGGCCGGGTCCTCCTCAGCTTTAACTCGGCTATCCACCTCACCGTCTCCGACCCCATCACGCACGTGTGGCACATACTGCGCAAGGTGCCAGACGCTTGGCAACCGACGTGCTGGAACGCGGCTGTGCTCTGTGCTTCCACAGCCAGCGGCGCCTGCGACCACATCGACTGCCGCAGCGGACCCTTCATCGTCGTTGCCGTGGGAGCCAGCTCCCCCCGTGAGATGTGCTTGTGTGTTTACTCGTCGGACTCCAGCTCCTGGAGTGAGCTAACACATGTCCCTGGGAAACACTGGGTCGATCTGGTGCCTCCTACCCTTGTGGGGAACGCACTCTACTTTCGGACTGATTTCGGCCAGACGACTCTTAGGTATGATTTGGCTACAAGGGAAACATCTGTGATTCCCTTGCCAGCCAATTCAGATTGGAATGATACTGTCATGATGACAATGGCGGATGGTGGACTGAAAGCTGCAATAGGGCTGCCAACCAGGTCATATTGGCACGATACTATCCTCATGACGACGGAGGATGGTGGGCTTGGGAGCTGCAATTGGGCACAGTGCAGGCATACTGTCCCTCTGGTCAATGGAGGCAAATCCCACTGGAGACATCGTATGGACTCGAATCCGAGACACTGACTTTGGGAAGCTGCTCAGTGTTAATCCCCTCTCTATCTCTTCGAAGTTTTTTGGCTTTGCTGATGGCATTGGAGTCTTTTTTGCGGAGGCAGATGGTAAATTATTAAGTATTGAGCTGAAGTCAGGCCAGGTGAAAATGTTATGTCAGGGTAGTGGCTTCCACCATGTTTTTCCCTACAGCAGCTGGTGCACTCTAGGTACAGTTTTTTCCCTTGGTTTATGATGTGCCAGTGTTAATGATCTGGTCTAGCTGTTATATATTTGATAGCATACAGATATGGGTGGCTGTATTAAACCTTGGATAATGATATGGTCTAGTTGTTAGTACCCAGTATGGCACCCAGCAGGAAATAGATTTTAATTTTCTTCTAAAAAAGTCATAACCTACATGTCCTTGTGCACTGCATATATTAGCATCAATGTTCTGTCATTGTCACTTATATAGATCATTGTACTTGTGTTAAACAGAGATAGGTATTTCTTTGTCAAGTTTTTTGTCGTGTGACTGTTACTTGACAAACTGTGGGTAATAAACTAGTATTGTTTGCCTGTTTCTTTAGCCATCCGGTCTAATTTATAAGGCGTAGTCAAATATTGCACGGTCTTCTAAATTCCACTTTGACGATCTATTTATTTTGCATTATATTGTTTGTTCTTATAAGTTATTTCTATTGGATAGTACATTTGATCCTAAATCTAATAGTATCAAGTTTATAATAGTTGAAAATTATTGGTCAAAGATTATAAAGTTTGACTCTTGACTGATGAGAAATGCGTTATAAACTTGATCGGAGGGAGTAATTCGTATGTTTTGCATCTGGTTAAGCAATTGTTCACTGAGGTGAACTTGGTTCCCAAAAATGCTGATGTTATCAACTATGGTTAGGATTGGGTTGACACCATTGGCCAGGATACTATTGATGGCAAATAGTTCGGCATAAGGTTCACTCATCACGACAGTGAAGTTTCAGTAGGTTCTATCTACGGTCGACTATTCTTTTTGTCTCACGTTGCCCGAGAGAGTGCAATCATACGGGCACTGCACTGTATCGATACTGAAAGGGGATACACGATCAGAGACCAAAACTGGTACATATTTGTAGATAGGTGGGTCGAAGTGAATGGCCCGATCCGCTGAAGAGAGTGAATCACATGATAGTGATTAGTATTTAGTTTGTTTGGTTTACAAGGTTATAGTTTAATTTAGTTTTAATTATAATTTGTATTTATTGTGTGTTTCATTATTTAACTCGAATTCTACATTTTACAATATACCTTCATCATTTCACACACACTACTTCACTACACACATTCTACTCATTTCACTCTACTTCACTACACGGTCTTCTATTTCTAAAAAGTCCACTCAAATGGGGTCTCTATAGGAGAAACCCCTACACATACAGATATCCTTGCCTATCCTAGTCCACCAAAATAGTGCACAGTGGAGGTGCTAGAAGAATGCTACTGAAAATAGAGCTATATCGAATGTTGGGGTCCCCACGAGGTTGACAATGTCATTCGGGGCTCTGCACTGTTGTCGTCGTGGGACGGTGTTGGTACTGCATGGTGACGGCGCTGATTGTGCTTGCAAATTCCAGAGGCATTGGTTAATAGGAGGCTCGTTTCCTGAATAAGCCATGCAGCGTCCACCGTCCCCAACAGCGAGAGCCCAGAGGCATTGGTTCATCGGAGCGCGCTCATGCATGAGTTTTCGCGACCTCCTTGATCATCTCGAATCGGCATAGCTTGTTACCACCTAACGTTTCTGAGGTTTATGTGATGCTAGAATAATAATACTGAGGTGGTTAAATTTTAATATGTTTGTACACTTTGATTGTAACATTGACCTATATAGTAAAAGGTTAATGTTATCGTATATGTAATTTTATTTTAAGTCTTTGTTATCGTATATTTCTCTTATAAGGAATCTCAATAAATATAATATTTTAAGATTTATCTAATTTTTATGCTTTTTTATAATATTTTTATGCCTTATGTATAACTGAATAAATATGTATATATATATTATGTCAAAATAAATATACTATATATAAATTAATATATTATTTGGATGCTTTATATATATTTACACTAAAAACAATAAAAAATAGTGGGAAATCAAATTGGCCCTCGTTAAAATTTTGGCCCTGCGTCAAAACGGGCATCTGTTGTCCCGGGTTGGGTTGCCAACCGGGACTAAAGTCCTAACAATCCCGGTTGGAACCACAACCCGGGATTGAAGGCCCACCTCTACCCTCTAAACCCTCCTTCCTCCCCATCTCCACCCATTCTCTCCTTCCTCGCAGCCACCAGCCCGCCACCACATCCTCGACTCCCTCCACCGGATCCTTCCCGACGCGCCCGACGCTGCCGCCCCGACGATCACGACTTCGCCGCCCCGACGCGCCCGATGCCGCCGCCCCGACGCACCCGACGTTGCCGCCCCGACGAGCCCGACACCGCTGCCCCGACACGCCCGACTTCCCAGCCCCGACGCACCGACGCGCCTGACCTTCACCGACTTCCCCGCCACGAACGCCTCGACGCGCCCCGACGCCCCGACGCGCCCGACCTCCACCACGCCGTCGACCTCCCCCGTTCCGATGCACCTGATGCCGCCGCCCCGACTCGCCCGACTCCGCCGCCCCGACGTCCGCCACCTGACCGCCTGGAAGCCTTAGCTCCGACCTCCACCGCGTTGTCGACCTCCCCCGCACCGACACAACTGACGACGTCGCTCCGACGCGCCCGACTCCGCCGCCCCGACGTCTCCGCCACCCAACTGCCTGTGAGCCCTAGCTCCGACCTCCACTGTGCCCTCGACCTCAACCACGCCGTCGACCTACACCGCGCCCTCGCCGGCCCCTTCCCTCATCTCTGCGCCCCCTCGCCGCCACTCCGCAGCCGCAGGTGTGTTTCTGTCACGTTCATGTTCACCTTCTCTGGCTTGTTCCTTAATTATTCTTTGGTAAATTGGTAGCAATTTTGTGATGCAATATTGGCTTAAATATATTACTCTACTTTTACATAGCATCCTGGAGTTGTTCTTAACACTTGATATATATATATATATATATTTTTGTTTTAGTTAAGACTTATGAAAATGAAACATGATATTATATGTTGGCTTAATTTGGGCACTGATTTTTTACGTTGCATATATGAACATAATTACATTCAATAAATTTAACTTTAGTCAAAATTAAAGAAATGGTTGGATGTCGTCTCCCTCCGCCGCAAGTCATTGGTTTCACCGATTATGTACGCTCGAGGGGTTTCTATCCAACATTGCCGGAAGTGAAGCAGTTGCAACCCGATATAGTAAGCAACTCTATCTATATGTTTGTAGTAAATTTATCAATTTCATATATGTGTAGTTGATATATATGAATCTTAATGTACCGCAGAGGATTGACCCAATCATTTAGCTGAAAGAGACACTATCTTATTTCGGGGTTACGGAAGTGGATGTTCGGACCTATACTGTAGATGGTGGTGCACTATTTCAATGTCAAATCCACTTTGCAATTGGTGTTGGTCGTGGTCGCATACTTGTACAAATCTCAGAGGTAGGAGCAAAGGTACCTGATTGATCGGTTGCCATAAAATATGCCATCAAATTATGTGCAACTAGGCTCGCGAGGATTGGGATCACCTTGCCTATTATATGCTCAGTGAAGATTCAAGCTATAAAGCTCAACATGCACGACAAACTTACGGACTTGTGTGCACAGATGTCTTGGAACCTTCCAAATGATGTGGTGAACTCTTAGTTTCATAGCTTACATCTACTTTTTGTTGTTATAAGTTGTAAAGGTGGGTTCTCATAATCATATTCTCTGCAACATTTACAGATCGAGGAGTATGGCATGAGCTATGCAGGATGCAGTTTTGAAGCCATTTTAAACCAGGTCATGCATAGATTAGGTTATGAGTGAAAATATGCTCATGAAGACCTGATACTAACTACAAAAGGATATCAAGCAAAGGTGATAGCGACTAAGAGGGGAGAACCATTCACTGCGGAACCATCGTTAATCGTTGTTAGTTGCCCTTGTCCTATTAGTTGTCAGGCAACAGAGAGTGCACTAATTAATACTTTGGACTTCATTGATAGCATTATGGGATACAAGATCGATGATCTACACTACACAGATTACTGCGAGAGAGTGAAATCCTCACTCCTTGATTTAGAGAGTAGTTGGACATATGTGTAATTTACTTTGTGGTTGAACATCTAGTTTAAATTTTTAGTTAAGTTTTTATGAACAAGATGAATGGCTAGTTGTAATTTGTAAGATCCAAATTAACTTCTTAGTTTCAATTCTTAATATCTGCGTATAACATTCAATGCAACCAAACTGTAAAACAAAAGAAAAGTAATAAAAACAAAAAAAATAAAATGAACCATTTAGTCCCGGTTTGTATTACCAACTGGGACAAAAGATGTGCTACGTGGCAGCGCATGGTGTATGGCTGGCGCAGTCTCTAGTCTCGATTGGTAACATAAACCGAGATTAGAGGGTACATTTTAATCCTAGTCTTATGACCGGACTAAAGGGGGGCCTTTAGTCCCGGATTCACAACCCTAGTTGACATACCGAGAATAGAGGGGGGTTGAGAACCAAAACTAGAGATCATATGTGCACTAGTATGTAACACCTCTGGTGTTATATTAACTAAAAACTGCCATGTCATCATATGCACTGCAAAGCATTCATGTTTAGGTCAACCTTGATATGCATCAACTAAGACAAGTTTACATTTCATAGGTTGATTGTGCTTCTGAAATGTTTTGTCACATGAAATCATAAAACTCTACTTTCGAATGTCATCTTAAATACTTAGTTTATATTCTATGTACTTAAGGTGTAAACTGTGTTTACACTAGTGTCAAGCATAGTATATAAATCTAAGTCCAACCATAAAAATGATTTCCACATTTGAAGTTGAATTTGGATTTCAAAGCTTATTCCCAAGTCTTGCAATTCAAATTTAAATTCAAATTAGAATGCTACAAAAATGATTTTTGAAAGTCAACCTGGTCAACCAAGGGTACTATTAGGTCATTGACCTAAAAATGTCCTTGGATGATGTATGTGATCACTAATAACCAACCAATTAAATTAGAAACCAAATCGAGCTTGAATTCGGTTTTAAAAACCCTTTATTTCAAAATCTAGATTTATCCCCTTTTCTATAATTCAAAATCTATAAGGAATTTTGGGATACTCTAAAAATATAGTTTGTAGATCTTGACAAGAGCTACAAAGTTGGTATATAAAGTTTTCAAGTTTCCACAAAGAATTTCAACTAAATTTGAAAATATAGTTTTCTAGCATTTGTCCCCCTTTGATTTTAAAACCATAATTCAAAAATTATGCATAATTTGAGAAACCTTTGTATATGAAAAATGTTTGGTTTGAAAAGTTGAACATTTCACAGTTTTGAAAATTTTCAAGTTTTATTGAAAAATCAAAAGTAATTTCAAATGTTTATTTCTAGGGTTTTATTCCCCTTTTTAATTTGAATTCATATTTCAAAATCTAGATAGAATTTGAGGATGCCAGTTAAATGAAAAGTGTAGCTTTTGAAAAGTTATACAAATTCTATTTTTTGAGATTTTCAACTTCTTATATAAATTTTGGAGTAATTTGAAAATTTCAATGAATGGCATTTCTGTAAATTACTTGAACAACATCTATGGGTGGCCGCCAAGGCCGGCTTCTCAAGCTGCGCCGCCGTCCATCGCCGCACATGCCTCGGCCGCCAACTCGCCCCCGACACCCGAAACTTCGTCGTCGTCGTGTCGTCTGTCCGTGCGTCACCATTGGCCTATAAATAGGTCGACCGCCGTCTCTTTCCTTCTTCTTTTTCCCCTGCCGCCACCGCCGATGACCGTCCTCCGCCGTCAAAATTCATCGCCGTCGATCCACTGCCATCCAATTGCTTTTGTCAGAAGCTCCACTTTACCTTGCGCTTCCTCTGAGCCAGTTCGTGCCCGCTCTCGCCGTCTGAGCTGCCCGCACGACGTCGTCTTCCTCGCGACCGGTCGCCGAGCCGCCGCAAGCTTTCTCGCCGTCCACCGCCACCAAGGACACGCCGTGACGCCGTTCTTGCCACCGGAGCGCCGCCGCCACCATCAGCGCCGCCGTCCACAGCTCGCCTCAGCCACTCCTAGCCTTCATCAACGTGCGCACCGTGCCCGTGGTGAGCTCCTGTATCTGTTGGTGCCTTCAATTTCTTCTATACCGCACCGTAGACGCCGGTCACCGTGGCTCGTCGTCGGCGCGACCTTGCCAGCGCCGCCGCGCGCGTAGCCGTCTGAGTTAGAAGCTAGGGATAGCTTCATTTTCTGTCCCAGCGTGTTCGTGTTGATGTCTTGCACATTCTCGTGCGCTCGCCGTCGTCAGAAATAGCTCCGGTGAGCTTTGCCGTCGCGCCCGAGCTCCGCCGTGCCGCCATGGCCGCCGGCGAGCCTGCTGCCCCTACTCCACCGCTTCATTAACTAGCTTATCTTGCTTCCCGTGCTAAGCTGAGTCCGTAGGTGCCAAGCTCGTCGCCGGAGACCTCATTGTCGGCGAGAAATCGCCGGTCAACCGTCGCGCCGCCGTCGGTCAGCGCGGGGACACTGTGCTTATTTTCTTTTTCTATTTTCACAAAATGATTCAAATGCTATTTTCTTTAAAAATAATTATAGTAATTCATGTATAGCTCCAAAAATTCTAAATTTTTTTTTGTATGTTCTCTATGATGTCCTCTACCTAGGAAAATTATGAAATGTCAAATTTGAGTACATTTTGCATAAGTTAAAATTAGCCTTTTTACTAAAAAATACACCTTCAATGTTTATAGGATTTATGCTATTTTCTTTAATAAATAAAATAATTGCTTTTTATTTCTAAAATTTATTTTTCCATCTAATTAGCCTAAGAGCTTTTTAAAATAAAATTTTAGGCTCAATTAGACAACTTTAATTTTATGCCTTTATTTTATGCCTTTAATTAATTAATGGTTTCCCTTTAATTAAGGTTAGTCATTATAGGATTTGTTTGACCTTGGGATTGATTGATGACCTTGGGTCATTAACCCTAATGACCTTTGGCACTTAAATTAATTATTTGTGCTTATATTAATCATGTCATTAGGGCTTAATCGATGTTATTTCATGTGTTTAATAATCTTATTAAATGGCGTAGTTAACCCTAATGAACTTAGTAAGTAAGTTTTGGTTAGCTTGCAACTTTATTGTGAAGGAAAGTTGTACTCAAGCCCTTAATCTGGTCATGCATCCATCAAGCCTCATGTTTACTATTCCATCATGTTGAAGCATATTATTTTATCGTATAGTTTTTGTTAACGGAGAGTTTAACGTTATCGCATCAGATCCCAAGGAAGAGCAGATTCAGGAATCGGGAGTTGATCCAGAGCTCGAGACCGTCTTCCTCGAATACCAAGGCAAGCCCCGGATGCATTCCACCCATACTTTTATTTTATAGAAGTCTTATCGCTTCAGTTATAATATGTTGCATTAAGTAAGAGGAGTTAAGTGAAAACCCAACAATTGCATTACCTGTCTTACTTCTATATTCCATGTTACCTATTAGTAGGAAGATGTGTAGTAATGTTTAGCCCTGCTTAATTAGTTAGGTTTTCAAAAGGTAAAAGAATGAAAAAGATGAGAATGACTTTGTTTGGGGAAATCATGATGATAGTTAATAAATCGAGTCCGGACGGTTAACTTGCATTGAGAAAGGAGTTCCTCTGTAGTGTTTCCGTCTATTGATGCCCTAGGTCCCGTCCGATGGTGATCTGGTGATATCGAGAAATTAGAAATCCATATGCATGAAGTGATATACTAAGGTTGGAGCCCAGGTATGTCATGGAGTGATATTTTTGTGGGTCAGAGTTCCCACATATGTTATAGTGTGGTATACTGTGGGTTAAATTTCCCATGTATATCGGTACACTGGGTCGAAGAGCTCACGTGTATCATATGGTGATATATGGCTGCGGTTGTTATCCCGGTATATCTTCGGTCTAGTATGCATTTTGGTTGGAGCCTCATGCATACCAAGATCTAGGTCCCCAGCTGGGTATGAAAATGGATTCGAATCGCTATTGCTTCTCGGAGAAGAAGACTCGATCGTTGTTCATCATCATAGTAACAACTTGAATAATACTTAAGGTTTAAAAATAAAGTTGGTTGGTAATCTTGATCTAGAGCAAGACAACTTTACTTTCTGTCGAGCTTTTCTGTAAAAATTTTTAACTTTTGCAAGCCTTACCTTGTCCCTCTAGCCTGTATTTCTGAGTCTTCACCCCTCTTTATCGTCGGGTTAGTCTTGTTGAGTACTTTGTACTCAGGGTTTGTTGAACCCTTGTTGCAGGTGAGTTTCATGGGCAGGAGTGCTTCGCATCCTGCTGCATGACAGTCGTTACGAAAAGTGACGACGAGTAGGATGTTTGGCTCTTAGGCAGAACTTATCGCCTGGTATTATAATAAAGTTATCTATCGCTACTCCACACTACTATGGTTTGTAATAAGCAAACTTATGGTTTGTAAGTTTTAAAATAAATGGTTTGTAAATTTATGTTATTGTAATCCTTTCGCTCTTTTACTCCGATGTATATTATTTGTATAAAACTGTTATAATACTGTAATGTCTCTTTGTAATGATTGATCCTGTTCGGAAAATTATGGATGATTCGGGATTTACCTGATAGACCTTTTAAGTTTTATGGAACACGTTCATGGTTATTTAGAGTCTGTTTAGACAACAATCATGCGTGTGAGTCATATGTTTTAGAAGGTTTTGCCACGTAGTATCAGGTTTCTATGCAGGCGATCCCCGTGTCAGAGGACGAGATCAGGTAAGTTTCCCTGCCCAGACGACCGGATCACGCAGAAAGGGGCTACCGTTGTCAAGCTGATCACGTTCAGTTTGACCAATGGCATACACATCGTTAACCACGCAAGAATATAGATATGATGCAACTTCTTTTTATCAGTCGAATATGTACATCTGGAACAGCACTTGAAACTCCACACCATTGTATCGAGGCCAACAGTAGCATGGATTTGAGAACGGGCGGCATAGCATGACACAACACTTCTGCCACATGCCTTTGCAGAGAAAATGAAGGAATGGCCGCATCGAGAAGAACTCCTGTGCGCAGCAGCACGCTCAAACACATGAACACCAGCCAGGAGTCTTGATCTTGATTCATGTTATGTTGGGTCGTGCTACTGGCCGTCCGGGTCGGAAACCAGCCGCCTTCCGACCAGGTTAATCAGTTTCTTTCCTGCGCGTGCGTTTGCGTGTTTTTGGCCCATATCATTTCTCCGCCCCGCGCGATTCCGGCCCATCTCGGCCTTCCGCCCCAGGTGGCGCGATTCCGACCCAGCTCGGCCTCACGCAATCTCCACCTGTTTTTCTGGATGTAAACTTTAAACCCAAATGATATATATAATATTCCCTGCCTTCCTCTAAAAAAAAAAGCTCGGCCTCACGCCCACACTCACGTGCGTGCTTCCAGCCCAGATCGAGCTGATGATGGAACATAATAAATACAAATATATAAAAAGTGAAATAACAGAAGCAAAACGTAGTCCCTTGCAGAATTCGAAACGAGGGCTCCTGATTTGTGATAGTATTGCAATACGTTTCTTCTTAAATTATATCCAACCTTTTAAAATTCTATTAAAAAGTACGCAACCATCACAAGGAAAATATATGTTATATACTTAAATACACCTACGAAATTTCATGAAACATTGAAAAAAGATGAGTAAGGGAAAAAACAGAGAAAAAAGGGAAGACAAAGGGAAATTCACGTTATATTCGCTAAATATATCACATATATCATGAAATATAAAAAATAAAAAATAAAATTACTAAATTAATTATTTATAGTCAAATAAAAATGCTAAAAAGATAAAAAATATATTCTAGAATATTAAGAAACTCAAGCGAACATCACAAATACATCGTAGAACATCATATTAACATTACACGAACATTGAAAAATATAGCATAGAACATCATATGTATACTACGTAAACATCACATATATGATAAAAATATAAAAAATAAAATTAGTGAAGTAGTTAATTATAGTGCATGAACAATACTAAAAATAGGGTCCTGCTAGAACAGCAATGGACAAGGATAAATACAATGGACAAATACAGTGATAAATACAATGGATAAGAACAAACACAATGTATAATTCTTTTCTGTGAAAGGCAATAGATAAAACTTCTCTATAGGACGACACAAGGACAAATATAATGAACAATTCTTTTCTATGAAAGGATAAATAGAATGGACAAATACAATGGTCACTCCTTCGATATTCTATAATGTTATCAGCGATGTTCCACCGAGATAGACCGAGACGCATGGTGAGCGGTTAGCGGACCCAATGGGCCGCTGGCACTGTCCTATGCTTAGGACATCCTATCCTAAACACTACAGCTAAAAATATTATGGTGCATCGCATATACAGTTTGTGAGCAACACTTAAAACTTCATCGAACATCGGTTCCGTGCACAACAGTATATACTTCCTAGAACAAAAATAAAAGGATAAGAAAACAAGGAAGAATGGAAAATAATAGAACTAAATGAAAGCAAGGAATGGAACAAATAAAAAAATAAAAAAATTAATAGGGTAGCATAAAATAGGAAAGTAATAAACAAATTTAAGAGAATGAAAAATAAAAAAAGAGAAAAAGACGATAAATGAATGAAAGGGTAAAAAAGAAAATGATAACATATAATAGAAGTAAATAAAAATATAAACAAGATATAAAAAGAAATACTAAAAGTAACAATGAAAAAAAATTAAAGTAAAAGATTAAATAAAACAAGACGGTGAAGAAAAGAAAAAGAAAATAGAAAAAGAAACTCACCAAACGAATGTATCTACGGAATGAAATAGTCATCTCGCGTAAAAGAAACGAACGGCGGCTAGATCGTCTGCTGGGCCGCGAGCCCACGACTGGGCCACATGCGTAGCAGTTGGCAGCCCATCAGGCTGCGCGTACGAGCGAGTATGAAAAATCAGGTGCAACCGCCAGGGTGGTCGGGGCACGCTGCTGCTTGCCACCCTGGTCCGCACGCAAGATTTCCGTGTTATGTTTGCCTTGTATTCCCATCAGACTTGAATGTCTGCATAACCAGAGTATATGATTGTTCTTGTACTCCCTGTGGCTATGCATATGCGCAAACTATACTGTAATACCCTGCTGATGAATCGTCTGAACACTGAATGTCAATGATTTAGAGCTAGCACAATAATGACCCGGGGCCGTAGAACGGCCCATTCTACCCGGAAGAGCACGCCAGCCCGGCCCATTGTATTCCAAAGCCCACTCATCTCTTTCGACGCACGTTGCGGCAGCAAGCCCCCAACCGCACCGTCCCTTTCTCCGCTCGCTCACTCGCTCTCCCTCCGACCAGAACCCTCGCTCCGCCCGCCGCCGCCGCACCGGGTTCCGGCGAAGCAGGCACCACGCAGCACGGTGCTGCTGGCGGAGCTCGTGGAGGAGGTCCTCCTCCGCCTCCCGCCGGCGGATCCCGCGAGCCTTTTCCACGCCGCCCTCGTCTGCAAGTCCTGGTGCCGCATCGTCTCCGACCGCCGCTTCCGCCGACGATTCTCTGAGTTCCACCGCTCGCCCCCCATGCTCGGTGTCCTCTGCAATTTCAGAGACCAACGTGGCTTTTCTTTCTCGCGCCTCCTCCCCACCTCCTCCGCCTGCCCGCTCCGCGCCGACCAAGTCTGCTGGCGCGTGCTCGATGCCCGCCATGGCCGGGTCCTCCCCAGCTTTAAGTCGGGTTTCTACCTCAGCGTCTGGGACCCCATCACGGACGGGTGGCACACACTGCCCAAGGTGTCCGACGCTTGGCAACCCGAGTGCTGGAACGCAGCCGTGCTCTGTGCTTCCACGGCCAGCGGCGCCTGCGACCACATCGACTGCCGCAGCGGACCCTTCATCGTCGTTGTCGTGGGAGCCAGGTCCCGTGAGTTGTGCTTGTGCGTTTACTCATCGGATGCCAGCTCCTGGAGTGAGCTAATCTATGTCCCTGGGACACACCGGGTCGATTCAGTGCCTACTGCCCTTGTGGGGAACGCACTCTACTTTGTGACTGATGCCAGCAATTGCACTCTTAGGTATGATTTGGCAACACCGGAGACATCTGTGATTCCCCTGCCAACCAGGTCACTTTGGCACCATACTATGCTCATGACGATGGAGGATGGTGTGCTGGGAGCTGCAATAGGGCAAGGTGCAGACAAGACTGTCCCTCTGGTCAATGGTGGCGAATCCCAATGGAGACGTCGGATGGACACAAATCCGAGTCATTGAGCTTGGAAACCTGTTCACTGATAATCCTCTCTCCATCTCTTCAAACTTTGTTGGCTTTGCTGATGGCATTGGGGTTCTTTTTGTGGAGGCAGACAGTAGATTATTTAGTATTGAGCTGAAGTCAGGCCAGGTGAAAATGTTATGTGAGGGTAATCACTTGCACCACGTTGTACCCTACAGCAGCTGGTGCACTCTAGGTACGGTCTTTGCTTGGTTTATGATTTGCCAATGTTAGTGATCTTGTGTAGCTGTTATATATTTGATAGCATAGAGATATGGGTGATGATATTTAACCTTGGAGAGCTGTTAATGATCTGGTCTAGTTGTTACTCAGTGAGGCACCAAGCTGGAAAGAGGTTTTATTTCTCTTCTAAAGTCATGACCTACATGTCCTTCTGTAGTGCATATATTAGTATCCATGTTCTATCATTGTCACTTATAGAGATCGTTGTACTTGTGTTGAACAGAGATAGGTATTTCTTTGTTGAGTTTTTAGTCATGCGGCTGTTACTTGACAGAATGTGGATAATAAACTAGTGTTTTTTTGCCTGTTTCTTTAGCCAATATTTTGTATGCTTTGTGTCTGGTGAAGCAATTATTCACTGAGGGGAACTTGGTTCTCAAAATGCTGATGTGATGTTATGAATTTTTCTGCATTTCTGCAGCATTGGAAGCAGCAGCAGCAGTCGCCTCTACAAGTGAGGAACCAACTACAGGTGCTTCAAGTGCATCAGAAGCTTAAAATGATGATCTATGGGTTTCTCGCTCAAATGAAAATTGGGTATTGGTAACCATAATGAGTGTAAGCTTTACAATGGCACAGTTATATACTATCAGTGAAGTTCTAGTTTTAATTTGTTGGTCTTAAAGGCAACTATGTGTTTTCTTCATGGTGTTGTATCACCTAAATTTGTTTGCCTGTTGGGGGCTATATGTTTTGTTCAAGGGGCCACATCATTTATGTTTATTAACATCGTCGCTGCTGTCATGTTCATTTGGACTTATCATAGTACATGTTTACTCCTGAACTCTAGCATCTACTCCGTACTAGAATACTTTCATGTGCCTGCAGTCAATGTTTGTTTGGAAGCCTGTAGAGAATGTGTTTGGTAGCCTGCAGTGAATGTGTTTTTTTGATAAAAAGACGTGACTTTAGCGGCATGTTGCTGCAAGCAAATTTTAGTTTCCTCCAATTACAGCATGTCACGCTTCCCTAGCGGGACAAGTGTTTACATGTTTCTGGTTTGAATAGACAATGTTCAGAGTTTGGTCATGACTAGCACAATCATTCAGAGCTGGGAAGCGAGAATGTGAGCAGTTTTATTAAGCTCCCTGGAGATCTTGAAGACCTTGGATTGTTGCTGAGAGCAGTAGTTGATGAATTTCTGAGTGAAGGGTTTGATCTCCCAATGTGGTGGGTTGGAGCATTTCGAACTGTTGATTAATTGACAGGAAAGTGACTTGTCGGATTTGATGAGCCGAAGTCAGCTCAACAGCAAGTGCCAAGGCAGCTGCTTCTGCCATTAGTACTGATGTTGACTGAATAATTAGCGCCTTGACATACACTGCCAACTGAAATGCTGGCTGTGTATTGATAATAAAAATTCCCAGTCCAGCTCTTCTGGCAACCTGAGGAAGCGAATCCGGTGCTGTGGCTGCGTCTGTGCAGATCCTTGCTCCTGTAATTAGGGCCGGTAGCAAGATCCTGTACAAGGGTGGCACGGAGCAGCCAGAAATGCCTATAAAATAAAGAATCTTATTTTTTTGGGTATTGGATAGAAGACTCGGGTGGTGGTTTTACTTACTAAACATCGAAACAATCGTTTACAGAGGGAAATGTTTATCAGTGGGTTTGTTATGCATTAAGAATTTACAACCGGAAGACAATTGCCGATGAATACATCTACAAAACGGGCCTTGCTGTTTTTCCTCACGATCGCTAAGAGCCTGTTATGTTCTTGAATCTATTAACTCAAGAACTGATGGCTGGAAGTGGAATTTTGATGGGAAAAAGCACAGCAAGGGGAAGAACAGAACGAAGTTGGGGAAGAACTCAGCGACGGGGGAGACGAGTTCAAGATTTTGTTATTCCGTAGCGCCTCCCAAACCGGAAATCTTCGGGTCCGAGCGATTGGACCCGAGCCGCCCACCAACTTTTTTCTGTTTTTTTCCCAAACGACGCAAAGCTTACAAGGCCACCTGGGCCAATCGAATGAGCCAACGGCCCAAAACTGAAAGCTTAACAGAAAAGCTAGAGCCCAAACTCAGCCACTCGAGTTGACGGTCATGACAGGAAAGGCAAGCCACCGAATCTACTTACGGGCTACGGCTCAGGCCTGAGGGCAGCAGGGAGCAGGCAGGGCAGCGGCGGAGTGGAGCACAGAAGTGAGCAGGCAGCGGCGTCGTCATGGCACAGAGAGAGGTGAGTCCAGCAGCGTTCCTCCTCCTCTGAACGTCTCGCGCTTTTGGTCCCGTGCTTTCCCGTTGTCATGCGAACCCAAGACACCCACAGGGTGCTCGATCAAATGCCATAATAGTAGGAACTTCTATTCCACGGTGATCAACCATCTACTATCCAACTGTTGCAGGCCGACGCGCCGAACGAGGGCACCGCGGTCTCCAGCGGCAGGACGGTGAAGCTCAAGGACCTGGTCCCGGCCGCGACCAACACGGTGAACACGACCTTCATCGTGCTCGAAAAGGCGGCGCCGTCGGCCCGCCCGTCCCACCGCCACCCGCACGCCGCCCAGGCCCGCGACGGCGGCAGGGAGGAGAAGGAGGTGACGTGCCTGGCGCTGGTGGCGGACGAGACCGCGGCGGCGCACTTCCTGCTGTGGGTCGGCGAGTGCGGCGCGTTCGAGCCGGGCGACATCGTGCGGCTCACGGACGGCATCTTCTCGTACCACAGGAGGGACGCCCTGGTGCTGCGCGCGGGCCGCCGCGGGCGCGCCGAGAAGGTGGGCGAGTTCACCATGCTATTCGTGGAGACGCCCAACATGAGCGAGATCCAGTGGAGGACCGACCCCAAGGACAGCCGAAGGATGTTGCAGAGGCCGTCGTCTCACCTTACTCCCAGATTTTCAAGCCGCCGCGGTGATCTTTACTTCCAGTTGCGTCCAGCGTCCTGACTCGTGGTCTTGCCGTTCTTTGCCAAAGCGGGATGGCATCTGTCTTGTTCTCGATCCTTTTTTCATGTGTGCGCTCCAACTTCTTGAAACATAATACGGAGTACTACTACTGGGGAGTATATATGAACTTTCGATCAATCAAGGAGAATGAAAACGAAATGCTTAAGCTCTGTCTTTCTGTTCTGAAAGTGACAAGGTTACAACATGTGCAGCCAGTAAAAATCGACTCCAATCTTCCACTGCACAATTATATATGTTTCAAAAGTTTCCTGCACATTTACAGACTCGTGTACACATTGTGAGTTCCTAGTGCTAATGTGCTATTATGCTGGAATGGCACCATGTACAATATTTTTGGCCTTTTTGAGACGTGGTGACCTAGCGCAATGGCACAAAACAGCGTCCGTGGAAACCCTCTGCCCCGACCCCCGGGGAGACCAGCAGGGTGCGCCGCAAGCCCGCAAGTATCTGGGCGCCTAGCGACCGGTGGACAGGCCGCGACAGCTAAGCGCTGAGCCGCTTGACGGAGTCCTATCGCGCGGTTAGCGCACCGTCACTGCACGCAGGGATCCCGGCCGGCGAGAGGGTTTGTGGGGCCCCTGTTGCTCCCTTCTTCTTGCTACGCAAGTCTGCCTCCCCGCCGCGAGATCCCCCTCCGCCAAGTCAGGAGATATAAATTGAGGTAGGAACACGCGCACGGCCCCGTCTCTCCAGATCTTTCCGAAATCCTTGTCTCCCTTTTCTTTACACCACCACCACCACCTGTCCTTTTCGCGGCGCTGCTGCTGTTGGAATCTTCGATTCTTAGTCCGAGAGTTGATCGATGGCGACGGGCCGTGACGTCATCGTCGTGGGATGACTCTCCCTCCCCTCCGTCGGCTTCCTCGTCATCTTCGCACGGTAATTCTTCGAAAACTTTACCGGCGTTTATGTGCGTTCTCGAATGGCCAACTGGGCAATTGGCCATCCACGAAAGCTGGGGCTCTAGGGTTTTTGCACGAGGGCTGAGGGGAAATTGGAAAACTCCGCGGCGGCGGCGCACAACGCGCCATCGACTCCGGCCACTTTTGATTTCTTAATTACTTTGTAATGGTGTTTCCATGCGCGTGATTACTAACTAATGAGTCCACCCGTATATTCCTCTGGCACGACGTGGTACATGCCGTGTTCCTGGGTCGTCGCTGATTTGCCAAGGGGCTTGTCATACTTGTTCTTGTCTTTGCAAATTTCTTGGAGAACAATTTGACTTTTGACTGTTTTTACGAGTTCAATTCGTAGATGCATAGTTCGTCGGTTCCAAATTCCTGGGAGGCTGGTCAATATCAGCGGACTAATCACATGTCCCTTTTGGCGCCGAAACTTCCCAGGGAGTGTGCAAGCAAACAAAGCCAAGTTGCATTCCTCATGTTCTTTTTGCTCTGCTTCTGCTGTCTACACATATATATTCTCGTTCAGATTTGTCATCAGTTACGCACACATTGCTGAATGCAGTTTGGTTGGGCTTCCCGTTTTGCAGGCCCTTCTCTGACAGATACTTCCCACGCACGGTTGAAGCAGCTGCTCTCGTAGATGGCGGCGGCGTGGTCTAGGATCGGCAGGGGAGCGCAGCTGTCGCTGTCGCAGTCCCTGTCGAGGACCCTGCACGAGGGCGGCATCGGCGGCGCGTCGCCGGCGGAGGCGGCTGCCGCGCTGCGCAGTGCCGCCGCGCTGTCCCGCGCCCGTGGCCAGCACGCGCCGTCGCTCCACAGCCTCGCGGGAAGGTCCGCCGGCCACCTCCTCCAGCCGCGGAACAGGGGCATCGTCACGACGGCCGCGAGGCTGCACCCGGCGTCGTCCGCGGCGGTGGCGGCGGAGCTCTCCGACGCGGAGACGACGAGGGAGCACGAGGCCGTGGCGGCGCCGCCTCCCCAGATGCCGAGCCTCGGCCCGACGCGGCCCGGGGAGAAGCCCCGCGTGGTGGTGCTGGGCACCGGGTGGGCGGCGTGCCGGCTGCTCAAGGACGTGGACACGCGCGCCTACGACGTCGTGTGCGTGTCCCCCCGGAACCACATGGTCTTCACGCCGCTGCTGGCGTCCACGTGCGTCGGCACGCTCGAGTTCCGGTCCGTCGTCGAGCCCGTCAGCCGTATCCAGTCGGCGCTTGCCACCCGCCCCGGCTCCTACTTCTTCCTCGCCTCGTGCACCGGCGTCGACACCAAGGCGCACGAGGTGTACTGCACAGCCGCGGCCGGCGAGGCACACCTGCCTAGCGACCCGTACCAGTTCAAGATCGCCTACGACAAGCTGGTGATCGCGAGCGGCGCCGAGCCGCTCACCTTCAACACCAAGGGCGTCCAGGAGAACGCCATCTTCCTCCGCGAGGTGAGGCACGCGCAGGAGATCCGCAGAAAGCTGCTCACCAACCTCATGCTCGCCGAGAATCCAGGTAACAACACAACATCGCGGTTCATGTACACCCCTCTGTTCAGGGAAAATACGTCGATCATCTTTAGTTATGCGCATTGATCGTTGCTTGTACGCATTGCAAACTTCTGCTGTGATGATGATCAAGCACTGTGCTCTCCAGGCTTGTCTGACGATGAGAAGAAGCGGCTCCTGCACTGCGTGGTCGTCGGCGGAGGCCCCACCGGCGTCGAGTTCAGCGGTGAGCTCAGTGACTTCATCACGCGCGACGTGCGCCAGAGGTACGCCCACGTCAAGGACTACGTCAAGGTTACCCTCATCGAGGTACGTGCTCAGTGCACCTCATGAACCGACTACATACATAATCTAGAGTATTAGAATATGCATCGATTGGACTTCACTGAAGAAGTTTCTGATCATCTCATCGTTTATGACCTGTTCTTTCCAGGCAAATGAAATCTTGTCATCGTTCGATATTGGGCTGCGGCAGTACGCGACGAATCACCTTTCAAAGGTAACCTAGGCTTGAGGCTTAGTACTTCTGTTATGACACTCTGAATTTCAGTATAACATTCTCGCAAATGCAGATTAATTAATGTGATCACAGGGCTTAATCAATCTTTTGTGCTGCATCTGTGACAGTATGGAGTCAATCTGGTGCGAGGCATCGTGAAGGAGGTGAAGCCCACGGAGATCAACCTGAGCGACGGCACCCGCGTGCCCTACGGCCTTCTGGTCTGGTCCACGGGCGTCGGCCCGTCGGAGTTCGTCAAGTCCCTGGACCTGCCCAAGTCCCCTGGAGGGAGGATCGGGGTGGACGAGTGGCTCCGCGTGCCCACGGCCCCGGATGTGTTCGCGCTGGGCGACTGCGCGGGGTTCCTGGAGGGGACGGGCAAGCCGGTGCTCCCGGCGTTGGCTCAGGTCGCGGAGCGGGAGGGCCGGTACCTGGCGCGGCTGCTCGGGAAGGTCGCGGCGCAGAACGGCGGCAAGGCGCACTGCGCCGGCAAGGCCGACCTCGGGGAGCCGTTCGTGTACAAGCACATCGGCAGCATGGCGTCCGTCGGCCGGTACAAGGCGCTGGTCGACCTCAGGGAGAACAAGGCACTGCCCGAGCCATTAATCTCTATTCCGATCAATGCATTGCAAAATGTGGCATGAGATTAGTGCCAAGATATGACAAGCGGTTTTTCCATTTGCAGGATGCCAAGGGGGTGTCGATGGCTGGCTTCTTCAGTTGGCTGATGTGGCGGTCAGCGTACCTGACGCGGGTGGTGAGCTGGAGGAACAGGTTCTACGTGGCAGTGAACTGGGGAACGACGCTTGTGTTTGGCAGGGACAACACCAGGATTGGCTGACCGAGGTGCAGCAGCTTAAGCTGGTCGCCTGTGTTCCACTGAGTAGTCCACGGGAGCGAGAGATTGGCTTCATTTTTGTTCTTTTGTTTGTAATTCAAGCCGACAGATTCTATTGGCTTCCATACTATCTAGATATTCGCTGCTGAAGTGCATGAGATTTGCAAATGTAAGTCACCGTTTCTTAAAAAGGAAAAGAAAAAGAAAATATGATTAAAGATGTCATGGGTTTTGTGTGCAGTTGGCGAGAGATGCCACGCACAGGAGTAAAGGAACATAGCTTGCCCTTGTTGAAGCAGCCGGGAGGTTGTAGAAATGTAGAGTAGACGAAAAATAAAAACCATAACTCTCACCTAGAATTGTCGCCTCGAGGTTCAATTAGGGAAGGGATGAGCTGTGAGCGGTGAGAATGTGTGCGCCCACACAAAGCTGTGGTTTCTACTTCCTTGATAGAATAAAATGCGTCATTTGTATTTTAAGGTAGAATAAAATACGTCGGTGGTTAAACTCGAGGTAGGGGCCATTCGGAGAGGCATTAGAGGCAGCTTTTGGACAGTTAATTTAGATTGTTGGATTCAAATCAAAGAATCTGTAAGGGTGTCAAATAAGATGATAACCCATTTTAAATTCAAATCAAAGAATACTTGGCACACTTTACAAAGCGCATCCAAATTTAGTGGCACTAGTTGGATGATCTTGGATTGTTTGCTGCCTTGCCCCCAAATGCTTCCGCCAATATCACCACTATAACTCTTTCAACAAGTACAAATAGCCGCTCAAAAAAATTAGTATAAATAGTTAACAGCACTGTACAAGTTAATTAAAGATAATTCATAATCCACTCCACTTTTCAACTAGCAAGAAGAAAATAGTGAAGCAAAACTGTAAAATCTGCACGTTCTCTATTAGTTAAAACAGGACGGTGAGTGATATAATGTCACTTGTAACTTCATGTTAACCTACTGGCAGTTTGGTATCATAGTCAGCAACCAAGGAAGGAACATATGCTTTTGTTTGTGGCACAAACTATCCACCGGGAGTATGTGCTTGGGACTAGGACTATCATCTCAAACATACCACACCGCACTTAAAACGCGGCTCTCATTGCACCCCTTGTCGCATCGCGCTTCATCTCTGCAGCCTTTCCACTTCCACGGAAGTACATGTACACTTGCTGCACACGAAGAATCCAAAAAGGGCTCAGATATGTCACACTTTTTTTTTTAACTCAGATATGTTGCACTGAAGTTGGTTCAGGAAAATTAGAACAGTTGATCATAGAAAACTGACCTGGATGACCCAGATGCTGAGCAACGATTCCATACAGAACAATCCAAATCCAACAAAGTAGAATATCTGGAGAACCATATGGATTATTCAGTTACTAAAGAAATCGGAGAATTATATTTCACTTCATGGATAGTAGATGCAGATAATTTTCATCCAAAATTTTCAAAGCTCTATATCTTGTTTAGCAAACAAAAAGGTGCTCAGCTTACCCCAACCAAAGCATTCATGCTGATAAGATCAATTGCTGGCAAAATTCCTCTGCAAGAGTAAACAACAGGGTTAGTTCATGCCAAGGATCCATCAAGCTACTGCAAGGATGTCTCAGTTATCTATTGCCCCACTAAACATTGATCACAAAATCTGTTCTTAAAAAAAAACATTGATCACAAAATCTTGGATGCCATTGCCCAGATCTGTATAACATTTTGTGTTTTTATCTTCTCCCAGTGATGGGGTTGTCCAACCAGGAAATGGAGCAGTGTAGATTTGTTCTATATAAGCCAAGTAAACTAATTTTAACATCAATGTTACTTTACAGGCACATTGACATGTGCAGAATATACATATTGTGTCACCCATACATCATAGTAAAACACCATTTGATCAAGTGCAAAGTTTACAGAAGCCAAAAGCTTTTAGGCAAAGGCACGCAAGACACTTACGCCAATGATTTTCCTTCAAATACAACAGGAGGAGCCACAGCAGAAAATACGCAGAAAAGAATGTGGAACTGAGGGTGCAGGAGGTTCAAGCATTAATACACGATTAAATTAATTAATGAACATAATAATATAATAGTAATAATAATATACACAAAATCATAATGCATAGATGCATAAGTAAGGAACTTGTTACACTTACCAAGTAAAGCAAGAAGAACAATCCAAACTTCAATGCGCTATCAGTCCTATAAAACAAGTTGACCGCAAACATTACCTATCCATGCATACAAAAAAAGATGGCAGAGGCACAAAATAATGTGATGAGAATTCAAATAAATTACCTCATTGCATTATACAGAGGACGATACCACAAAACATATGCACCAGGAACACCAGACATGAAGTAAATTATCGCCAATAACCAGATCTTAACACCTGAAAAAAGTTAATGCAATTTTGAAAGTGTGAGCATGAGATAATTTGATAAGACCATAAAAAATACCAGAAGGACTCAGTATACCTTCCCCCTTGATCCAAGCTGTAGTAACTGCTATGACATTCCAGAAGAGACAGCAAACCAATCCTATTCAATGCCAAATAGAACTGTTGAAATAATATGCTTCGATAAATCATATGCAAATTAATAAGATAAATTGCCAATCCTTCGATCTGTGCCTCTGAAAACATGTAGATTTCTCAATGCGATATAGCTTTGTATAACTTCAAATGGAATGCAACTTTTCAGTACCATTAATATCTTGTTAAAAGCTCCTCCCTATGTTTAAGTAACATGTTTGGAGTATGCATACATACAAGAACATAACCATTAGTGACAAGATAATTCCATCAGCACGCATATATCAATTTAATTACTTCTATTCTGGCTAAAAAAGTAAGAAATGTATCAATCAAAGTATCAGTTTTCCATTCTAAAATATAACTGACCAAAACCATTGCAGGAATGCAGGAGCTATTTTTTGATTCAAAAGGTTGGAACAAATCACTTTCATATCTTACACATAGGTTCACAACCCAACAATGAGAAGGTAAAACCAATGAAAAATCCAAAGAACCTAAGAACACCATCCAATATATGGGGTGGGGGGTGGGTGAGGGTGGGGGGGGGGGGGGGGGGCGAGTCCATTGCAAATAAAGGACAATATTTCAATATTACTCATCAGAGTTGAAGTTTTCAGGATATTGAGAATTAGAAGAAACTGTTGACACCGTTTTTTGACACGTGTCAATAAGGATCGGAGACTGCATTAATCGGCAAGGAGGATGGTTTTTCTTCGATATTGCTTCTGATGTTGTCGATGAGTAGTTGCCGATGAAGGGCAGGTTGGTCTGGATTATTGCCGATTGGGCTGAAGACGTGTTACCGATGCACTTGAGCCAACCCTCGAATACGACCCCTCGAGTCATTGACCCCTCGAGGACGGAAATTCCCTCGAGCAAATAGGCGACCCTCGAGCACAGTATACTCTCGGCCGTCTACTCTCCGTACATTGTTGATGAAGCTAAAGAGTTGTTGCCAATGAGAGTGATAGAGAGCTAGGGGATCGTTGCCGATGAAACTGAAAAGCTGTTAGAGGATCGTTGCCGATGAGACGGAAAAGTTATTGCTGATAAGATAGGCAGGAAGACTAGAAGGTTGTTGACGATGCCAGGAATGTGCCGATGAAGAGATAGCTTCATCATGACGAAAAAGGACAGAGGATCGGCATCATGTGAGCTTCAAGTTTTCGTAGTGTAGTCTGAGTCCAGTTCCTATACGAGTTTTATTTCTTTCCTTTAGAGATAAAGTTCGTATAAGGAGTAAGTTTATTTTTCTATATTTAAGCTTTTCGTATTTAGTTAGGATTCTTCGAAAAGTAGAGTATAAATATGTGCCGAAGGGCATTGTAATGAAAATCCAAGCATCAATAAACAAATCTACTTTTTATCGTAATTTACTTCTACCAGCACTTTACTTTTCGACAGCTCCGTCAAGTATTTTCTCTTTTTCAACGAGTTCTTTCAAGAATCGACGGGCTGCATCAACTTGATCTCCGACGACCTTGCAAGTTCCGCGTCTACCGAGCACGATTCAGGCTTTGACTTCCGAGCGTATCGCTGTCGTCTCGTCTGATCTGTTCAACAGTTATCGAATACATTCTGAGCTTTGACGTCCGGGCGTATCGCTGCCGTCTCGTTCGGTTTTTATTCAAATTATCATCCTTGTCGATTAACAGGTCAAATCGACTGGCACGTTTCGGATATCGAATTTGGGTATTAGCCCGGTGTGTTTGCAGATAGAATTTTGCATCAACAGAAACATACCAAGAAACGATGCGAATGCAATATATTGCATTCTTTGAAGGTGACTCGGTATCTCATTGGTGATATCATGATGGATGAGTGGCAGAAAAGGAGGCCAATTTTTCTCCTCAATTCTAATGCCAGCTGCCAAACAAAATAAGGAAATGTAAGCTTAGCAACTTGTCAAACAACATGAATCATAATAATTTTCATGCAAATGCCCCGTTGAGTGAAAAAGAGAATGAATGTATGAACCTTCCAAACTTTTTGGCATTCACTATTCATACTTGTTTTACATAGTTATATGTAGTGTCATTTAGCACAGTACACTTTTCCTTCAAACAGCATTTTTTCCCTGGTTAGGGTGGTCACTAATGCTTATACATTAATGAACCAGTGTAGCCGAGGCTTAGTAGACATGTTTTACAAGATTCAGCATATATATAGCATTAACTACCATGCTATTCTTTCAGATCGTCAGATGTAATATGTCATACTTCCAACATGCTTATTTCTTCTTCAGTGGGAAGAGACAGACTATAAATGTACAATTCTACTTAGTCATTAATAAACGAATAACAATGAGCATTTACCTCTTGCTGCAGCCTCCTCTCTCCGTTTTAGTTCCTAGTCATATAACAGATACAACAGAGAGTCACAAATTGACAACAACAGGGTTCCTCCGAATATATCAGAGTGCGGTGGGGATTTAACCAGAGCATTATAATTCACATTTAAGCCCACTAAGAAACAATTCATGCTTGGAATGAGAACTAAACCAATCATCTCAACAACAACAAAACTAATTATCGCAAGCTTAAAAAAAGGAACCGTGATCATGTCATGTTCAATCAAAACTGAAAGAGATGTAAAAGCATGTGTCATGTGCAGCATACCCTCTCCCTCTTGTTCAATTTCGCTTCCCTTGCTTGCAGCTCCTGCTCCCTTTTCTTCAGGTCCTGCATATCCACAAGCACATGTTATCGGTAGCGCTGAACAGAATTTCAGAGTAAGTGTGTTCATTACACATTACAGCTGCATTTTGCAAGTGGCAAGGCAATGCACATTCATACACACCTTTGCCGAGTCAAGGGGTATATCCACTGTAGCACTGAAGTCTGCCGGTTCAGGAGGAAGCGGCGAAAGGCGAGAATTGGATGCAGGAGGCACGTTTCTGGGGTTCTACATTTCAGTAGAAGTCACACAGCATTGTGCCATACCACGGAGGTCGCATAACTCATATGAACAGAACAACTCACAGGCATGTAAAACGCGCCACCACCGAAGTTGGACTGCCCGCCAGCCTTGCCGCGCGCTTGTTCCTGTAAGAAAAAAGGCACCAATAAAACATTCAACCACAGACACGCACAAGATGTTCAAGCACCATTGCATCATCAGGGCAGAATAAAAGAACAGAAAAAAAAAATCCACTAGCAGCGTTGGCGATACTGCAAAGGGGGAATATGCATTTGTTTTTCCAACGCCGGGGCGAGGTCAGATCTGCGCCCCGGCCAGATCCAAACAGGAGGCGAAGTAGCGAATACCCCCACTGATTCTCGGGAGAAAACCGATGCCAGACAAGGAAACTAGATCTGCGCCATAGGGGTGGAGGGTGGAGGATCGGGTGCGCGTACAGAGAAAGGGTTCACGTCCTCCTCCTCGAAGGGGTTGGCGTCGTAGCGCCCCGCCATGCTGCTCCGCCCCTTTTGCTTGCGTCGGCAATGGCGATGGTGATTGCTTGATTGGAGTAGTGAGGCGGCGATGCGGAGTCCTGCCTAGTGCCGAACAGAGGGCCGCAGCGCAACACCGCCCCCGCAGAAACCACACCGACACAGACTAGAGATTGGGGGCGGGCGATGGCGACTCCGCTTTGCCGTCGTCTAGCGAAGGAGAGGAGGCAGGTCAACGTGCACACGCGGAAACCACCTGTCGGGCCAGTAACCGCTCGTGGGCCAAACTTCGGCTTTTGTTCGTCCACTGCTGTTCCCCAGATTCTCGTGGGCCCGTCAAATTTGTTTATAGGAAAAGTTAGGTCCACACGGTTCGAGTGGCCTGCGGTGCGGCGCCACTGTGCCCAGTGAGAAGGTCAAAGAATATTTTCGATCAACAAAAACGTTACGTTACGCGAGTCAACTCTCGCGAGCACCTCGATGTGGACCAAGGTATATAATTAGTGAAAAATACGAGTACAGTATTGTAGTATTAAGCTTGGCCGACGAGCGGTTAATGGCGACGTGCTCGACAGAAACCAGACATCGAGGTGCTCGCGAGAGTTGGCATCGCATCAATGTGGACCACTGTGTGTGTTTTTTTTTAACAGAAGGATTAGTTTTACTGGTGTTCTGGGTACTCATGATTATTAGGCCGGCCTGAACAGAGTTGGAGACGCGGACCAAATTAACCAGGCCCAACTTGCGCGTGACGGCATCGACGATCATTTTGCCACGCAAAACAGAGACCTTCCTCTTCTTCCACGAACCCATTACCCATCCAGATCCAAGACATCCAACCCATGGCAAGCGGCGACGTCCCGCGCGCACAGCAGCCATGCAAGGGAGAGCGGCGGCGACACCGCCAGAAAGCGGCGTGGCTCCCACTCGACGTCATCGCGGAGATCACGACGCGCTCCGACCCGGGCACCCTCGTGCGGTGCGCGGCCACGTGCTGGGAAGCGCGCCGCCGCATCGCCGAGGACCCCAGCCTCCGCGGCCGCCTGCGCCTCCGCAACACAGAGCGGTTCGTCCTCCCTCTCCTGCGCGGCCACCAGGCGGGAATCTCGAGCTACACCGGCGGGGGGAAGATCGACGTGTACATGGTGGATACCACCGGCGCAGCGGACGCCACCTGTC
>CM041631.1:9940101-9953383 GCA_023333625.1 Bothriochloa decipiens | reverse complement strand
GCACCCACAGTATTCAACAAATCATAAAATAAAAAATATGAATGCTAATTTATTGTCAATTTTTTGGGCGATTGTTTCAAATCTAGCAGGGTTTGTATCCCAGTGAGGCTGTGACATTGTTGACATGTGTTTATTCTGGGTACTGTTTGTTAATTTCAGTTTCGATATAGTGGAAGTGGACCTTATATCTGTTCACTCCCTAGCTTCAGTGCTTAAACTAATATTCTAAACATTAACCAAAGCTTTTATCTATTCACTTGGCATAGCTTTATGGAACTTTGTGGTTTCTAGTGTTAGTATATGTGATTGCAATAGGCTCGCTTGATTGCAGTTTGAAGTCACTAATTATATTTTGATTCCTTACAGCAACTGAGCTGAGTGGTTGTACCATAGTAGTATTTTTTTCCCAAACAACATGCCAGTGTACAAAAAGATGTCTTTCGAGTACATTTCTGCATAATAATGGCTTATCAGCCTAAGCTCAGATACACAAACCTTTTGGAGTTTTGGAATTGGGTTTCTGCATATTCTTCTATTGGGATCACAACCTCAGATGCTGTTCCATGTTCAATCTAGCTAGGGTTGGTCACACAAGCTAATTTGTTTGGGAGCAGGGAGCTACACTATTCCAACTTTCTCAGCTTTTTGCAACAGCAAACTGAATTGATGGTTTGTATTTGTTTGTTTTCTACATTAGTGTTTACTGCAATAAAGTGTCACCTCTCAGATAAAAAAAAACATGTTAGTTTTTACACCTTTTCCCTTCTGGTTCAAGACATTGCGCTGAACTGAACTGTGGACTGTCCACCCTTCAAATTATGGCTGGTACTGCAACTGTGGAAAACATTTCAAGTAAATGTGTTGGAATCATCTTTCTGCAATGATGGCTTCTATGTTCTATATGTTCTAACTGCATCTATTCGGTTGCAGGACTAGTACTCATCCGGGTTGGGGGCTCTTTGGCGACTCACTACCGTTTCAGAGCATTGGAGTAGATGCATCCTGATGCATCTCACTTTTGGAGCAACATTGTGATGCTGTATTTGCGGATGAAGTGTGGACAGAGTTGAACACTTCTCAACGCAATAAGGGTGTCCGGGAACACCTCTAATGACTGCTGTTCTAAAATGCTGCTGCCCTGAGTTGCATGTATTTTGTAAGAAACACCACTGGAATACACATGTGGTCTTCTACATTTCAGCGTTCATTGTCTTGTAACTGAACTTTTAGCGTTTGGAACTTTGGATATCTTCATCTATATCTAGTGACGACCAAAAGAAATCTGTGTTCCGTTTGGAACTTTGGATATCTTCAGCTATATCTAGTGACCGACCAAAAGAAACCTGCCGGTTGTGTTTGGGGCTGTCCACCAGCTTTTATCACCATAGACGGTCTATCGTTGCCTCCAAACAGGACCAAAAGGAGCTTGTGGCTTGTGTTTGGCTTGTGTTTGCACCAGCGCTCTGATGAATCCTATAACCTGGGTGGGTGCAATCTCGGTGGATCATCTGTATGCGTACTGTCTCTAACAGGGAGGCTGTGAAATAGGGTAAGGATGTTCTTCTGAGTGTTCAGTTCTACCAAATTTCTGCCATGCATACTCTTTCTGTGTAGTATGAAGTCACAAACTACATCGTGATCTACTGAAATATTGGTACAATGCTTTGGTATACAAAATGATGGCTTTTTTAGGGTACTTGCCATAAAGAACTAGTTTATGGGATAAGCCCGAGCTGACCCAATTGCACGCTAAAGGAACATATATATAACTTTGTGCAAGTGTATACTGAATATAAGCCTAGTTAATGGACCTTTTTTTTCACTCTTGTGCATCGACACCATGGGGGACAAGGTAGTGTCAGTCCATGAACTCAGGCATGGAGGGCTTGTGTCTTCTTTGTAATCTGTTTTAACTCACAATTCACAATGATACTTAATTCAAGGTTTGTTGCTTTTGAGTGCTACTCAGCTTAACATCCATCCTTGAGAGACAGCACACAGAACTACGGATGTGCTGGGCCGGACGCTGGCCCAATTCACGCCATCCTCGTGATACACGTACACTGCCACTGGGACTCGACTCGAGAGGACGAGTCTAAAAAAAATTCCTCGATCCTCGCTCCGCTCTGCACTCGATCTCCTTTCCTCCCTTCCGCCGGCGGCTATGGCGTCGCGGATTCGCCGGACCCTCCCTGCCTCGAAGCCACGCATCCGGAGCGGCCGCCGCCGGCCCTCTCCAGCGATCTCTTGGAAGAGATCTTCCTCCGCGTCGCCTCCCCTGCAGACCTCGCCCGCGCCTCCACCGCGTGCGTCTCCTTCCGCCGCCTCATCAGCGACCCGTCCTTCCTCCGCCGGTACCGCTCCATCCACCCGCCGCTGCTCCTCGGCTTAATCAGCGATGCAGGCTTCACACCTGCCGAAGCGCCCCTTCCCTCTGCTGCTCTCGCCCGCGCTATCGCCCGCGCCGCCGACTTTTCCTTCACGAGGAGGCGTACCAATTCTTCCACTCCCTACCCTACTGCAGCTCGTGCCCAGATCCGCCCGAAACCCTCGATTCTCTGCTTTCCACCCTTCGCCGACGGCGGGAGGCTTGTCGGCCATGGCGGCGCGTGCGCATCACCCGGTCATCCCCCGCCTCGATCCCATGGAGTCGGAGCGGCCGCCGCCAGCACTCACCAGCGATCTCCTGGAAGAGATCTTCCTCTGCGTTGCCTCCCCTGCAGACCTCGCCCGCGCCTCCACCGCGTGCGTCTCCTTCCGCCGACTCATCAGCGATCCGTCCTTCCTCCGCCGGTACCGCTCCATCCACCCGCCGCTGTTCCTCGGCTTAATCAACGATGATGGCTTCATACCTGCCGCAGCGCCCCATCCCTCCGCTGCTCTCGCCCGCGCTATCGCCCGCGCCGCCGACTTCTCCTTCGACTACTTACCCGCCCCCCCGCCAATGGGTACGACTGGAGTCCGTGCGATGTCAGGGATGGCCGTGTTCTTGTCACGTGTAGTCGCAACGATCCCGTTGTCTACATGGACATTGCGGTGTGCGATCCTTTGTCCCGGCGATACCTGCTGCTGCTTCCCATGACCCATGACCAGCTCGCCTCCATCGGGTTTCAAGAACAAAGTGTGATCGAATCTCGGGTCTCATTTACCCCTTCTGGATGCTTGGAGGAGTTCAGTGTGATCAGCTGGAAATATTCCCTGACAGGGTTAGCGTGTTTTGCCTACACTTCATCTTATGGCAGCTGGAGCGTCGGTACATCTACCAGCTGGGATGATCTAGGCTTACACGACAGATATTTCTTGTTTCGTTCAGTTTCAGTCCAATGTCTGTATGGCCATATCTATTGGAGGTTCTGTAACACAACCAAGTTAATCAAGCTCGACATGGACAGGATGGAGTTCTCTACTGTTAACCTCCCACCAGACCACGACAATAGGAATGCCATCATTGTGGAGTCATGTGGAAGCAAGGTTGCGATGTTTAGTATGACGTATAAAGCCACATCTGTAGATTATTACACCCTTTCACAAAATGATAATGAGAAGTCCAATGAGTGGCATTTGATGAGTACAATCCCTCTGCCTGAAGAATATATTATTGGTCAATGCATTAAGGGTCCAGCTGAAGGATACATTTTCCTTGGAGGCATTCCGATAGAACTGGATGCACGACCTTCCGTGTTCTTCTCACTCGAGATTAAGTCTTTCAAAATTGAGAGGGTCTGTATATCACACTGCTTTGGCTGCCATGGCTATCCGTATTTTGGTTTCCCACCATCTATGTCTTCAATAAGAATTCAAGGATATGGAGAGGTAACTTTTTTATTCATAAGTGATTCCTTTTGCACTTTAGCAGACTTCTAAATTATTGCCATGTGCCATGTGACTCTTGACTCATGACTAATAATTTGATATTTGTATGACACAATCGTGGGCTCATGCAAGCCTTCTATAGGTTCTTGTGTTCACCATATAGTTCATGTGCTATTTGACAATTTGCTTCCATTAGAGAAGATTTGCAGGCTGTTCTTGTTAACATGATTTTTTTCTTGTCCTGAGTATTTCCTCTGAAGGGCGGCCCTGGTGCAAGCGGTAGAGCTTTACCGCCTGTGACCAAGAGGTCCAGGGTTCAAGTCCCAGGCTCTGCACATTTGTGCAGGGATGGCTGCTGGCTATTTTCCCTTCCCCAGACCCCGCAGTGCGGGAGCCTACGGCACTGGGTGTGCCCTGAGTATTTCCTCTGGTGTAGCAAAGTTAAAGCGTACTCAGGAAGTCACTCATAATTTGCTTGCTGTTTTGTGAAGTAGTGGGTATGTAAGAGAGTTTTACTATGAAAACCATTTCTCATGGAGGATCCATCCCACAGTGTTAAAAAATTCATGAAATAAAAAATATAAGCGCTAGTTTATCAATAAGCTTCTGGCCTCTGAGCAATTGTTTCAGATCTAAAAAGGATTCATACCCATGTGGATTTATGAGCCTGTGACCTTGGTCACATATGAGTAGTCTAGGTACTGTTTAATTATTGGTTTCGGTAATGCGGGGCTTATATATGTTCCCTCCTTGCTTACCATGCTTATGAAAATATCCTAAGCGTTGACTAATACTTCTTTCTATCAATCTATTCACTTGGCATAGCTTTATGGAACTTCATGTTCTCTAGTGTTTGTATTTATGACTGCGTTAGGTTCACCTAGTTGTAGTTTAAAGCTGCTAACTATATTATATCCATTGGAGCAATTGAGCTAAGTGGTGTTTTCCAAACAGCATTGCCGGTGTACAAAAATAGTCTTTTGCACATGTTTGCTGTAGTAAAATTCTGGCTTATGAGCTTGAACTCAGCTATGTAGGACTTTCAGTTAGTATGAGCTTCTGCTATTCGTATAAGTTTGGAATCCTAGATCTTGTTCCTTGTTCAATCTAGCAGTCTGGCTGCACAAGTCAACTTTTTTGTGATCTATACCATTTCAACTTTTGTCATCTGCAAACTGAAATTGATGTTGTGTCATGGGTCTGTTTTGTACATAAATGCTTACTGCAGTAAGATTGTCAGTTCACATTTAAAAAAACATGGAGTGTTATGCATCTTTCCTTATTGAGTCGAAACTGTTTCTGAGACATGTAATGTTATGCTTGTGTATCTTTCCTTTCAAATTACGCCTTAGCACAGTAACTGTGGAAAGCAATTAAGTAAACATTTTGGTATTTTGGATGCATTATTATTCTGCAATGTGGCTTCAATGTTTTAATGATTGCATCCATTCAATTGCAGGAATAGGTTCCCATCCACATTTGAAGCATTGGAGCGGATGTGGTCTTTTGTATCACTATCACACCATGTGTCTTCTAATATGCTTCTGGTTGCCCTGGGTTGACCGCTGTTCTGAAATGCTGCTGTCCTGAGCTGCATGTATTATGTAAGAAGCACCACATCATACGTACTGGTCTTCCTCTTCTATGTTTCAGCGTTCATTGTCTTGTAACTTAACTTTCAGTGTTGATATCTCCAGTTATATCTAGTGACCGGCCAAAAGAAATTTTCGCCTGATTGCAGACCGCAAATCTTGCCGTGATATATTGTAGACATCTCGTGCTAGACACGGAGCAATTGATGGTGTTTGGTGTTTGCCCGTTATTGTTTGTGTTAATTAGTTTCAGTAGGGGCGCAACCCCTTCTTGCACGTTCAAAAAAAAAAATGGTTGTGGTGTTTGGGGCCGTCCACTTGCTTAGGCATTGATCCATGGACCATGCATGGGCCGGCGGTGTGGCATCACACAAACGGCCGCGTACAGCCTTGTGTCCCTCGCCCTCAGTTTTGTCAGAAGAATGGTAGCGGAACCGTGGCACGGGCTTAATGCTACATTCACGTGTGCCACACTGTCCTCGTGTGCCTCTTTTGAGACCTTGACAGACATGGATGCTGAGGATGAGCACGAGGAGTTTCCATTGCTCGCTGTCATCACTCATCACAGATTCATTTCCGTGTGCCTAGTGGGTGATATCTGTTCTCCGAGGCTGACGCGACATGGATGCCGAGGATGAGCACGACTGTGTGCGAATGCTCGTGCCGACTGACATGTCGTGCCAACCTGAGTGCAGGACTGCAGGCCTGCGCGTGCCGCCGCCGCCGCGTCTACGTGGGCGTGCACACTTCTACCGGTGGACTGAATCACGTTAGCCTTTACCCTTTAGCATTTCCGTTAGAGCATCTCTAAGAGAATAGCTACTGAAATTCTAGAAGGGTAATCTCCGCGGCTCACTCCAAATCTTCCACTCCATACCCTACGGCGGCCCACGTACAGATCCACCTGAAACCCTTGATCCTCTACTTCCCTTACTCCCTTCGCCGGTGGCGGGAGGCGCGTCAGCCATGGCGTCACGTGCTCTGTTGGCGCTTCGTAGCGTCAACAAAAAAGTCCGCAAGCGCACGAAAGTACTGTTGTAGCACTTCACCCGAAAGTATTCAGGGTATCGTATTTTTCCAAAGGAACGGTCTATGTTAGTAGACTCTTAGCTAGTTGGCCCTAAAAAAGGGTAGGAGGGATAACTTGGGCGGAGAGGACACACTAGGGAAGAAAACACTAAATGATGATAACCTTCCCACTACTTGTTTGCTTTAGACACTGACGCACTTGGTCTGCCAAGCGATATCAATATAAGCTCTACTCCGCGTTCGGACGTGGGGGAATGCAGGTACGAGTGGACAGGGTTGTCACCACCTGCCACCTACCCCTCTACCCGTAGGCGCGCGCAGCATACGAAGGTAGACTCCAACCTGGACACCACGTCTACGAAGGCGACTACTACTCTAACGTTGGCCAGGAACTTCCGTCTCTGTCAGGAGTCCTCTAACTAGAGCACCCGTCAAACGGACGAGCGACGATCCCACAAACAAGTAGCTTTATGAAAGTAACTCACTTAATGAATAAAAAGCCAAAGTGGAGCACAAACCTCTTATTTCAAGTAGTAAGATGATCGTAGAGGTACAAGTTGGAGCGAGAGCCGACAGGTCCGGCACTTCGTCCACCCGAGGGTAGAACTGCTTCGACCCCGCTTCTACTTCTCCAACCCTTTCCTCTCTCTCTCAACCCTAATCTAGTCTAGCTAGAAGCTAAGCTAATGGAAAATGTGGCACCACTCCTTCGTTTCTATTGTATCTTGTTATGTTGATGGAGGGAGTGGGTGCACCAATTTATAGCTCTATAGGATGGTTCAGGCTTGGTCTCATATGGAAGCAGGTGAAACCGCCCTTGGGATACCTTCTAACGAACCGCCTACGAAGGATGGGCCCAAGAGGCCCCGCCAGGGAGGCGGCCGATCCTAGGGGCGGTCGGTCCCCCAGCTGGCCCAATTGGCCACCGCCTTCGAGTGGTCGGTTTGTTGTTGGGCCTGGACCTCCCCTGTGGTTACAATTGGGTCCAGTTCGGTGTTAAGGTGGGCTTTCTCTTCTGTCTTTGATTTGCGCCTTTTTCTGAATATGTTTTCTAGAGTGTGCTTTCTTGTAGATTTTGTGCATTTCCACATGTCAGACCTGCAAGTCACATATACAACAAAACTCGTGGAAAGGTTAGATAAAAGCCCTACCTTCTATTTATTTTAGTATTAAAATAATAATAGAAATTAGTTGCTAAGGACTGCCAACAACTCCCCCACACTTGGTCCTTTGCTTGTCCTCGAGTAAAGTACTAAGGACCAAATGTGTTCATCTTCCTTATTCAAAAAGATCTGCATATAGGTTATTCCAAGCTTCACCTGGATTTATGAACTTCAAAGTGTCTACCAAGTCATCTTGGGCAATTTGAAAAATGGAATAGCCTGGATTCAAATCCTATTACTTTGTCCCTGCGTAGAAAGTTGGGTTTTTGCGAGATTTTTGAAAACATAAAAATAGCTTGTGTTCCTTGAATGTTTCTCTCAAATCGCTCATATTTGTAAGTGGTTCCTCACCAAGACATGAAAAGGTAATGCCTTCACTTGGTCATCCTACCTCTAAAAAAAACTTATCTGGAGTTGTAGGTAGGAATAAAAAATGAGGAGGCACACTTACCCTGCATATGTTGTTAAGTCAAACCCCAGAGCACGCCGGAGGGAGTGCGTCATACTCCTAGATGAGAATGTGCATGTGTGTGGAAATATGAATGTGGAAACCTAAATCTAAACCTTTTTGGCACTCCATGCATCATGATTCTCTTTGGATAAAATTTGGAGAGGTATGTGCTATAAGATCTTTATCATCTTTTTTTTAAACGGGTATTTGGAATTTTCTTTTCTGTTTATTTTCTTATGCCCCTTGGCATAGTTTATCTTTTTCTTCTTTTTTTACATAGCCTCATATCTTTTATTGGCATATGAAGAACTTTAAATAAGGAGATACCATGATGGCAGATGGATGGAGTAAAACTTTGCAATAGGAATGCGCGGTTCTTAGAATAAGAATCAGCGTTTTTATTTGGTGGAGAAAAGTGCGCTACTCCTAGTGTAAGAGTTGGCATATTTTTGGTGGATGGATGAGTGCATGTTTTGTGCAACCCTCAGGGTGAGAATTGGCTTTATTTGGTGGGTGCATGTGAATTCTGATCTTTGGAGCATGAAACATCTCTCAACAGGGGTCACGAAATTTGACCAAACTCAACACAAAGTAAGCGGCATATGTGGAAGGTTTTGTCATATAAAATCACATATGGCCTTAGTAGGTATTTGCTGATCATTCAAGGAACATGCTATTGAATTTTTGTTTTGTAAAATAAATCCCAAATACTTTGCAAGAACGAGCAAGCATCATGTCATCCTACTATATCTCATCCATCAATCACTTAGATAAAATGGGGTCCTTAAACAGTGTTCATAAATCTTTAAGACTATTAACAGGGAATAAAAAGTATGCAAATATTTCGAACGTAGGAAGACATGTTTGATGGAGTATGAAGGATAAATTATTTTTTTCTTGAAAAACTTTTTAGAATGAGAGGGGAAAAATTGCACAAACCAAATTTTGATTTTGTTTTTGTGCAGTTGAGTTGGAGAGTCCTCCCCCATATTTGTTTTCTTCCCTGTCTTGATTAGTCACAAAATATATATGGAGAAAACAAGTGCACAACATATATAGAGATAAAACTTTATTCCATTGATAAATTCAAATAGGCTCATTACATTGAACGGGAAATGATTAGAAAATAAAGGATCGTGAAAAGGGAAATGTGTGCCTAGTTATTTGTGCAGCCAGGGCGTTCTAAAGATATCTAGAGAACGTGTTCAACTCCTGCTGTCTTAGCAATCCTGCGCAGCTAGTCTCCATAGCCACGGCGCATCTCATCTAACTCATCTCTAAGTCCTTTCACACTAAGATGAGCCTCAGCTACGCGGTTCTGTGCCTTCTCAACATTCATGCGCGTGCTCTTGTTGCTAGCACTAAGTGAGCCAATGGTTGCCCCCTTGGGAGGCTTCTCATCCTCACTATCGCTAAAGAAACCCTTAGGCTGCCCTCTAATAATTTTCCTCACTCTCCTGATTCTGAGTGGGGCACCTGAGGTCTTGGACTCCTTGGCTGAGGGTGCGAGCTTGCTAGCCGGCTTGTCACCCTTGTGCATGAGACCCTTACCATACCCTCCATCCGGCTTGCGTACTCCTACTACGGTGTACTAATGACTAGTCTTAGCGGGAGGCGAAAGAGGTGGTACACTGGAGGAAGAGGGCATCACAGCAGCACATTTGCTAAGCCTGCTACCGCTAGGGGCCTTCCTCTTGAGGCCTAGAGTGTCGGTGGTAGGACGGGCAGCAGCATCCTTCTTCTTGGCGCCACCTTCAGGCGCATGTGAACATGCCGTTGACTTCAAACTTGAAACATTGCTGAAGTCATGGCTTGGAGGTGGTAGAATAGCAAGTGGCTTCTCCACTATGGCACGAGCTTCATTTCTCACGAAGGAACTCTCTTGGCAGGGAGCTATATCTAGGTTGGCTATGGCGCCTGGAGCGTTGATCAGCGAGAGAGCATAGCTAGACATGGTCAACACTTGGAGATGGGAGAGCTTAGCAAGCCTTTGCAAGAGGAAGAAGAGAATGGTTGGTGTGAAGAGAGGAGAGGCCTATGGGGGTTTATATAGGTTCTACCACGGTCTCTATCAAGGAAAGCAAACTGATGGTAACCAAGGACGCGATACTGGAGGGATCAGAGGGGTACAGGAAAAAGATTGGCGCCGATTGGTGTTACCAGGTGAGCGGCTGGTCCCGGGGGCGGTCGGTCCCCTGGACCCACCTGCTAGCCTCAGACTTTTGGCCAGGTGCCTTACTGATTGTGCAGATCTCTATCTCAATTATGATTGTGTCGAATGCGCAGTGTATCGGTGTGATAGTGTGTGTGATAGAGTGTAGGATATAAGTGATATTCATGAAAATATGCTCAAGATCACACTATCATGCATTTATGAGAAAATATACCTATGATCAAAAAGATTCAGGTGCATGAAAGGAAAGAACATAGGGGCATTTTAGACAAATCATAAATGCAACACTAAAACTATAAAAGGATATATTTATTTTTTATAAGAAGAACAAGAAAACATAAATACAATAAAAAATATTTTTTATAAGTTTTTAGTAAACTCTTTAAAAGATAGTATATTTATTTCATCAATGTACTTTTGTTCGGGTTCAAGAAATACCTTGAGACGCTGACTGCTTACCTTGTAGATGTTGCTGTCATCGTCTTCTATCGTGATTGCTCCATGTGATGATACGTCGATGACGGTGTATGGTCCGTCCCATTTGCTCCTGAGTTTTTCTTTCCCGAACAATTTGACTCTTGAGATGAAGAGCAGAACTTTGTCGCTTGATTTGAATTCTTTGTGCTGGATTCGTCGGTCATGCCATCTCTTTGTTCTTTTGTTGTAGAGCTTGGCACTGTGATAGGCCTTCTCTCGCCATTCTTCCAGCTCTGTGACTTGTCTCTGCCTGTTTTTACCAGCTGTCTTGAGGTCCATATTCCAGGCTTTTATTGCCCAGTGAGCTCTATGTTCAAGCTCAACAGGCAAATGGCAGCTTTTCCCATAGACCAACTGATAGGGTGACATCCTGATGGGGGGTCTTGTAAGCTGTCTTGTATGCCCAGAGTGCATCAGGTAGCTTATCTTTCCATCCTTTTCCCATCTCGTTCACCGTTTCCTGAAGGATGTTTTTAATTGCTTGTTTGAAGTCTCGGCTTGTCCACTGGTTTGGGGATGATAAGGAGTAGCTACATTGTGCTTGGCACCCAACTCTCGTAGGAATGCTCTAAATGTCTTGTCTAT
The DNA here is from genome assembly GCA_023333625.1 of Bothriochloa decipiens. NCBI lineage: Eukaryota > Viridiplantae > Streptophyta > Magnoliopsida > Poales > Poaceae > Bothriochloa > Bothriochloa decipiens. The sequence goes on along the minus strand of CM041631.1, from coordinate 9,942,100 downwards.
GAAGTGTGAGCCCCCATCACTTATCACCATCCTTGGTGTTCCAAAGCGAGGGAAGATTACTTCATAGAATATCTTCCTTGCATGCTTTGCATCTGCTGCTCGGCAGGGTATTGCTTCGACCCACTTTGACACATAGTCAACTGCCACGAGGATGTACTCGCAATCTCCTGATTTCTAGAAAGGTCCCATGAAGTCAATGCCCCAAACATCAAAGACTTCAATTTGGAGGTTGAAATGGAGGGGCATGGCATTGCGGGAGCTGATGTTGCCTTCCATCTGGCATTGTCGACACCTTCGGATGAATTCTTTGGTATCTTCATACATTTTTGGCCAGTAGAATCCGCATTGCCAAATTTTGGCTTGTGTGCAGAAGACTCCATAATGGCCTCCGTATGGTGCTGCATGACATTTTTCAATGATTTATGCACCCTCGGCAGTTGGCACGCATCTTCTCAACAGTCCATCAGCACAAACCCGGTACAGGTAGGGTTCGTCCCACAGGTGACGTCTGCTTTCATATTCTAGCTTCTTCTCGGATTCTCCTAGAAGTACGTACCCTGAAACCATATAATTCACAATGTTTGCATACCATGGGTTTGTGTCGGTGACCATGAGTAGCATGTCATCGCATAGGAAGTCATTGATCTCTTGTTCCTGCATGTTAGTGACTTGCATACGCGAAAGATGGTCGGCAATAGTATTTTCTACTCCTTTTTTATCTTTTATTTCAAGATCAAATTCTTGCAACAACAAGATCCAGCGGATCAAACGAGGTTTAGCATCTTTCTTGGTGAGCAGATATTTTAAAGCAGCATGATCAGTATAAACAATTATCTTTGCTCCCACCAAGTAAGATCTAAACTTATCCATAGCGAAGACTACCATGAGGAGCTCTTTCTCAATCGTGGCATAATTAAGCTGAGGTCCTGTCAGAGTCTTGCTAGCGTACGCAATCGCATGATGCTTCTTATCTTTGGTTTGGCCAAGGACCGCACCAACAACATAGTCACTAGCATCACACATGATCTTGAAGGGCAACGTCCAATCCGGCGGTTGGATGATGGGTGCAGAGATGAGTGCTTTCTTGATGGTTTTGAAAGCCTTCAAACACTCATCCGTGAACTCAAAAGGCGCTCCTTTGCTAACAGGCTAGTAAGGGGTCTAACGATTTGCGAAAAATCCTTGATGAAACGCCTATAGAACCTAGCGTGGCCTAGAAAGCTACAGATCCCTTTGATGTTCACAGGGGGAGGTAGTTGCTCGATAACTTCTATCTTTGCCTTGTCTACCTCTACTCCCCTTTCAGACACTAAGTGTCCAAGAACAATGCCCTCGCGGACCATGAAATGACACTTTCTTAGTTAAGTACCAGGTCCTTCGCTTGGCATCTTTGCAAAACCCTGTCCAAATTCTCAAGGCAATGATCAAAAGTTTTCCATAGACTAAAAAATCATCCATGAAAACTTCCATGATCTCCACGATCATTTTTGAGAAGATGGACATCATGCAACGTTGGAATGAAGCGGGCGCATGCAAAGCCCAAACAACATCCTTCTATATGCATACGTTCCATACGGGCATGTAAAGGTCATTTTGCTCTGATCATCAGGATGGATGGGAATTTGGTGATATCCAGAATACCCATCAAGGAAGCAAAAGGAAGAATGTTTCGCCAATCGCTCCAACATTTTGTCAATGAAGGGCAATGGGAAATGATCCTTCCATGTTGCCGCATTGAGTTTTACCGTCATTCCTCCTTTCTTAGGAACCACTTGAACTGGACTAACCCAGTCACTATGTGGTACGGGGTAAATGATCCCGGCATGAAGAAGTTTGAGGACTTCCTTCGTCACGACTTCCCTCATCGCATTATTGAGCCTATGTTGTGGTTCACGTGAAGGCGTACTCGCAGGGTCAATAGGGATGTGATGGGTGCAGAGCGTTGGGCTAATCTCCTTAAGATCTTGCAACGAATACCCAAAGACCGATCTATGTTTTT
>CM041631.1:9737288-9900536 GCA_023333625.1 Bothriochloa decipiens | reverse complement strand
CCCCCCGGACCCCACCGCGACGCGAGCGGCCAGCACCGCGCACCGGCACGGCACCCCGACTGTTTGAATCCCGCGCGGGACCCACAGCAGTAATTCTCCTGAATAAATACCCGGACCCGCCCGCGCCCATACACCTGTCAACCGGCTCCATGACAAGCGGGCCTACAGAACTCTGTGGCCCACCTGTCGGTGAGGGTTTAGGACAGCGGACCCGACGAAGCAGGACGTGGTGCCCGAGGAATAAGACAAGTTAACACCACCTCACCACCGCCAGTAAACTGCGAGTCCTCCCATCCTTGCTTTGTCGCCCTCTTTCTCTCTCCTCTCGTCTCCTCCCTCACTGCCGTTCCCCAAACCCAAAGCAGCCTCGGCTTCTCCTCTCTGGAGTGGAGAGGTGGGGCGGCCGCCGGCGTCGATCTTCTTCTTCGAGGAAGGAGAGGAGGCCGTTGGATCCCGCTGGATTCGATTGGATTTGGACGGGATCGCCGCGGGCAGGTAAATACTGCTCATTAATTGCTTTCCTTCCTCGCGTCGATCCGGCCGGCCTTTGAATCGCGAGACTGCTCCCGGTTCTAGCCGGATTGGACAACCGATTTCTTTCCGGGGAGAGGTGGTACTTGATTTCTTGGAGCTGGTTTCTCCTCCTCCTTTCCATTTTCACGCTTTCCTTTCCTTGTTTGATGATTTCTTGATCTCGTTCCCAAGTTACTATATATTTATCTCCGGGCCCCGTCTTGTTGCTGAATCTAAGTCGTCGCTGTCGTTGCAGATGCGCTGAGCTCTTGCCGTGTGCAGCGAGCGATGGGCGACCTTGCTGATCTCGCGGGTGCGGGCGAGGCGGCGCGTTCGCATCTCGCCGGCGCCCAGCGGGACAGGCTGGCGGCGCTGCTGGAGCTCGCGGCGGCCGACGACGCCGCGGGGTTCCGTGAGGCGCTCGCTGGGGGAGGCGCCCAGGGCGACTCGGCGGAGCTGGTGGACGGAGTGGGGCTGTGGTACGGCCGAAGCAAGGCGTACGAGCCGCGCACGCCGCTGATGGTCGCGGCGACTTTTGGCAGCGTGGAGGTGGTGACGCTGCTGCTCGGCCTGGGATGCGTCGACGTCAACCGGCGCCCCGGCGTCGACGGCGCCACCCCGCTGCACTGCGCCGCCTCCGGCGGCTCGCGGAACGCCGTGGCCGTCGTCAAGCTGCTCCTGGCTGCCGGCGCGGACCCGGTAACCCCCGACTCCGCCGGTCGCTTGCCTGCCGACGTCATCTTGTCTGCTCCTGCTTCGCCTGACGCCCTGGGCGATCTGGAGATGCTCCTTGGCCGCCGCCGAGGGCTCGCTGTCGCGACCTCGGTACCATCGCGCTCGTCGTCCCCGCCGCTCTCGTCCTCGCCGGATGAGGGCAACAGGTCGCTATCCTCGCGGTCGTCTTCGCTGTCCCCGATTACCGTGGACCGTGCCAAGAAGGAGTACCCGGTGGATCCGACGCTGCCCGACATCAAGAGCAGCGTGTATGCCTCCGACGAGTTCCGCATGTTCGCGTTCAAGGTGCGGCCATGCTCCAGGGCATACTCGCATGACTGGACGGAGTGTCCGTTCGTGCACCCTGGAGAGAACGCCCGCCGCCGGGACCCCCGCAAGCACCCGTACACGGCCGTTCCCTGCCCCAACTTCCGCCGCCCTGGTGGCTGCCCCAGCGGTGATAGCTGCGAGTTCTCCCATGGTGTCTTCGAGAGCTGGCTCCACCCGTCGCAGTACCGCACAAGGCTGTGCAAGGAGGGCGCAGCTTGTGCCCGCCGCATCTGCTTCTTCGCCCATGATGAAGATGAGCTCCGCCATGTGCCTCACAATAGTGGTGCAGGTCTGCTGTCTCCCCGTGCCTCCTCATCCATTGACATGACTGCTGCTGCTGCTGCTGCTGCTCTTGGCCTTCTACCTGGATCCCCTACCAGGCACTTTGTGCCACCGCCTCTGTCACCATCTGCCCCCAACAATGGTGGAGGTGCTGGTGCTCATTGGCTCCAAGGTAGCAGGCTACGATCTTCTTTCAATGCAAGGGATGCACAGGTTGATGACCTTGGTGCGCTCCTGGAATGGGAATCACAATACCTTGGAGTCCTCAGCCTCCCACAAAGCAGGCGATCCCAGCCCCGTCTTTCTACTGGTCTGATTATTCGTCCAACAGCAATTGCTCCATCCAACCTTGAAGAGATGTATGCTTCAGACATGGCTATGTCGCCAAGGTTCACCAATGACCAAGGTCACTCAGTCTACTCACCAGCGCACAAATCAGCCCTTCTAAACAAGTTTCATCAGCAGCAAAAGGGCCTTTTATCACCTGTCAATACTAACAGGATGTACTCACCTAGGGGTCTTGATCCATCAATTCTTCATTCTCCATTTGGTGGCATGTCTCCTCGGTCCCCTCGGACTATGGAGCCAACATCTCCCCTAAGTGTCCGTGTTGGAGCTACTGTTACACAGCGTGATATGTTGGATCAGTTCTCTTCCCTGAATAAGCATCAAGTGCCAACTGTGGGATCGCCACGGAATCTTAATGCCACATGGGGCAATATTGGTACCCCAAAGAGTAAGATCGACTGGGGTGTTGATGACGACGAACTAGTCCGCTTGAGGCACCCTGTGCAACCTGGAAATACAGCAGAGGAGCCAGATGTGTCTTGGGTGCAGTCACTGGTGAACCATGCTGAGCTGAATGGCAAGAGGGGTGAAATGGCAGGCATGGCTTCTCGATCGATTAATAGACCTGACCTGAGCAGTCAGGGTGACTCACTGGATCAGAGTGTTATCGCTTCTTGGCTTGAGCAGCAGATGCACTTGGAGCCGAAGTAACTGTCAAAGAGGCCTTTTGCTCTCAAGGTGGATGAAACCATCTTTTTGCCGAGTTAGTTTCCGAGATGAATAGTTATTTGTCCTAGTAAATAATGATATTCTTTTTTATTCTTCAAATTTTTGTTCGCAAAGTCAGAGATGGTGGTCTTCAAGAAAGCATTTGCTCACAGATTGGTAGCTGAAAGCAGCTGTCGAGAACTGGTAAACAGCCTCGTTACCTTGGAGGTCCTAACTAGTATTCTTTTGATTAGTTCAGATGAGGTATAAATTCATATGGTCCACCGTGAGAGTCAATTGTAATTGTGTTGATCTCTGTAACAAGAGAGGTTATAGATTTTTTCCCCATTTATCAATGAACAATTTCATGAATACATTGATAATTCCAGTTTGTTTTTCTTCTGAATATATTTGTAACATGGAAAATTTGTATGCGTGTCAATTATATATTATAAAGTCCCAAATCTGGACACAATTCTTGGCATGCAGGACTGGTCTACAAATTGTCCAAGTGTATATATGAAATGAGATTGGTACCAAAACAGTTAACAGTGATGCTCTTCTGTGGTGATGATTTTGTTAATGAAACTTGCATTTCATAAGCATTTTGCAGAAACTAAAATGTCCAGATTGTACAAGTTATTCTTATTTTGTGTTAAAAAATTCATGGGCCGTTACTTCCAAACTAGTAAATTATCATTGGCCAGATGTCTTCCGAATTGGTAGAAAAATTGGGATATGGTTCAACTTGTTCCTGTCTGTGAGGTGAATGACATGGCCTGTTCAGCTGTTCTTCGCTGAAGAAAAGATTGGTCAAGACCCAAAAGGGCAGCCGCCTTCCGAACAGAAAGTTGGTCAAAAGAAGCGCACCGTTTTGGTCCGTAGCAAGTTCGTTCAACTGTCTCGTGGGACCGTGTCAGCAAAGTTTGCTACGATCAGCAATGCGTTTTGCATCAAATTGATAAGATGCTGATCCAGTGCATCTACATTAATCTATTCACATATACAGATATACTACTACAAGCACAAGTGATGTGCTGTTGATCCAAACACGCTCTAGTGGAATCAAATCTAGGGGCCAATGAAATGGAAATGGAACTGCATGCATAAACAGCTCACAGCTCAGTCATTTTTCTTTTGTAATGTAAACGGCCAATGGATGCTGGGGTCAGTTTTCTTTTGTAATGTAAACAGCTCAGTCACAGCTGACAGCAGTCGTATTCACAATCCAAACAAACTGGGTGACCTTAACGGTCAGTTTTGGAAGCATATCCAACCAGATGGCATTTGCTGCCACAGAGAAATTGGGAGCAGAGATGGCAAGTTCAGGTTAAGTTTCAGATGCCGACACACCAGCTTCCCCCGGTTGGATTTGCACCTTCAGCCTCGTGTGATTCTTCAGATTGGTCGAACCTGTTTACGACGTAGTTCTAGTTTGCTGTCTCAAACACAATTGCAACTACGAGGGGACAGCCAGGAGAATTAGACCTGTTTGCTTCTCGATCTGACAAAGATGCTTGGGCCAGGCAATTACCTAGTCTCTTGATTTCTAGCGCCTGGCGATCGGATAGATCTGCCTGGGCGAGCGTCCCCAGGCCAAAGCTGCGAAGCAAACACGCCGTGGATATGGGAAAAGAATACATGGGTCTGTTCGGTTCAAGTTTCTAGGGCCGATGTTGTTTCATTGCGAGGGAAAAAACATTATACCATGGTTAATAATTTTTATTTAGCGCTCATGCACCACTTCAGGTTCCAATACAAGGTTTCTAATCGACACTTCTTTTTTCTTTTTCTTTTCGAACAGGAGGTTACCCCCATTTCCATTAATGCATAACGGAAATACAAGAGAGTGTTTGAGGAGCTTAGACAGTTATAAGGAGAAGCGAGACCCACAAGCCTAAACAAAGACAGACCGCATAACAAAAACGAAACTACAGGCAACTCGGCCTGATGACGCGACGACAACCTGAGAGAACTACTAGGTGTACAGCTAAAAGCAAGGCTGGAACAGACCAGCACACGATAGTGACATAAGACTCCAAAGACAGAAAGGCCAAGGTAGCAATGGGTAGCAAGTCACAGCTCAGAATAAACTTCATCACGCAGGTTGGTCTTTCTTGTTGGATCACGAGCAGTAATCAGTCCACCGGCTTCTCTTCTGGACCATCTTCGATTAGCAGAGTGGCATCCTTCTTAGCCTTCTTGTTGAGTAGCTTCAGGGCAATCTCCCATCATTGAATTGACCCCAGCTTCAAGAGTTGCCTTGTCTTCTTCGTTGTATAGACCTGTCCAGTAATTCATTAAGGTACAAGCATGGCAAATTATAGAGAGGGGGTTTTGGATAATATTTCCTTCAAAGCAAGTGTGGTTTCTAGCTTTCGAGATAGACCAGCAAATAGATGCAATACCAAGAGCATGAAAGTTTTTTTTATGTCCAGGCAGCCATTTATCACACCAAGACCAAGCTTGATGAAATGAACCAGGGATGTTAGTGGTGCCCACACAGGTTGCCACTATGCCCCAAACCACTTTAGCAGTGTCACATGAAAAGAATAAGTGACGAGCAGTTTCATCCTTATGACAGAAGTAACACATCGAGTCCCCTTGCCATTTTCTGTTAAGAAGGTTGTCTTTTGTAAGAATAGCATCATTAAGAATTAGCCATAGAAAGATTTTTATCTTAGGAGGGATTTTGCCTTTCCAGATCTTCTTATGGAAAGTGCCACAGTCATTACTAGTCAGGGCATTATACACTGATTTGACAGTGAATTTCTTGTTTTTACCAAATTTCCATTGAATTATATCATCCTCCTCCGAAAGATGAATTGAGTTAAGATCAGTCAAAATTTTGTCCCACTGAGTGGCCCAGATATCAACTAGCCATCTTGAAAAGGATACATTTTGTAAATCACTTTTGACTTCAGATAGGGTGATATCTGACTGTAGAGCCATTGCAAATAAATCAGGAAAGAGAGTTAAGGGACAGTTATATAACCATTGGTCTTTTCAGAATAAGATCTTTTTCCCATTCCCAACTATAAAGTTCCTTCCTTATAGATAAATTTCTCTGATCTAATCGACACTTCTGACTGATTAGTTTGCATACATAACTAATTAATATTTTCTTTTGTTCCATTATATCCCTTCCGTGCATTTCAGCTTCTGAATCTCTCTCCTTCTATAAATAAATTTCCATAAGACTAGTGGAAGTATCATTTAAGTTTCATTTGCATTAAATAGGTTGCCACATAGGTATTTTTATAACATGACATGGTACTTAATAAAAGAAAAACTTTCTTGGCACGATTAGCAACTGTCTATGAGTCATGAAACTAAACGTAATCTATAGAATGGAACTTTACATTGATAGTGAGTGTTCCATCCAAGTTTTATTGTTTTAGAAAAAACACCGAGACTGGCCTAATTAGTTTATTCTCTTGATTAGTTTCCTTACATGGCTGATAGACTCCACTCACTGCTAACCTTAACAACGAATGTGCATTTCATGATTCATCTTCAGGGCACAGCAAATAATTTTTTACTTCTTTTTCAATTACTTCGCTTCATTACAACCTATCGTTGAATAAGTTTCAATACACGGTTTGCAAGCCATGTAAAAACATGTTTTTTTATTCTCATTCTTCGTCAACAGATTACCATGTGTGCAATCATTTGTACTATTTAATGTAATCTATCATTTACACCCTAGACAACCCCTAGACAACATAATATGTTGTCAAGTACTCCTTCCGTCCTAAAATACAATGCATTTTGGTTTGTTCTATGTCAACTTAGTTTAAGTTTGACCATATTTATAGTAAAGAATATTATCATCCAATCCTGCTTATTTAACGTCATAATTATTATTGCTCTTTTCTTTAAATATGGTCAAACTTAAACTAAGTTGACTTAGGATAAACTAAAAATGCATTGTATTCTAGGACAAAGGGAGTAATAATTACATGACATTACACGGTTGTTTACATCAACACTGTCTAAACCACACAACTTGCATCCCTTCTCTGCAAAACACACTCAATATGATGTGCATATATTATGTTATTATATGACAACCATAAAAATCACCTAATTTTTAGAGTAGGGGCCCTCCAACTATTGTGACTTTGTTATTTCTCTCTAATATAGCCAATGAACTGCTCCCTCCATCCTGAAATTTCAATATATCCGAGCAATTTTAGGATCAAACAGTTTGCCGGTAGTACTAACCCTCCACTCACTAATTAGCCAATTCAATTATTAACTTGCTTAATTTCCTAGTAAAGTACAATTTTAAAAGTCAAGCATGCATGTCATGATTTCGGCTACTATTACATGATGCGTCGTTTAGGCTAAGACTCATTTAAAAAGCATGCATGGACGGGTTTTTAAAAGGCAAAAACCTATGGATAAGGTCGAAAATGCATAATACTCTATAATTAAAGATAAATTTATACCTTTGATAACATGTATTTTAGGATGGCGGGAGTAGTAAATAGGAGTATAGGACATAACCCAACCAGACTCTAGTATTCTTGCCATACCCCGCAACCAAATCAGCACTGCAACATCTAGAATGGTCTTTGATGGAGCGAGTCTCTTCCAAAATTACGAGCATTTTGCATCGTTATTGGACTTCTTAAGAAAAAACCTTCTCACCGAAGTAATTTATTTTTCCTTAGAAGAGCAAACCATCTGTCTCTAGCACCCCTATCTAGTTCAAAAACACATTTAGTAAGTAAGCATGTAGAAATTCATAACTCTAATATATATGTGATAGCTATTTGACATAGTAAATAGTTTCTTTTTTATCATTTGCATGGCAGAGGATACATTCCCATGGCATAATTGGGGATCGCACTTAAGCCAGCCTTAGTCAGAATGGTTCTAGCACCAGAAGACGAAAAGGTACACTGCCAAGTTCCTAAACTTTTTTGTTACCTTCTCATTTATCTAGAAGAAATTGGTTACTCTCAAGTAATAGCATGTACTAGGATGCCAAAATGTCTTATAGGTGACTTCCTAGTATTTACAGTTGAAACAAATTAGCTTGGTCCCTAACTTGTCAATGATTCCCTTGGCTTATTCAGAATAGTTGTAGATGTTCCACCATTCGGGGATCACCATGGACTAAAACCCTAACAATAAGTTATTTTTCGTTTTTGACCTTTTGGAGATGTTTTTAGAATTGGTTTATAGAAACAATCACTACCATCCAAAGTCCATGCCTGGGTCCGGGATGATTGAAATGAGAAAATGTGATTTTGGAGGTATGAGTTTAGAAATCTCTTGTTTCTTTTATGGGAATGTTTCCGTTCAAATTTTTTTATGGCAATGAGAGTTATATGGGACAAGAAAATATAATTTACAGACCAACTCCCACTAATTCATAATCATCATCATCATCATCATCATTATCATCATCATCATCATTATTATTATTATTATTATTATTATTATTATTATTATCCATCGTTAACTTATATAATTTTCCATTCATACACACACACTCCAAAACGGGAGATATGAATTCCCTCTTCAGCTCCCCTTCTTTTTTCCCTCCAACAACCAAATACAAATTTGGGACTAGATGTCAAATTCACACCTTAATTCCTTCAGCCAACTCGTGCCACTAATTACTGTGCTACTTTCCGTATAGTTTTTTTTTTCAAACCAAACTAAATCAATTATACCAATCCTAAAGACATGTTAGGATTGCAGTTCACTGGGCAATAGACCTAGCACATGATTTATGGGAAATTTTCAAACCAAAGGAGAAGGTGTTAGCCACGTCTAACAGTGTACCAAGTTGGAAACCTCCACCTGAAGGTTGGACTAAGTGCAACACTGATGCATCCTTTCAGGCGGGTGTTGGACAAGGAGCGACGGGGGCTGTACTTAGAAACTCTATAGGACTGTTTATAGGTGGTCGAGCACGTTGGTACCAACATGCCTTGGACTGCCTTGGACGCACTGACAATGGAAGCAATGGCCTGTCGCGATGGAATGGTTCTTGCCAAAGAGATGGCAGTGGCAAAGCTACAACTGGAGACAGATAACCAAGAGCTGGTCAGAATATGGAAACGAGGGGATTATCAATATTCTTGGTTGGCGCCAATTCTCAGGGAGATTGATGTCCTTAGTTCAGTTTTTCATGATTTTTCTTTGGTGTATGCTAGTCGTTCTTGTAATCGCATAGCTCATGTACTAGCAAAGCAAGTCACAGGTGATACTAGGCTGGAAGAGTGGCAAATTGCTCCAGCCTATTGTAAACCTGCTGACTGAAGAATGTAATTCTCACTCCCTGATATATGAATGAAGCTCTGAATCGCGCAAAAAAAAAAAAAAAAAAAAAAAAGACATGAGCTGGAATCAGCCGTGCCCATGACACGAGTTGTATATGGCCAATAGGCCTTAGGCCACAATAAGGCCTATATGCCTATAATAACAATAACAAAAAAAATTGTATACGGATCAGGCACGTGAGTATATCATTTTTGTTCAATGCAGTTTTTATTTATTCTAGCCGTTCAGAATAAATTTCGAATACATAATTTTTTTGGGAAAAAGTTCCTTTTTTTTAGTTGGATTTGAACATTCAAGCACTTAATTTGGTGTAAGCATAACCAAAGTTGAATGCAAATCAATGCGATGTTCACTGTATTTTTTTTCTCAGCGATCGAGATTTCTGTGCTATCATATCAAACTGCTCGTAGGCACCAAAAAAAAAAAAACACACACGCCCCTCATGGAAAGAATGAATTTCACAGGCAGTGCAAATCTCTTCATCGCACTTAAGCCACAAAGCACCATAAAATGCACTTTCAAGACATTTCAGTCCTGTAAGTACAGACCGTCATTTCAGCCTTGAAGTACAGACCGAACATGAGTTCAGATAAACAAGTACTGCCCCTCAAAACAGAATTTGCAGGTAGCCAAACTGACAAACAATAACATCTGAGGAATGAAAATCAATTGCATTGTTCAAATGCTATTGTAACAGCTGGTCCTATGATAAGAATTACACAATATCAACAAACCACAAAATGTACCATCTCTACAACTGCAATTAGCCATTTTCAAAAAAAAAACACCCTTCTTGAATCCTGTAACTTATGTAGTAAGCACCTATCTGAACAGATTCAGATCAGAGTGAATGAAAGCGGTGTGGGATATGAATGGGACATTAGGATACATTCCACAAAGAGCACACCGTAAACACTCCAGGACTGTGAAGATCTGTATGAACGCGATAGACATCCAGAAGTACTGCATTGCCTTCCCCTGATAAACAATGCTTGGCATCCAGGTACACATGGTGGCCACTGCTTGGGAGCCAGTGTCCAGAAGGATTGCTAGGATCACATGGAACCTCAGAAAGTGTGGCGACCACTTCCGCCTCACAACGAAGAAGTACACTGTCATAAATATCACCAGAAAGAGCCACCCAGGACACAGAGTCATGGTATCGATGAAGGTGTACAACAGTGAAAACCCCTGCAAGTAAGTGTGCAGCTGGTAGATCACATCAGCATAAGACCACATGTTGTGCAGTGGCAGCAAATACGGCACACAAGCTAGAGTTCTCCACCACCATCTGGGTTTGGATGTCAGCTCAGGGTAGCTGAAAGATGCCAGTGAGGATGCCTGACAACTAACGGACCTTGGATGCTGATTGTGCTGTCTTGAGAGTGATGGGATGCCCCTGAAAGAATTCTCCCTCGGGAATGATGTAGGCATGCCATGATGAATGGAATCAGTACCAACTGAAAAATACAAACAATGATGAAAATAAAATCCATTATAGTAACTAGGGCCAATAGTCAAATAATGTGACAATGGAACGCATAGAATCCCTGGCCACTAAAGAAACCACTATACAACACTTGCAAAATGGTTTCATTTCCAGTGTCATTCTAAACATAACAAAGTATCAATGGAGATAACTAAACCAAGGCTCCATATCATGCTATATATCTTGTTGAGAATATGCTCTGGCTGGAACTCTGAACAATTCAAATTCATATCCTGTTCAAATGATTGTATTTTGTTTATTATTTTGCATGGTCTCGAACATGTGCCAACCGTGAACTATGCATTATATTGGTTTTTCAGCAAACCTATATCAAAAATGGGTCCTCACCAAGTAATCAAAGGAATAAAGATCATAAAACTGCAAATGTTTTTTTTTTCATGAAACACAAAATATTGAACTGTCAGGTAGAGCCCAGGAAATCAGTAACATCAGATATTACAGCATTTAATACAGGACTAGTATATAATAACATTCAATAGGAAATAAAATATTTGCCAGAAATAACATATAAGGTGAAATGAATATGCCAGCACACACAAAAGAATTGATCCTTCTGGATAAGCACGGTATCGGTTTAGCCGAGGTAACTCTACAGGATCTAAACCATAACAGCATTTCTTTAGATATATTTCAGCTATCCTATTCTGGACATTCAATGGCCCATTGTGTTATTGTCACATGTCCTGCATGCTTACCCATATTCTAGAGCGACGAGAGAGATTTATGAAGCTGATTTTTACAGACTTTGCTAAGACAGGATTCAGAATTAACAAAAGTGGGTTTACATGCTCAATTGCCTGCAGAAAAGAGTACCCTAATATAGCGCTAGTAATAAAGGCGTACCCAGTGCCGTAGGCTCCCGCGCTGTGCGGGGCCTGTTTAATAATACTGTTTGAGCATTAGCAACATGCATGAATGAAGTGGGATAGTTTAAGACAACACTTTGCTTCGAGGCATACAGTGATCTAAGTATGTTTAAAGGGAGGACCTTAGGTATCACGAGAAACATTGAGTTCATAAGAAAAGCACCAGCTCCATGATATTTTGACTAGAACTAGAATTATCAATAATGAATATTTAATCAAAGAAGATATAAAGGCAGAAAATCAAGGAAACAATGTCGGCAATGGCAATAAAAGAGTAGGTGCGTTGAAATTGAAATGAACCAAAAGAAAATATATTTGCTGTCTTCATACCACGTAAAGCTCTTGCAGGAAAATGACTCGTCTTAACATGAAATTGGGTTCTCTTAAGACTTGATGATCTACCAGGAAAAGCTAGCAGCTGAGCATTTCCAACAGATGCACCCTGACATAGAACCATTTTGCATGAGCTGGGCCTTCAGTTACCTGCACATACAAGTAAACGTACTGAGTGTTAGGTCTGACACTGAAACCATTTAGCGGTACACAACGCAAACCCAACACAGATTGAACAAGGCAGCCATCACGGGCCAAGCGTCCAAGGGGCGTCCGCAGTCGGCCAGCGGCACCACGGCAGGGGGGCTCCGAGCCTCCGGCGACCAGCGGGCTGCAGCTAGGGCGGCGAGGAGCAGCATCAGGCGTTGCCGCGTCAGCATCGAAGGATTAGGGATCGAGACTCGAGAGTCAACAGACGAGAGCTAGGGCAGGCGGCATCAGGTGATGGGCTCTCTCTCTCCTATTGGGGCTTTTGGACTACGCTCGCGTCGCATACCTCCAGACACGCCGGCAGTCGGATGCCGGCCACGACAACGACGCTCGCTCGACGCCTGATGACCTTGAGGACTGAGGAAGAAGGGAGGGGTAGTAGGGGCTTCCCCCCGGCGTTAGGTGAGGCAGCTGCCCCATCCTGCCGCATGGGGAACTCCGCCTCTGCCGGAAGAGGATAGAGAGAGGGCGAGAGGCGCAGGTGTCACCCGTGATACCTGGAAATCGGCCGAGGCGTGCTCACCGGACACGGGAATCTGGAGGAGCAGACCGGAGCGGGCAAGGGACGCTCCCCCCAAATCGGAGAACGCCGGGATGGGGAGGCCGCGCCGCCGGGGCGTAGGAAGAAGAGATAGGGTAATCAGCCTCTGACAGACACAGGTCTGTGGAATTCACTCGCGAAGACAGCATGAACCACCTCTGCTCGCGCTGGGCTCGAACAAAACGAGCAGGCCCTAGGAAAATGTAGGCCCATGTAAGTCTAGCTCGACCTCGGCGTTGCATTCGGCCTGCTTTACCTTTGCTACCGAATCTAAAGAATTTTTTTTTTCTATTTCCAACAACAAATTTGCCATTTGATCTTTGTAAATTGGCATAGATTAGGCGTAATTTAAAGGTGGTCTTATGGCATCTTCTTGTTAGTTCTGGTGCGAACAAATCCTGCTGTGACCAATAGCATTATCAAGTCCTTATGCTTCCGCAAGCAATGTTTGATTGATTTGATCCATCTTGTCTCATATGGTCTGATGATGGACGATGCAGCAGACAGATGAGGGTCTGATGATGCCAACATTATTGTGCAATTGTCTGCATCTTGTACTCCTGTTGAGCTTTGGTTGCATCATGAATAATTCATGGTCCACTATCATCATATTGTGCCAATGCTCAGGAGGCTCAGCAGACTCCTTACTATCGGGCTGCATTGCATGCTCCGTGCAACTGCGCAAGCAAGTATGCCTGCCACTCTTGTGGGAGAGTTTTAGCCTGTTGGTGCCGATGCATGACGTGGTACTCCAAAGATTAGGTTATGTTTGTACTAGGTCTCAAAAAAACAAAAAAACAAGTACATGTACCTAATAACTAACTTGAATAGCTGCAGGCATTGAATTTGCGGAGGTAATGACAAATATGGTAGGGCGATTATCAGAACATTAAATGGAAATGAAACGTGTACATGAAGTAAGTAATGTGATAATCATGGACCGACGACGACGGCCTTAATGCCCTTCTGATGCCAAGGAAAAGCTGTCTTCAGACTTGGGCAGTGCAACCAGTGAGTGAACAATACTAGCATTATTTCCATGCAACTTGGCTTGCAAGGGGCGCCATCGATCGGTGGGGATCATCAGCACGTACGTCTCTTTCTTTCTCTTGTTCATCAAGCGCGAGTAGAGTACCAACCGCCGCAAGCCTACCTTTCATCGAGCTCCTGCTGCCTGTACTGACCTGACGTCGCCCCTATCGATGTGTCCCTGCCTTAACCACCATTTAAATTCTTTGACAAACGCGTCACCGCGCGCCAACCCCGCCTCCGCACGAATCCGAGCAGATCACAGCAGCAGACGGCGTACGTGCGTGCGCGGCGTCAACCACTCATCCGGGCACGTACGCACGAGAAGTCAAAGCGAAGAGGACGGACGGACGGATGGACACCAGCGTCCTCCGTCGCGGCTGCGGCTGCACCTAATCCGCATCTGCTTCTCGCCGAAGAGGCAGCAACTCCCGCTCGGTCAGGTCGCTGCTGGTGCGTGGCTCAGCGAGGCAGACCGGCCCTGCCCGGACAGCTACGTGCACCGGCCGATTTTTTCTGGCGCGTTTACGTTTCGCTTTGTAGTCTGTAGTTCTGTGGAACCAAACAGGCCCTTAGTGTCGTCATAGGCTAGCTGTTGACCGGCTCGCCGGTCCAAGATTAAGTTGTGTGTTCAAACGTAGTAGCATGTACTCTCCATATGTGGCAACGAGGGACGTGGTCAAGCAGTGAAGCACCTTCATGGCTTCATCCGTTAAGTTCACCCGTAAATTCAACTCCATCCAGGTTCAAACAACCGCCATCGATCCAGCACCATACGCGTGGACTCGTCATCAGGAATTCAGGATACTTAGAATAACGCACAAACAAATGGATCCACAGAAGTCAAGAAATGCGTACAACCTCCTAATCCTTTTCCCCTCTTTCTCTTGTACAGTACACTTTGCCCTAAATAAGGCGTGGAAATGAGCGAGGCGTGGATCATGCAGTCTAAATACAATCGTAGCATCAACAATCCCCCTAGCTAATGCTTCAAACAGGCAGCAGAGCCAAGAATAGAAAGCAATCGAAAATCAGGACATAGCAGAAGAGCTGTCAACAAACAACCAGAAAGAAAAAATCTACACAGGGTCTCCATCTGTAATTCACAACTTGCCTATATGGGTGTTATCGGCTACCGCGTACTCGTCATCTGCAACGATCCATCCTTTTGCAGCTTAAGGCTCAGGCTCGTGAACCGCTCTCTCGAATACTGTCTCGATGCTTTCCTCCAGTCTGTTCCGGCCTTCATCATTGCCGCAAACTCATCGTAGCTTATCTTGCCATCCTGAGGAACAAGATAATGAAAACAATTTGAGATACTTATTAGTATCACAGAGTTCAGCCTTTTAATCATTACACCAAATGAGCTAAACAAGAAATGAGAAAGAAGCTAGCATCCATTGACAACTAATTGTCCAAGAAGTACAAACCTTATCGGTGTCAACATCACGGATAATGGCATTGATAATCTCTTCATGATTTTGTCCAAGGTCATCAGCTAATGACTCACGGAGTTCATCGATTTCAATAAAACCACTCTGGTTCCGGTCAAAGTACGCAAATGCCTTATGCAGATGCTCATCATTTCCAATCTTTCTAAGATGAACAGATAATGTAACAAATTCTCCATAATCCAAGGATCCATTTCCATCAGCATCCGCCTGGAACAACATGCACAAATAGTAAATATAAAAAGCCCAACACAGCACCTTCGTGACTGAATGCTCAATTAAAATGAAAAAGAAAAACATTATACCCGGTTAATAAAATACTATTCAAAGTTTTTTGACATAAACAAAAAAAAAACTCCAGTCCAATATTAAAGAGGTGCAAACTAAGTTTCTGTTGCGGAGGAAAAGAATGTCTCACAGCTTCCATTAGTATTTGAACATCTGCATCAGTAATTTGGTGACCAAACTTATGCAGGCCGACCTTCAGCTCATCGAAACTAAGCATTTGATCCTTGTTAATATCCATCTTCTCAAACATATCCTTTATGTCAGCAGCCTCTTCTACCGAAAGATGCTCAGCTATGACCTGTATTCAAAGATGTGAGGAATTCCAGAGCAAGTATGACAATAAAAGGAGTATTATTTGGGATCAAGTCAGACTGAAATGTACCCTAAGCGCATGCTTCTTGAACTTGTTCATCACAGAGAATTGTTGGAGTCGGGCCTTAACAGTTTCACCCAAATTGACATTTGGAGCCTTCTTAATGTTCTGTAACCATGGGTGATCTGGAGGGAAATACAGGGTTATCAGACAAATATATAGGGGAGAACACTTATGAAACATTATATCATTATCTTCCATCAATGCTAATGCAAGGTTCAGCAATCTAGGACTATAATTCTCACTGGTTTAAGATTGAAAATAAAACGAGCAAAACACAATATAGTCATCTAGTGCGAGAATAGTTATTACCAAGCACTTGCTGAGCCGTCAATCGTCGTTTTGGATCTGGATTGAGCATTCCTCTGACGAGGTCTTTGGCATTATCAGACACCCTTGGCCATGGATCTCTTTTGAAATCAATGGCAGATCGGATAATTGCCTGAGCAACACCCTGTTCCGTTTCTGCATTGCAACATCGAAACACAAAAATGTCAAGCATTTAACAACACAGGATTAAGATGCATTTTTATCTTCTACAGCCCCGTCTCCCAATCACCACACCGAAATTCAATGTCAAGAAAAAAGAGTACCAGTTCACAATATGCCATATTGACCATTTGAATTAACAAGAGATTAAAATGTATTCTTTTTGGTAATGCTTAGCATTCAAAACTGTTATTGTACAAAAATATATCATTGTTCTCCATCATTCCAAATACAAAACTAACCTGCCCAGAATGGAGGGACACCACAAAGGAGAATGTACAGAATCACTCCTGCACTCCAAACATCAACCTCTGGGCCATAGTTTCTCTTTAGCACCTCTGGAGCCATGTAATAAGGACTTCCAACAATCTCGGTAAACCGTTCACCTACACAAATTCAAATTTGGTACTTCAACATACACCATGAAACCAAGCAGCAAAAGCGATAAGACATACCACCACAGTCCAGTGATCATGTTGTCAACAAGATGACATCATTGACAATGACTGATGAAGCAAAATGACAAATAGATAAAGGAACATAAACTGCACCTGGAGTGAAAAATACAGACAGGCCAAAATCAATAGCCTTAAGGCCCGCTGATTCTTTCTTGTTTGCAAACAAGAAATTTTCTGGTTTGAGATCCCTGTGCATCACTCCATGCTTGTGGCACATCTGACATTGTACAAGAAAGAACAGATGAACAAGTTAGTTAACTCTTCTCATTCAGATTATAAACGAGTTAAAGACTGAAGAAATGAAATTACAAACAATCTAATTACAAGATGTTAGCCATGGAATACTAGTCTAAGCTAGTAGCCAGAGTAAACATAGGTAAACATTAACTACTACATGACCTATCGAATCAACTATTGAGAAAGTTGTCATATTAGTGACCAGAAACTGACCCCACAATGGCATAATGCTGCGAGTAATAACCGAAACACGTATAACTAGATTCATTTGTAATTTTTCTGTCCAATAGTAATGATTCTACTATGTATGCATCGAAAACAAAATCTCACCTGCACGACCTCGACGATAGTGCGTGTGACCAAGGCAGCAGCGCGCTCTGTGTAGTGCCCCCGCGCGACGATGCGGTCGAAGAGCTCCCCGCCCTCGCAGAGCTCCATGACGAGGTGCACGGCATTGTCGTCCTCGTAGGTGTCCCTGAGCGTGACGACGTTGGGGTGCTTGGGGAGGTGCCGCATGATCTCCACCTCCCGGCGCACGTCCTCGATGTCGACGGGGGTGCGGAGCTTCTTCTTGGAGATGGACTTGCAGGCGAGCGCCTCCCCGGAGGCGCGGTCCGTGCAGAGGTAGGTGACCCCGAACTCGCCGCGCCCGAGCTCGGCGCCGAGCTCGTACCGCGCCGCGATGTCCCGCCCCGTGGGCTCCCGCAGCACCACCAGCTTCGGCGCGCCCGCCGGCGCCGAGCGGTTGTACTCGATCGAGAACGGGTTGGGCTTCTTGCCCTTCTTCTGCTTCGGCTCCTTGGGCTTCTTGCCGCGGCCGCCGCCGGCGTCGGCGGCCCCGTTCGGCGTCGCGCAGCAGCAGTTGCCCATCACGAACAGGAGCGGAGATCCGGCAGCTCCGGAGAAGAAGGCGAATCAAGGAACCGCCGCACGGCAAGCGGAGATCTGTGAGGGGAGGAGATGGAGAGAGCGGGCGAGCAACGAACAGCGCGTGCGCGTTTGGTGTGCGCGTTGTAGGGAAGCGGAGGGAGGCGGCGAGCGAGGCGAGGCGAGGCGAGAGGGGTTAAATCGCGCGGGGGGATTCGGTGTAGACGGGGTCAGCGGTGGCGGCGTCCCCGTGTGGGAACCCGCCAGTGGTAAAGCCAAGTCCAGCAGCGACGGGGGCCGCGGAGGGGGAAGGGGAGGGGAAGGCAACGGAGGAAGGTGGGAGACGAGACGAGCGGACAAGGGAGGGAGGTGGTCAAACACGACCTCGCTCACGCCTTTCCTCCACTTCCCCCTCCCCTCGTCTTTCTTTCTTTTCTTTTCTCACCTCGCTTTCATTTCATTTTATTTATCTTCTCGTTCGTAATTTTTGTAAATCGATTCAAATTTTGTTTTTTTTCGAAGAATTTATCTTATTTCTGACGGTGACTGTAGAATTATCAAATTCAGATCAGAAGGAGACTTCATGGAGGAGTGAAAAGGACTGGACGGAAAAGGAGGGGATTTAAAATGACATTTGCGCATGATTCGTGCAATCTTGGCCGCCTAATCATAGCGGACAGGTGGACGTTTTGATGGTCGCAAAAGCGTAGCGCTACAGCGTTAGCGGCGAACGGGTTTCCTGGCTCAAGTGGGGGGCGTTGCTGTAATGCTGTTCCATCGAAACGTGTAGAGGAATTGGCAGAGAAGAGTGTCTCGTGAGCATTTTATTGTCGAATCAAATAAAATTGCGTCTATCTAAGATGGGAAGTTTCGTCACTTGGTTCCAGTCTTCCGGACCAAAGCAAAAAAGGGTGAGAGTGAGACCAGCTACTTTGATGCTATGAGCCTATGACAATAACCTATTTATTAGTTGTGGGTTGGTTACGCATGGTCTTGCTTAGAACGCAAGAGTTCGTGAAGTTCCTCCAAAACTTTTTAAGTACGGCTTTTTAGAATGGAGTTCTTCGGTACATTTTTCGTGATGACCGTGTTGGACTTCAAAGAGAAACCCTGATGTAGCCTTCTTCTGCTTCTTTTACGAAGGAGATGGGTGTAGAAATTCTTATAAAAAGAGTAAAGTACGTTAGCGGTTTCTAAATTTACAAATTAATCGTTTATATGTCTTCAAACTTGCTTGACTATAAACAATACTCCGATTAGGAATCCATGTCCATTTTCTAGGATAGAAATTGCACAGAATATCCAAGAAAATATCAACAATGGTCTTGAAAACAACTTTTTGTATATAAGAGATTAATAACCAGAATTTTCTCCCTCAAAAACATAGAGTTTTGGTGTGTTGTATCAGTTTTTCTTTTTCTTTTTTTAGGAAAACCGAAAGTGAGCCCTCCTAGAAATTACTAGAAATGCTCGTGGCGTTGCTGCTCCGTGGCCAGTGTGTGGGCGAGTATAGTGCCCTTGCTAACATCGTGACATTTCAAGGGATGCCTATGAAAGTAACAAAATATGAATTTATAAAACGTTAACACAGTTAGAAGAAAAAATATATATATTATGTATATACATATTAATCCAAAAGTCAAGCTTAGCATTGTTGATGAAACTTGAAATTTACATATACACATTAAAATTATATGAACAGTTCTACGTTTCCTTTGATTCCGAATCTGATAGTTACTTTTATATCAGAATGACAATCTTCTTACTACACTAATCATTGATGTAGAAAACTCATACATTAGACAGCACTGATTTCAGTTTGCAGGTACAAAACGATGGCAAAAGTTGAAAAGGTATAGCTCCCCAATAAATTTGGTTTCGGCAGCCAGCTCTAGCTAGATTGATCAAGGAAGAAGATATGAGATTCCAAATTTATAAGATAGATTGAAGATGATTTCTTCTACATTCATTCCCCTCAATACACTAGAGTCGACAACCCTAGAATTTGCAAGCTTCTCAAAATAGTTAGTTGTAAAAAAAAATTATCATAATCTAGTGACTATGCTGTAATAAAAAAAACACAAACAATCATTAAATCATTCAAGCATGGCTTATCTACTGCTGCAAAATCACAAATCAACAGAAGCAAAGGAAAGACAGAGGCTATGGTGCATATACATTCAGTAGGCTTGGTGGTCTACAGGCATGAAATAATCTTAAAAGTGTGGAGCTACAACAGGTTGGTCTACAAGCTGCCTAGAAAAGAATTGCTTCCACTTTCATAGCTTGCTGGTAGAGCTTGCCAATAATCTCAAGCTCAAGCTCCTCACCAGTTAATGAGACATTTATTTTGTCTAGCAATTCTTATATTTGGAGTGTATTGTCCTATGGAAGAGAGGGTAAAACAAAAGATGCTTCAGCACATGAACCAATTGCATTGAAAAACATAGAGCAGCACGCAGGAAATAATAAAAATGACATCAACTTCCAATTTCATGTTTAAATAAAAGTCGAAATGTAAATCATGAGCTTCAGAACATATAATGACCCAAATTAATCTAGATCTGAGGCACTTTCAAGATCAAACTCTGTATTTAAACCAAAGAGCACAACTGATATTTGTAACTTGGATTAACAGTAAAACATATCAAAATTTCCTAATTCTTTGATGATGTGCTTTTATATTTGCTACGCACATGCACATTGCCTCTGGAGCCGAAGGACAGTATTACAAAGCATACTGACCTCCTTAAATGTCTTGCGAGTATCTTTAGATTTTTGGAGCCAGAGACCATGTCAGTCTGCACCATGTAGCTCAAAGCCAAAGTGGTGTCAGCTAGTTGAGGTTGAACAACGATAGCAACAGCTTCTAGTGAATGTCGGTCTACACCAAGCTCAGCCCATCCAGCCTCATGAGTTCCACAACATATAATGACCTAAATTAATCCATATGTGAGGAACAGAAAAGGTACCAGTGACATAGTTCCAGTTGATAAAGCATCCTGGTAGATAAAAAAGGAAACTGATTTGCTGTCCAACCAACCGTGGAATTCACCATCTTACCATCTAAGCTTTAATCGTTGCAATATGAAAAGACTAAATAGAATATACTAAAATATAATACAATTTTAATAAAACGGAAACTGATATCTATTTGTACTGGATTATTTTAGAAAGCTTGATTTTTTTTATTTTTTTAGAAAGGACGGCAAAAACTTTGCCGCGATTTCTATTAGACGAATAAAGAAAAAAGAAGGCAAGCGCCCCGCCCAGTTTTTTGAAGTGGAAACTGGGCAAAAACCACACATACAATTATGGAGGGTACCCTACTCCAACTGCACACCTAGATACCAAGTCAACTCAACTCGCGCCACAAAGGGCGCCAACTCAAACTCTACTCAACAACCCAACTCACGCCGCCACTTGCAGCTGGTCGACGTGCACTCGACTCATTGCTTGGTCGGATTGGGACATCGACACAAGCCTCTAACCTCGGTCGGATTGGGTCATCGACACAAGCAACCACTGCACACAACTAACACTCGGTCGGATTGGGTCATCGACACGAGGCTCTACTTCACTCCCAAGAAACACAAAATAAAAACGACTAAAAAACAAAAAAAAACATCTACTCCACCACTGCCACCAACCGCGCAACACAACAGCGGAACGACGAGCTAGCCTGCCCGAGACGTCCCGACCGAGCCGAAATCCACAACGACGCCTTTAAGAAGGTCACGACGCCCAAGCGCCGCCGTCGCTCGTCCAAGATAGGACTGGGTTTTCACCTGTGGAGAGTGTTGGGGACGCGACGCCCTCAACAGGGGAACGACAATCGCAGATGTCGCCGTCGCCAGGCCTCCCCCAAGAACCCACAACACAGGCGTCGATCAAGATGGCGGGTCCCCGTCAGGAACCAAAACCGTCGTCGCCAGACATACTGCAAAAACCTCACCGGGAGTCGACGCGCCGGCCATGCAAGCAGCCGCATAGCTGCGTCAGCACCCCGCCGTCAATCCCCTGCCGAAGACCAACATCTCGCCGCCGTGCATGTCCGCCAGCCGCGCACGCCGCCCTTGCCCACAAGGTACCAGAACCGAGGCAAGGCCCCGTTCCAGCACCCCCTTGGACGCCAAAGCCTCTGTTCTTCCAACGAACGCCCCGCGACGAAGGACAGGTTCATGGGGAAGGGACGGTATAGACGGAGACCGCCCCCCAACGACAACACGAGCCCCAGCCCCAACACGAGCCCCAGCCCCCGCCGCAAAACGGCCACTATCAGGAAGGAGGGGACGGGCAGAAGGGGAGGGAACCCCGCCGCTGCCCCCTGTGCCCGCATGGACACCACCACCGCGCCGGCGAGCCCCAACGGACAAGCACGGCCGCCACCGGGCCTGGCACCGCCGCAGCACCACCATGGCACCGCGGGCAAACCACAGCCACGGCTAGCCATGCCACCATGGCATCGCTGAGGAAGCCACACCATCACCATTGAGTCGCAGCCCAGCCGCCGGAATCGGCACCCGGGCGCCTCGCCGCGCGGCATGCCGAGCCGCTCCACCTCCACCAACCCCCTAGCCGCAAACACGGCCCGGGGGACGGAGGAGGGCCGCTGTCGCCCCAAGCCGAGCCGGACGGCCAGGGAAGGCGGGGGAGAAGGCCGCCGAACCGCCGACCCAGGACCACCCCACGACACCTGCCGGCTGCGCCGGCCCGCCGCCGCCCGATGTGGCGACTGCGCGCCGCAGCACGCCGTCCCCGCCCAGATCCTGCGCAGGTGCACCGGATCCGGTGACCCCCACGCCGAATCCACGCGGATCCAGGCCGGCCAGGGAAACCGCGCCGCCGCATCCTCGTCGAAGAAGCCGGCGAGCTTCAATCCCGACCACAGAAGGGGAGGGACCCCCCCCCGCCACCGCTGCCGCCGAGCCACCAGGTCGCGCCGACACGGAGCCCCGCTGCGCTCGCCCGCGCGCACCCATGGCCGTCGCGTAGCTCCGCCCGCCCGAAGAGCCCGCGCCGCCGGGCGAAAAGGCCTCGCCGCCACCCTCCTAGGAGGCCGCGCGGGCTTCCCGGCAGCCTCCTCCGGTGGCGGCGAGGGAGAGGGGCGGAGGGAAGCGGAAGTGGCGGCGGCGCTAGGGTTCGCCTCCGTGCCGCCCGAGCGGGAGCGGCGCGGGGGCCTAGAAAGCTTGATTTGCATCTAAGAAATTTATAATTGGCACTCCGACAGGATAAACATGAACAGATGACTAAGTCTGAAGCTTTGATTCCATCACAAGACTTACCATGAATTAGTACAAAAGTAGAATGTAGGCATCCAATAGCTATATTTACGATTAAGTCGCATTGACGAAACCAGTTTCAATTTATCTATAATCTTGGAATAATATTAAGCAGCATGGTAGTGTGACTCCACTGCAACCTGTAGGCACTGCAGCTGCAAACTCACCTAGAACAAATCACAGTGCCCAATAGGAGTGATTGCCAATAGGTTGTAACAGTTACAAGCAATCATATCCAGATCTCGACCTTTGCTTGGACCTGCAGTATGACAGAAAAAGGGCGCTAAGAAGACATGCAAGTCCAATTAAAATTAAATGCTACTCCAATGTGGAATCGATCTATCAATAATCAGAGCCTAGCGCAGATTAACATGTCTTATTTATTTTCTTATATAAAATTTCAAAGAGAAGAGAAAAAGAAAAAATAGCATTCAATCAGGATATACCTCAAAGGCATATGGTCGAATACGTTGTGCGCACCCTGTAACCATATCATTGGAGGTGATGGTGGGCACAAGCGCAGCCATCACAGTATCAGCATGCTGTCTAGCTGCACGACAGAGTTCAGGGGAGGAGCGCCGTGGGGCGTGGCCCGGCAAGGGATGGTCCAGTATCGGGGATGGCGTGGTACTGGTAGAGGGCATCGACCACGCTAGTTAGTGAACGGCATGGGCGTTGCGGCAGGCGGACGCCGAGCGGTAGGGAAAACACATATATTCACCTATTCAGGGCTTGCTGCAGGTGGTGGCCTTGTCCGGCTAGCCGCGGGGCTGCGCCGCCTCGCCGATGGCTAGCACTCGCGCCGCCACTCGGTCGACGGAGGAGGCCGAGAAAGTTCCCAAGGTTTCGGGTTGGCAAGGTGACGGGCAGGGACCAACCGATTCGCAGTCGAACGGACACCATCGCAAGTTTGCTAAATCGGACGGCCAGCAGGCTAACGGGTGACGTGGCCCGATCCGTTAGCCTGCTTTTGTTGCAGAAATCGTACGAGGAAGATCATATTTCTTCCTGCTTTTGCGCTTGCTGCCCTCTAAACTTTCGTATGATCTTCGTTGTCATGGTTTTTTGTTTTTTTCAATTCTCTTGCCATTCAAGATGCCTTAACCACTTTCCATCGATTAATTACAATTCACACACCGTGTTCCGCTTTGAGTAAACCCCAACTTAATGGTACGTACCTTGTCCACTAGGCACTGGCGCCCGTTGATCGGCCATAACGCGATTCGAACACCGCCGGCAGTGATCAGAACCCGGACCTGCCTCTACTTTCCTCCTGCTCATCGGCCACGGCCACCCGTCCTGCAATTTCTTTCCAAGGCAACTCCTGCCGCTGCCCGTGTCATCAGCAGCAGTGCGCGACCCGTTCGTCAGCAGGCACTCGCTGGAGCCTGGATCTAGGTCGCACGTACACGTACGCTCGCGGTCGCGGAGTCGCAGCAAGCAAAGCAAAGCTAGCGATCGCCGATCACGGTTTCACGGGTCGGCGTCGACGGGAACCGGGCATTGATGCCCCCCGCGTCTCGTCGGGCCGTGCGATCGAGCGGGACAGCTGCCCGTAAAAGCGGCGACGGAACTGGAACCACCGGGAAAGGGACGCCACCCGGCCGCCCGTTCACACCTCGCCGTGTCTCGCTCGCTACGTCCGTGAGCTAGCCGCGGCGCGGATCGTGCACCCGTGCGACATGGACGCCGACTGCGCCGTACTACGTGGCATTTCTGTTTTGGCGGAGCGGTTTGGCCGTGACACTGCAGCGCCCGATCCCGCACACACCGGCGTCGCCTGTCACGGCATGGCATGGCGAGTTTTTTTTTTTTCTGATAAAATAAAATGGCATGGCGACCTGCCTAGTGCCTACGGCCTACCTTACCTGAGTACCCGTGCAGCGTAACGACAAGGAGAAACCCCAACCCGTGATGGTTTACATCGTGGTCTTCTCCAAAACGATTGGCAAACCGGTCGGTCTGTCCAGCGAATCACAGTGATGGAAACAGTACGTATTAGCCGGCTGGCTAATGGATAAGTATGCATCAACTGCTGTTGGCCTGTTGCTACTTGTCTTTTCTTTTGTGAACACTGTTGGTACTTGTCTGACCCAGTGCCTGCCAAAAACGAGTCCACGCTACCACGCCCACGGCTCGAGTCTTGACTCTCGAGGAGCCAAGCCGGAGCGGATGTGCCATATATGGTGGTGATTTGGACGGCCAGTGAGAAATAATGATTGGTGACGTGGGTGGTGCCTGCTTTCCCTAATCAGACGCTGCCGATGGTGAGAGCGTGTGCGTGGTTGGAAATGTGAAAGGAACAGAGTACTGTAGTAAGCCCGAAGCCGCCCTGTCGGACGAAGAAGAGGTCGTGAGTCTTGCTTGGCATCCATCGAGAAGAGTCAAAGTACCCGATTCATCAGAGGCGCATTAATTAATACTAGTATAATATAATTAATAAAGAAAGAATAGTATCGTTTGACGCTCGGTGTAGTAGTCGCCGGCGCGCGCTTGCCGCTTGCCGATCGAGTCGCGGGTCAAACGGCTCGCGGCGGAACGGAGCACCTGCGCTCGCATTGTGCGTGCGTCCAGGAACGCGCTAGTGGACTGAATGAAGAAGCACTCGAGCTCTGACTCTGAACAGGGCAGTTGTTGTTGCCACGCGTCGCGAGGCGCGGTTCAGACAGTGTTCGGGCACAACGGTCAATGGAAAAGAAACAACAGAGCGCGGAAGGAGCACGAGCACCCGTGCCGTGCGCGCTATTGAAACACGCGCGGAAGCGGCAGAAGGGAACCTGCACGTTGTGAAATCCACGAGTTGTATGCTGCAGACAGTCACGGACGGTTTGGTTGGTTGAAAGTTGAAACAGAGAGACATTCACGGTTGAACACAGGCGTTCTCCCCGGTTGGCCCATTCACGGTTGAAACCAAACATAAGCGTCCGGTCCAAAATTCCAAATTCGTGATAAAGGCCCAAAACTTCAGATCCGTAAAGGCCATCCGATCGCGAGGCATGTTTAGGGCTCCAAGACTCCTGAAACCTGATAGCAAGTGATGCCACGGATTCTTCTAAAAAAAAAAAAAATGATGCCGGAGATGGCCTCAAATGTAACCTGCAATATTCGGATCCAAAAAGAAAGCCTGAATGTGCTTTTAGACTAACCACCAGTCACAAAATAGCACCTGCTCATTAAGGCTTCGGACCACGAATAACGAACGGCACCAGCCAATGCTATTTCTGAACTAATAAGAAATGAAGAAATCAATCACAAACAGCAATTAACTAATTGTTCAATTTGGGTTTTTGCTGCCTTAGGCCATCATAGAAAAACTTCACTTCCTCAGGTATAGGAGAAGGGTCGTCCAAACCTAAAGCATCATCCTGCACATACGAACATCATCCACAAACAGGTTGCCATAGCGACGCTTCAGAGTATCGATGCTCCTCTCGTTACTCTCAACGATAATAGAATAAATGCAAAGGCGCTGCTCCAGACCAGCCACTCTCTTTTCCAAAGAATTTTCCTTCCCATAGCTCACATCCTTCACAATGACATGGTGTTCATTGCAAAGGCACTCGATTATTACTATGATACGGAGACTTTCCATTGCATCATACTTCATCACCGAAAAACTTGTAACGAGATACAACACCGTCAGCTCCACGGGGTCGAAGATCCATGTTAATCCAACCATGTTATACTCCAGCAGCCTACAAGGCCAACACCATGAAGTCTGCCCAAAATCTGCATAAGCATCACCTGCTTACATAAAGGAACTGAACGAGCGGTCTACAACAACTACAGTGACCACAAACAAAGAAACGAATTCAGGCTAGCCCAAAATCATACAAATAAAGATTTAAGATATATATATAGCACCCAATCATAGTAACAACGGAGGTACACAAATATCAGGAGGACTGCAGGTCATGATAAACAAGTTCTTCAAGAATCGGAACCGTCAAGGCAGATGCACTGAAAAAACAGGAAACGAACCAGCACCCTCCATATGTGGATGATTCAAACCAATCCCTGACAGAACATGCCCAGTACCTCGTCGGCCTGGGCGGCATGGATCAGGGATAATCAGGGATAGAGCTGACATTGCAAATATGAAGTGCGACAATTTGGGTCACCACCGGGAGCTCCTGCGATCCCTCCTGCCACTCTATCAGGCGCTGACAACAGTGCAAATTGAGGATGGACGTTCGACCTCATTCTGGTCTGACATCTGGATTGGAGATGACGCCCTGGCTGATCGCCACCCGAGACTCTTTAGTCATTGTGTGAAGAAACAAGCGGTCCAGCGAGCCATTACGACCAGTCTTCATGGGACGTTTGTAAACGGGGTCTTGTTTAGTTCCCTCCTAATTTTAGCATTTGACACTATATAAAAAAAATATTCTTCATTACATCAAAATACCGACATATACATGGAGTATTAAATCTTTCACAAATAAAAAAAATAAAGCGTGGACACTTTTTGGTGCGATATTGGTTTTGGGGTCACTTTTCTCTTAAGCTGCGATCCCACACTTCCTCTATCAATAGCCGCCAGGTGGGACCTACGACAGCCATACAAGGAAGCCCCAATCACCTACTGTTGGGTGATGAAATCACACACACATATAAGTAAGATGAAAATAATATACTGGTCGCAATTGTATTTTATTCTATCCCCAAAATTTACATCCCAGGGAGTATTTATAGACCCCCTGGCTTCGCTATACAAGATAACTTTTATAAAACTGATCAGTTGTTTCCTATACATTCAACTAAAACTCATACCGGTGAAGTGATGAAACACACTCCGCCGCTATCCTTTTGACTTCTTTTGACAACTTTTGGTCTTGGCCACATTTTTGATTTTGCAGATTGACTTGTCAACTTTCACGCGAAGTTGTCACGTCAACTTCGCTAGATGCCCGGAGTGCAGCGCAGCCATCTTCGACAGGTAACCTGAAGTATGTGAAAACATACAGGCGAAGTCCAAGATAATCACAGCGAAGTGTCTATGTCAACTTTGCTAAACACTGTGTTGTCTCAAATGTCTATAGTGAAAAGTTTATTTTTATCTTTAAAGTTTAGGATAGGTGTTTGTATGTCAAAGTTATTCTCCAACAGCAGCCCCTCGCGGACGAAGGCCTACTCCAAATGTCTAAATCCCGTGAAGTTCATATGAAACTTTGCCTAACAAACGCCGTCCAAACTTTGGAGTTGGCCTGTTTGAATTTTGAATCCAACGACTAGCTTTGACTGTTTGACTAGATCCGTCTATAAATAGCGATGCCTCCCCTTGGAGCCGTCGTTTTCAGAGGAGGGGAAGCTCTGCCAAAATTTTTCTTGAGCTAGAAAGTTTGAGATAGTTTTTCTTGACATCTGTTGCTTTTGTTCTTTTTTCTTGAGCTCTCAGGCGAAGTGTGTTTGAGAACTTCGACGAGGTTTGTTTTGTTTAACTTTTATGCTTTGTGATCTTGTCTGGGTTATTTTGATTTTTTGATTTTATAGATGTCTTCGCAAGACTTACAAGATCAAGTTCAATCTCAAGAGAGCTCAAAAGTTGATGATGATAGTTTCCCTGTGGATTCTGACGAAGAAAATCTTGATGATGTTGACGCGTCTGTCGAAGATTTGATCAAGGATGAAGAGGGTTTTACCTTGACTTTTGGTAAAACTTTGTTTGAGAAGAGTCATCTTGATGAAATGGTTCGCTTGAAGATTGTTGAGCGTGATCAAGTAAGAGTACTTGATCCATCAGAAACTAATCCGAAGCTATATCCTGATGAGTGCATTGTCTACAAGGATATGTTTATTGCTGGTCTTCGATTTCCTTGCCAAGATTTTATTGAAGATGTGTTGAAGGCTTTCAATATCCAGATACATCATTTAACACCAAATGGTATAGTTCGGCTAGCGCAGTTTGTTTGGGCTGTAAAATCTCAGTTGGCTAATCTCGATATTGCTGTCTTTTATGAGCTTTTTGAGATGCATACTTAATTCAAGGATTTCATGCTTGATGGTCGAGTGGTCACTAAGTACTTCGCTTGCTCTAGTTTCAAGTCAGCTCGTAATATTGTTCAAATATCTCCAGCGACGCAAAACAAGTGGGGGAAAGGTGAATGGTCCAGGTATTGGTTTTACCATAAAGTTCCTATGGTTGAAGAAAGAGATCCTGTTACAAAGAAAGGCTGCCAAGATGGAAATTGAAAAATTTAAGCTGTCTCCATCTTTTCCTTCCTCTATGATCTTGAAGACTGCGGTGAAAGTTTACAAATCTACTGCTTTACTACAGTGTGCAAGCGATCTTATTGAGAAATATGCTGCTGCCAGAATTTGGCCATTGAAGAAGGGGTGGTCTATCCAGCGGTTTCATTTGAAGAAAGTTCAACGTATCAATTATAAGTACCCGGATAAAGACTTTCATCGTCCTAGGACGTTTGCTACAGACAAAGACTTCGTGAAGTCTGTGGAGAGCTGCGCAGAAGATTTGCTTGGGAATTATGTTTTGAGTGAGAAAAATAACATTGACAAAATACTTGGTGATAAGTACAAACGTTTGAACAGAGTTTTTGAAGTTGCTAACATAGAGTATGATGAGAGGCCCCCACCTTCTTATGCTCGTGATAGGAAGCAGAGTAAAAAGAAGGAACAAGAGACAGTTGCTAAGGCTGGCAAACGTAAGGCTGCTGGCAGTGTTAACAAAGTTGTTGCTAAAAAGCTAAAAAAGAATCAAAGTCCTTCTTGTTTATTGGATGCAGAAGATATTAAAGCTGTTCTTGAGCAAAGTTTGGATATAGACAGGAATAAAGCTGTTCTTGAGCAAAGTTTGGATATAGACAGGAATGTGGTTATAGGTTCAGGTGATGCTAGTAAAGATGGTGTTGGTGCTTCAAAGAGAGCTGATGATGTTGTTCTTGTCGAAGACGAGGTGAGAGAAATTGCTATGACATTTTCTTCTGATGGGTTAGCTTCTTTTTTTCTTACTCCATTGGATGATAAACTGCAGGATTTGCAAGGCCGGAATTTGTTTGCTGGAAGTTGTGTTGGTGTTGAAAATGTTGTTATTTCTGAAATGGCAACTATTGAGGGAGAAACTTTTGTGGGGGAAACTTATAGAGCTGCAAGTTCTACTTCGCCAAGGCCTGATGCTGAGGCCCCTGTTGTTGGGTCTCATGAAGAGAATGTTGATGCTGGGAAGACAACTTCGGTTGAGAACCCAGTTGCAAATGAGGCTGGCAAAGTTGGTGTTCAGAATTTGTTAAAGAAAGTTGGTGGGTCTAGAGTTTACTCCCTTAATCTTGAAGATAGTGATGACAAAGTTTTTGATGAGGAGACTAATGATGAACGGTTGATGCGCTTGTCGAGCTCCACTATTCATGTTGAATCTGGCAAAAAGGTTGACTGTAGCTTGGGAGAACGCGTTTCTACTGGTAAGTAATGTGTTTTTATGTCTGACTTGTTTGGCTTGCATTGTTTTATTTTGCTTAATCCTTAATTTTTGTCTCTTTGCAGAAACTATTTTTCCTCATGCACCGTCTTCTCCTCAGAAGAGTGTTGACTTTAGTAAGATGAAATTTTTTTAACAAGATCCTTTGACTCCTGTTGTCCCTGCTGGTGGTGAAGGAGAAATTTCTGATGCTCTAAAGCGGGGCTTAGAGTTTTTCCAAGAGAAAAGTTTAGGTCTTGATTGTTTCAAATTTATAGGTATTGGAGCTCATAAACTTCGGATGATGCCACACACTTCTGAGGTTCAGCTATCGAAGTGCATAGATGAGGCTTTCACTGTCCTGGATGCGGAGCTTGAAATATCGAAGAAGCCTTTGCTCGAAGTTGCTAACGCTGGCTTATCTATGATGTACAAAGGTTCTCACTTGATGAGAGGTTTGTGGACGGGCCTAGAAGAAAAAGAGAAGAACTTTGCCCTTCACGAGCGTGATTATCAAGTTGAGATCCAAAATCTGAAGGAGCAACTTGTAGGGAAAGAAAAGGAGAGAGCTGATGTCGTGGATGCTCATAACAATTTGAGACTAGGTTGATTAGTGTTTTTGCTCATATTGAGAGAAAAGAGGATGAGATGAAGAAAATTGTCGCAGAGAATGAAAAGTTGAAGGAAGGTATGCGACGTATTGAGAAAAGTTGCAGGAGCAAGACAAGTCTTTCTTCGACAATTGCAATCGAATCTGTGAACTTTGTTTTGAATGTTATGACAAGTTTAGAGCTCGTCCTGAGAAAAAATGTTGGGAGCTTGGTACTCGTGATAGTTTCTTTAGTTGGCTTTGCCGTCAGTACGAAGATTTGTCTCGAGTCACCGAGACCACAGTTGATATTGGGGTTTATTACTCTGCTCGTGCTTTGTTTCATTTGATGAAGCAAAGTCAAGATCCTTTGTTTGCGCAATTTTGTGATGCAGACTACAAATTTTCTTCTGTAAATGAACTAACCAATGTGACGAAGGCCACACAAGTATTATACAACAAATATCTAGAGCAGTATTGGAGGTCAGGTGGTTGGGCTCATTGTTTTGATAAAGCTAGAGAAAAATTGCAAAGGGTAATTTTTGCACTTAACTATTTTTGTTTTTAAATGTGTTCTATATCTAACTTTTCTCTCTTTTTTATGTCAGCAAATTGCAAAGGAGGCAGAGGCTGCCCGAAGGGAGGCGGAGGAAGCTGTGAAGTGGGAGACCGATGCTAGAGGTCAAAGCGGTGTGGGATCTAGCAATGTTAGTGGTGGCCAGCCTTAGGCTTTAGTTATCTTTTTCTTTTGTGAGATGAGAAGGTTTCAAGATACAATGGTTCTAAGTTATTAACTTTGTAATATATATACTTGAAAGTTGTTTGACTATTTGTCCATCCTGCGCAGGTTCCTCATGCTGAGCCTGTGTAGGATGTCGAAGATGTTACCCTGCTATTAATGTCTAAAGATAACTTCGTTTTCGGGCCTAGCAAATTTTATGACTTTCGTGCGAAGTATGATGGTTGTGATGTCGATGATTTTCTTGCCCGTAAGTTTTTTGCTCTTGTTATTTTGAACTTGGGACTTTTTCTTTGGGGGTTTTGTCTTACAAATCTTTTATAGATGTGAATAAACGGTACTATAGTATCAGGCCTCCCAACTGTCAAGTTTTTGATTTCATGGATTTTGCATAGGTAAAGTTTGTTATGTAAAATTTATTTTTCATCTGCGGTTGGACTTTTGTTTTCTAACCTTTTTTCTTGTAGTCATCTGGGTCAAGCACTTCGTCGGCAAATATTTGTGAAGACTATTTACGCCGTGAAGCGGATGATATTATTAATGAAGTTATGAGCGACATACTTGGTGATGCTGCCAAAGTAGTTGGTTCTCAAGATGACTAATTTTGTAAACATATTTTTGTAATTGGGTAAGTTGTATTGCAAGACATCTTGTTGTACTGCGAAGTGTGTGAGTTTACCTTCGTTTGTAAATGAGTATTGTATAGTCGATTTGAATTTTATCGTCTTTCTTTTTTGAAGATCCTGCTTTTTGTTTGAGGTGATTATCTGTGCTTCGCTTAAGGACTGGTAATGCTTTTGCTCTGACGAGACCGATTTGAAGAATTTAATAAATTTTGAAACATTGTTCCTTCTTTTTGTTCGAAGTAGACGCGTATACTTCGCTTAGAGACTGAAAATATTTTCTTCTGAGTGGAATAAGTTCAAAAAATTTGCCTTAGCGAATTTTGAAATACCGTCCCTTCCTTTTCATGCGAAGTGGACGCGTGCGCTTCACTTAGAAGCTTGAAACACTTTCGTCTTAATAAAAAAGGTCAAAAAAATTTGCCATAGCAAATTTTAAAATGTCGTCCCTACCTTTTCGTGTGAGGTGGACGCTTCGCTTCGCTTGGAAGCTTGAAACGCTTTCACCTTAGTGAAATAAAGTCAAAAAATTTGCCTTAGCAAATTTTAAAATGTCGTCCCTTCCTTTTTGTGCGAAGTGGACGCGTAAGCTTCGCTTAGAAGCTGGAAACATTTTCACCTTAGTGAAATGAAGTCAAAAAATTTGCCTTAGCAAATTTTAAAACGCCGTCCCTTCTTTTTCGTGCGAAGTGGACGCATACGCTTCCCTAGAAGCTAAAAACATTTTTACCTTAGTGAAATGAAGTCGAAAAATTTGCCTTAGCAAATTTTGAAACGCTGTCCCTTCTTTTTCATGCGAAGTGGACGCGTACGCTTCCTTAGAAGCTGAAACATTTTCACCTTAGTGAAATGAAGTCAAAAAATTTGCCTTAGTAAATTTTGAAACGTCGTCCCTTCTTTTTCGTGCGAAGTGGACGCGTACGCTTCCTTAGAAGCTGAAAACATTTTCACCTTAGTGAAATGAAGTCAAAAAATTTGCCTTAGCAAATTTTGAAACGTTGTCTCTTCTTTTTCGTGCGAAGTGGACGCGTACGCTTCGCTTGGAAGCTTGAAACGCTTTCACCTTAGTGAAATAAAGTCAAAAAATTTGCCTTAGACTTATTTGAGTTGAATAAGTTAGCATTTTTTAGATTTAATAAAATATTGATGCTAACTTAGTTTTCCAAAATTTGTGCCGATATGGGAGTATATGTTGGATATACTCTTCGGCATTTTATACTTTTAGTTGTGCAATGTAGAGATATATCTTTGGGGAAACTATTTTCTCATTTATATTTTATGAGATTTACAAAGAGACTGTCTCGTTAAAAAACCACTCACCTGTGGAGGGTTTCCCCTGAGTGAAAAAAGAGTGCAGCTTGATTATGTTGTAAATTTGCTTAGAATGGAACTTCTACTTCTACTTTGCAGAAAGGAAAACTACTCTTCTAGTTTGGCTATGGGTAGTATTTGTGAAGTGCTTCTATATTCCAAGTGCGACTGAGTTCTTTACCTTTCAGATTTGCTAGATGATATGCACCTTCTTTGCTTGTTCTTGTGATGATGAAAGGCCCTTCCCACTTTTGTTGGAATTTTCCCATCGTGTCTTCGTCTCTTTTTCTTTTGAGGACAAAATCTCCTGGTGCTAACTCTCTTAGCTTGACTTTTTTGTTGTACCACTTCTATGTTTTGAGATGGTACTTCTTGATATTCTCAAGTGCTTCATTTCTTTCTTCTTCGAGTAGATCTTTACTTGTTAGTTGATCCTCTTCTGTGATCATTTGAATGTTTGTTCTTGGTCCCTTATACTTTATTTCTTCAGGGGTCATTACTTCATCTCCGTATAGTAACTTGAATGGAGAAAAATCTGTTGGCCTTGGCTTCGATGTGTTGTGAGACCAAATAACACTTGGTAATTCATCAACCCATTTTCCCTTTTTTAGATCTGTTAAACACTTTGATATTCCTGTGCAAATTATCCCGTTTGCTCTCTCTACTGCTCTGTTGGACTGTGGGTGCCTTACGGATGTGAAACAGAGTTTGATTCTCAATGAGTGGCAGTATTCTCTGAAGTCTTCGCTATCAAATTGGGTTCCATTATCTACAGTGATGTGTCTTGGAACTCCGAATCTGCATATGATGTTTTGCCATAGGAATTTTTTCATTGTGTAAGAAGACATGTTTGTGATTGGTTTTGCCTCAATCCACTTGGTGAAATATTCGACTGCTACTATTGCATATTGGTAGTTGCCTTGAGCCGGGGGTAATTGGTTGTAAGTTTGTTTCTGGTGTATTGACTTTGCTCCATCTTGCGAGTGGCCAAGTTGGTTCAATTGGTTGTAAGTTTGTTCCTGGTGTATTGACTTTGCTCCCTGCCATTTGGCAATTGTGACAGGTCTGAATTATTTCTTTACTGTCACTTTGAGCGGTTGGCCAGAAAAACCCTTGTCTAAAGGCTTTCTCAACTATTGATCTAGCCCCAGCGTGACATCCACAGATTCCCTCATGTATTTCTTTCAACAAGTTTTTTCCATCTTCTCTTGAGATGCACTTTAGTAGTGGTTGGCAAACTCCTTCCTTGTACAGTTCTTCGTTGATGATTTTGTAATTTCTGGTCTTTTGCTTTATTCTTATTTCATCAACTTCATTTTTTGGCTCGTAAAATCCTTTGAGGAATGCCATAATTGGAGCTCTCCAGTCTTCGCTTTCTATGATGTGTACTTCTTTTGGTTGTTCAACTTTTATTTTTGTTGAGGCTTTGGTGATAGTTTGGAAGAATACTTCTAGTGGTAACTCTAACTTTTGGGCGGTGGCTTTTGCAATTTTATCTGCATCTGCGTTATCATTTCTTGAGATACTTTTCACTGTGAATCCAACAAAGTGTTTTTCTTGATCCCTCAATAGTTGGAGATACTTTGCTAGCTCTGGATCTGTTGCTTTGTAATTTTTCTCTATATGCCCAGCCACAACTTGAGAATCTATCTTGATTATTAGTTTTTGAATTCCTATTGCTCTTGCTTTGCGAAGTCCCAACAATACTGCCTCATATTCTGCAATATTGTTGGTGCATTGAAAGTCTAGTCTTGCTGCGTATTTGAGTTTGATTCCAGAAGGTGGGGTTATGATTGCTGCTGCTCCTGCGCCGGCAAAGCCCCAAGTGCCGTCACAATAGATTATCCATTCTGGTTGCTCCATTCTTTCTTGATTGTACTTTGAAGGTGTCCAATCTACTATGAAGTCAGCCAACACTTGAGATTTGATTGTTGTTCTTTTCTCAATTTTGATGAAGTATTGAGACAATTCTGCAGCCCATTTTCCTAATCTCCCTGAGGACTTATAGCCTTGTAGCACTTCTTTGAGGGGTTGATTTGTTGGCACTCTTATTTTGTGTGCTTGAAAGTAGTGTTTCAACTTTCTGGATGCCATGAGTACTGCATATGCAATTTTCTCGATTTCTAAATAGAAAATTTTTGATCCAGACAAAGCTTCGGATGCGAAGTATACTAGAACTTGTCTTGTTGAGTGCTCATTTTCTTCTTCTTGTATCAGTACTGCACTATGACTTTTGCACCATGATTATGTTTGCGAGCCAAGTTGTGAATTGTACTTCTCTTATGACTTTTGCATCTAGCAATCTCTGGACTTCAGCTTTCGCAGCTTGTGTTCTGTCTTTGGACAACTTTCTGAGTTTTTGCTTTTTTGGCCTGAAGTTTGGGTCGATGTTTAACTTGTGTTCTATGACATCCCTGCTTACTCCTCCTAAGTCTTGTGCAGACCACGCGAAGATATTCTTATTTCTTCACGACTTGTATTATCTTTTCTTCTTCTTGTTTTGATAAATTTGTGCCGATGATAACTTGTCTTTCTGGCACCCTTGGGTCGAGTGGTACTTTCTTTGTGTCTTCACAAGGCTTTGCTTTTTCTTGTGTCTTCGCATTTTTAGTTTCAAGCTCATCATCATCTTCTTCTTGTATCATGTGGATATTTTTGAAAGCTGGGCTTGCATCTCTCTCTATGTTTCTTGCTTCTATTTGATCACCGAAGATAGTTATGATACCATTGACTGCTGGCATCTTCATGCACAAGTATGAGTAGCTTACTATGGCTTCGAAAGCATTTAAACTTTCCCTTTCAAAGATTGTGTTGCATTGGCTGTGCATTTTAACAACATCAAATGCTATTTGCTCTGTTCTCTCATTGTTCACTGTTCTAAATGAGACTGGCAAGACAATTCTGCCAACAGAGTTTATTTTCTTTTCGCCGAAGCCAACCAATGGGTGCTCTGCTCTTCCCAAGATTTTTCTGTTAATTTGCATTGCATCTAGAGTTCTTGTGAATATGGTATCTGCTGAGCTGCTGTGGCAGAACCTCCTAAATTATATGGCCCACATGCACCTACCATTGTCCCGAAGACCTCTGACAGCCATGCATGTGTTCCAGATAACTTAGAAAGCCCTGTCGGGTGCCCTCAAAGGACCCCGATTAAACCACGTTTGACAACTTATACCAGGATCAACAAAGGAGTAGCTGCAACATTACAACATTTGTTACCAAATAAAAATCAGGGTGTGGAAGAATGATAAAAGTAAATTTATAAATTATAAATAAGTTCTTAACTTTAATAGCAAAAGTCGAGCAGAACTACAGAAGACAACTTAGGTAGGATACCTAAGTCATGAGGGACAACCAGATCACATAGAGCCCACCAACATGAACTTGGTTCAAACACCAATTAGCACCTGCAACAGGGGTTGAACAAACCCTGAGTACAAAAGTAGTCAACAAGACTTACCCGACGAAAAAGAGGGGTGAAGACTCAGGAATGTAGGCCAAAGGGACAAGGTAAGGCTCACAGGAAAAGGAATTTTTACAGAAAAGCTCTTGTGGATCAAGTTTTAACTCATCATGAGTTAAAACAGAAATTAAAGTTCTCTTGATCTAGCTCAAGCTTATCAACCAACTCCATTTTTATACCTTATCATCATTCAAGTTGTTACTACGATGATGAACACCGATCGAGTCTTCTTCTCTGAGAAGCAACGACAATTCGAATCCATTTTTATACCCAGCTGGGACCTAGATCACTGATATACCAGAGACTCTAAATCTGATGGATACCAGATCATATGATATACCGAGATACCAACCGTAGCCATATATCACCACATGATACATGTGGGAACTCTGACCTAGTGTATCGATATACGTGGGAACTTAAACCCATAGTATACCACACTATGACATATGTGGGAACTCTGACCCACTATATATCACTCCATGACATATGTGGGAACTCTGACCCATTGTATATCACTTCATGCATGTGGATTTCTAGTTCTCGATATCACCAGATCACCATCGAATGGGTCCTAGGGCATCAACAGACGGAAACATTACAAAGGGACTCCTTTCCCAATACAAGTTAACCGTCCGGACTCGATTTATTAACTATCATCATGCTTCCAACAGGTAAAGCCAACCTCATCTTTTTCATTCTTTTTCTTTTTGAAAACCTACTAATTAAGCAGGGCTAAGCATAACTACGTATTTTCCAAAAACATGTAACAAGGAATATGGAAATAAGACAGGTAATGCAATTGGTGGGTTATCACTCAACGCCTATTACTTAATGCAACATTTCATAACTGAAGTGATAAAAACTTTATAAAATTAAGGATAGGGTTTAAATGTATCTGGGGCTTGCCTTCGTTGCAGATAAGTTAGATTCCAAATGTCAGATTTGACATCAACTCCGTGGATCGACGATACCGACACCATTATGGATGACTTCAACACCATTGGTGGATGACATTTTTTCGAAGCTTGTTCATCACGATTCAACTAACTTTCGAAAACTACACGTAATGGAATGATGCATGCTTTAGCATGATGAACTCATGACATGATGCACGACAATGCATTGGTGAAAGCATAACAAAATTAATTATTAACTATTTTAAAAGCATTACACAAGATAAATATAAAACTCCACATATTCTGAAATCACATGGCCATATTAGGTGTTAATATGACATAAGCATCATACGAAGGTAAAGGAACCATATTTTCCATTTATATATTTTTATTACAATTATAAAATATTTAATTAGCAATAAATAAGATAAATCAAAAGATACAGCATACCACATCCAAAGACCATAATATTTTTTACCATAATATAAACATGGCATCAGAAACATGTCATAAAAATTTCAAGTGAAACGGAGCTACACAGCATGATATATGAATTTCTTTCTTTTCTATTATAAAATAAAGGCATAAAACATAGCTAATTATTTTTCTACAAAACATGGCATGTTTCATATTTTTAATAAAAACTAGGCATCACAAGGAACACAACAAAATTTGGTTCACCAAAAGTGGAATTACGAAACTCCAGATATGAATTTTTAAAGATTCAAAAAAGTATTCACAAACAGGTCCTCGGGGCACTATTTACCTGAGTCATTGACTTCGCAGCTAGGCCCCCTACAGCTTCTCTAATTCTTGCCCGAGGTCCTTGGTCGTGAACGAGGAACAGAGGACGATCGAAAAGGCCGTTGCCGGCGAGGAAGATGCTCAACGACGGCAAGGGAGAGGCATAGGAGTATCTCCATGCTCGTGCGCACCAGTGGGTGGTCGCAGTTCGGCAGGTGACGGCCCATGGCCTCCTGGCCACGTGCACCAGTGGCAGGGAGCAGGGGCGCTGTAACATCCCTAATTTTCCCAACACAAAAAATCACAACCAACAAAAATTTTTCTAAAACAACCCATGATTGGTGAGTGTCATCTAGGAAACCCTACTAGTTGTTGCACAAGTAGCACCAAAGGTTAGTGAAGCATATGCATTTAATTGATAAGAGCATGATTCGCCTCTTATTGATTTTATGTATTGAATAATAAAATTAACAACATAATTATCATATGTATATATATAAGTATAATAACCTTGGAAATGGGGCCAACCTACCCAGGAGACCCTAGGGGACACACCATGGTGTACACACCATGGTCACTAACCTCTCTAACATAGGATTATGGCTTGCTTAGTTGCTTAGTCAAGAAACAGAAATAGAAAAGGGATAAGAAAAAGGAGAAAAAGAAAAGAGGCAAAGCAGCCCAAGCCGCCCGGCCGGCCCAACATGGCCATCAGGCTCGGCCTGCTATTTCCCCGTCGCCTCGGCCTGCCCTGTGCTCCTGCGCGCCCACCTCGGCCTGTTGGCCTGCTACCACAACGGCCCAGCTGAGCTGGCCCAACGCTGCCTCGCCCGCACCCCGGCCTACTCCGCTCCGCGGCCCGGAAAGCGCTGCCGCCTGCGCACGCCCGTCCGCTCGCCCCGCGTAGCCAGCCCAGCTAGCCAGAGCGGCCCAGCATGGGCCTGCCAAGGCCGCCAGCGTCGTGCGCCTGCCTTGCCCCGCCACTGACCGATGGGCCCCGCCTATCATCTGCCACTTTTGGCCGTCTTCCCATCACCTCCGCCGTTCCAGAAATGGCAGCAGCCATTTCACGCCGTCCATCTCCACGCCGCGCCTGCGCCGCTCCATCTGCGCCACCTGACTGCCTGCACGCGCCACTGTGAAGCCTAACCCTAGCTCAGGTGCACCGCAGCCGCCGATGGGCATCAAGCATTCGCGCCGCTCATGGCTGCCGCCGCCGGTGCTATAAAAGGAGGTCATCCCGAC
The DNA here is from genome assembly GCA_023333625.1 of Bothriochloa decipiens. Lineage (NCBI taxonomy): Eukaryota > Viridiplantae > Streptophyta > Magnoliopsida > Poales > Poaceae > Bothriochloa > Bothriochloa decipiens. The sequence continues at coordinate 9,860,440 of CM041631.1, read as the reverse complement.
CGGTAGGGTTACCCCCAAGCCAACCGCAGTCTTGCTGGCCACCTTGTTTTGCTCGCTGAGCCAAAGAGGAGAGGAGAGGGAGGAGTAGAAGGAGGCAGGGGGACCGGAGCCGGGCCAGAGGACTGGACCCAACGCCGCCACCGCCCGTGCACGTCAGAGGAGAAGGACACCGCCGACGCCGCTCTGCATCCCCTGCACCACGCTGCGGCTCTGCTTCCTCGTCATCAAGCTGAACCGCAAGCTGCTATCAACGACGCCACAGTCACCCGAAGTAAGCTCGACCTCCATGGCTGTCGGCCAGCTCATCCTCGGTGTTCTTATCATCTAGAGCACCATAGGCCTCATTAGCTACCCCACTGTGCTCGTCGTAGTTTGCAACACGATTTAGGCAACTTCCTGGAGCTCAGTTTAACCCCAGTGGGGCTCGACGCGCTTTGCTAGCCCTAGTCACCGTGCGCCGCCGGCCGCCGGTGCACCGCTGCGACCTCGCCATCACGCACGCCCCCGCCAGCCTCTGCTAGTCGCGCTAGCTAGGGCCTTGGAGCTCCGAGCTGCTCCAATCTAACGGAGGAGAAGAGTATGGAGCCCCGACGCGCTCAGCCGCCGCTTCACCGGAGTCCGCCACCGCCACCGATCGCCGACCTAGGGGCCCAAATTCCCCAAATTGAGCACCATATCACCTTCGTCCTGAGGTCGGGAAGCCTTAGCACACGCTAGAGCCACTTCTACCGCGCCAGGACGCCGCGCCATTGCACCACCGTCGGCCAGCGCCACCACGACGCGCGCCCCGACTGGCCCAAGCTCCGCCAGCCTGTCGGACCGCCATCCTCGCGCCCGCCTTGCCCAGCCACAGCCATGGCCGCAGCCCTAACCAGCCAGACCGGACAGAGCCGCCGCACCGCACGCCGCCGGCAAGGGGCGCTGCGCCCGGCCGCACGAGGGAGAGAGGGGAAGGGGATTTCCCCTGTACCCGTGTGCACCAGGTCCACCGCGGGCCAGCCTGGGCCAACGACCGGAGGCCACCAGGCCTCTCTTTCCCCCGATGCACCGTGGACCGCATCCAGCTAGCCGCCACCATAGACTCGGCCCATTAGGAGCCCACAGAGCCACATGGACAGCCCTGTTGACAGCCACGTGTCCAGGCCGGCCTAGCCCAACACGGCCCAGATCCGGCCTGACCCAGGCCCGTTGAGGCCCAGACCGGGCCCGTTCGGCATTGACCATTGACTGGTCAACGTTGACCGTTGACCGATCCCACCTGTCAGTGACCAGAACCGCCTGGCCCCACCTGCCATTGACTCAGCCTCCCGGTCCCACCTGTAAGCCGCCTGATGACCTGGACCCGCGCGTCAGTGCTGACGTTAGCATGACGTCGGCATGACGTCAGCCCTGTGCTTTTGCTACTGATTCCCTCAGTGCCACATGGACCAACCAGGAGCTGCCATGTGTCGCTATGGTATTTAATCATTCCTTTTTCTTTTTTAGAAAATGATTTAAATTTCAAAAATTCATAACTTATTCATACGAACTTCAAAAATTATGAACCAAGTGTCCAAATTTTCATAAAAATGAGCTCTACATCATAGGCTTATGTTTGAATACATTTGGAGCTATTGAATTTCATTTGGTTCTTTATGATACTCTATAGGAGTCGCTAACGTGGCTATTTACATCTCGTTTTATAGGAGGAGCAGTTTGAGGAGGACGACTACGAGTACGAGGTGGAGCTCGGTGACGACTTCGCAGGTGCCACGTCCCACCCAACCTCATAGATCCTATTACACATGGCGTAATTACTAGATGCAAATGCTTTATTTTATGAATTGTCACCTGATGGTAGGTTGCATGGTAGAAATTGCTTGATGAGCCGTACCTTGTCACAACCTTACTCCTGCACACCCGCTGATAGGCTAGACATATGCTTATTTATTTATGATGCTTTACTTCTACTATGCTTATATCTGCGATGTGATGCGTGGTGGAGAGTATGGTATGGTATATGGTTAAGGCACGTGGTGCCACTTTACTCGGGGAGACTGTTGCGTGTGTCTTGGGTGTGTGGCGAGGGTTGAGTTGATCGGACGGGATTCTACGACAAGCCTGGTGGGTGAGTCTTGCCAGGGGATGTGTTCTAGGCATTCCCGTATGAGGTGCTTGTGGTGGGCATATTGTGAGGAATATGGTGATCCCGGGGGTGAGCACCTTCGTGGAGCGAGGCCCCAGGTAGGAGGTGCTGTTTTAGCACGGACTGTTATAGTCCCTATGAGAAGATAACCCTGTCTGATCCCCTAGGACCTGATATCTCTTGAGAACCGGAACCTTGGGACCTACGTGCTCACCGCTCGCCCCTGTATGAGCGGGGGAAGGATGTCTGACTAGCTAGGACGGTGCCACTACTACTAGGTTGTTAGCAGATAGTGTCAGGAGGTACAGGCATTGGGACCCACACCCTCCTTAGACAACATAGTGACCTCGGGGCTCGGTACTATGTTTCACAGTCTCAGTGTGCCGGTGGTACCTATCTGGGATGTCCCAGTACTGAGTGATAGGGTGGCATCGCACTGGTTAGAAAGTTGCCAGAATCAGCTTAGGCGGGGCACCACCGATGATGGTGATCTTGTGGTTATGGGAGTACACGCTCTGCAGAGTTATGAATCTATATATAGTCCGCGGCCTCGGTATGGCCTTTTCCTCAACCTACGCTTCTTGGGAGTAGTGAGACGAGTCCTTTTGTTCTTCCCTTGGTGTTACCCTTCCGACTGTGAGCCGTTGAGGCAGGCTCCAAGAGGGAGTTGGACCTGTCGACTGAGTGCGAGGGGGTGAGACGTGTGTGATGATGGGAATAGGGAAGATGCACGGATGAAATGGGTTAAAACTTGATGAATTACTGATATATATTGTGATGATCACTACCTGCATAGGAAACCACAACCACATATATGTCTCTTTGATTATCCCCTTTGGATCCACCCCAAATACTACATAGCAAAAGCAAAGCATAGGGTGGGAGCCAGTGGCCAGTACAAACCGTACTGAAACTTATTTGGCAGGTGAGCCCGACTACGACTATGATGACGACGAGGAGTAGACGTCTCGTTCCTACGCTCAGGCTTCTTTTGGAGATTTTGTTATATTTCCGCTTACCGCAGCTGGCCCAGAAGCTGCTGCTACTCTGATGATTCCGCTAGTGTGGTGATGGACTATTTATGTAATCCCTTCTAATTGTACTCTTTTATTCGATGTATGGATTTCTGCATCGACTATTGCTGGATAATGTGATGGTTTGAGCTTCAAACTACTATATTATTCGCCATTCTGTGTATTTTCCCTTCGTGGAAAATTGAGGATGTTTCAGTTGGTACCAAAGCCATGCTTGACCCTAGGATGAGACCCATAGGATTGGACGATAGAATTAGGAGAACCTTGATATCCCTTGGTTATACACCGACCACTGCATACGCTTTTATGCTTGGCTTATCTCTCTCTGCAACTTTTCTAATTCCATTCTCGTGTTAACCTGCAGATGGACCCCAACTTGCCGCTTGGTCCGTTGCCGCCGATGGATGTCGTTGAGTACAGACTCGACGGGACAGAGTATGGAGGCTATGCTCATGTGCTTCGTGAGGTTCTCACCGAGCTTGGTGTTCCCGTGGAGAACGTCGAGTACCTTTGCTGCGGCAAGCCTACCCTTGGAGGAGGCATCGAGGGCTACAAGGCAGTCCACATCAACGTGCCTGCAAGCATGAACCTGCCTTCACCAACTTTGCCTTCGACAATGACACCAGCATGTGTGTTCAGACCGTTTCACGCCAGGCACTTCGCACTGTGCTGTGCAACAGGGCTGACTACCTGAAGGAGAGTTGCTTTCGTCTGCTTCCTCGTGCCCTCGACGTTCAGCAGGGTACTTGGGAGGAGATCACCTACACCGAGCATAATATTAGAGTTGACCATAACCCTTGCCACCGCACCTCTGTGATGTACCTGCAGTGTTAGGAAATGTACATTGCTGAGCTGGAGCAAAAGGGACGCCATGATCATCGCTACCTGATGGAGGTTGATGAGAGGATCCGCAAATCAGAGGATAAGGAAGCAGCCTATAAGCAAAAGATTGCAGACCAAGAGCATGAGTTGGCGTGCAAGGAGCACACTCACCGGGACCAGATCACCAGTCTGATGAACGAGATGGATAAGCTTTAGATCTATGACAGTCATCTCATTAGAAAGATTGGTGAGCTTGAGACTACTATAGCTAAGAAGAACGAATACATTGCAAAGAGTTTCCAGAAGAAGAGTCAAGATGCCGTCTACAGGGACAAACTCCATGAGCAGTGCAAGGCTCAATGTGAGAAGTTGCTGCAGGAATACACTCTTGCTAGCTACAACCAGGGACACCTGATCAACTATGTCCACAAGATAGCATGCCTCATGGACAAGCTCAAACTCACCATGGAGGCTTGGAAGAGGTCAGATCGCAAGAGAGTCAGAGAATACGAGGAATTGCAGGACGAGCTTCCCTTGCGAACCCGTAAGAAGGTCAGAGTTGAGACATTCGAGCTGGGGCAATCTCGCCTCAACTTGAGTGGGTGCCCCACCACTGGACTCAATAGACAGTCAGTGTCCACCCCTCAGCTCGAGGAGGCCCATCATTACGTCACTCGCCTTTGGATGCCTGACGAGCAGATCCAAGCTTCTGGCATCGGTATTCCCCCCACAGCTTACAATTTGGACCAGTCCCTAGGGATGATTTAGCATAGTGTAGGATCAGGAGATGATGGGCCCAGTGTGGACAGATGACCAAACTCACCATGTTGTTGAGTAGTTTGTCCACCCCCTTTGCTAGAACTACCTGCATGTAGTGCATTTCCCACGAGTCTCCTAGCGTAGCTGTTAGAGACATCGCCATGTACCCACTTGATGTAATGGATGATTTGGATTTTATCACATCTTTATGGATTTTCACGCTTCTCTGTATGAGTGTTGGATAGATTTAAATGCTTTTAAATCATTAAGCTATCTTAATTATTACATCATTAGTGTCAATATATATCACATGCACATGTGCCCTAATCTGAGGTTTATGTTAAGCAGGATGTCCACTCGTCGTACCAGCTGCCTGAACAACTGCTCCCCTTCACCTGCACCTGCCAGGGGCCATGGACACGGTCGTGGTCAAGATCGTGGTTGTGGACGCGTTGGTCACATACCCCTCAACTTTGAGGAGCCACCTCGTGCTGCCATCCCACAGCCTGCACACCCACCACCACCACCACCGGTTGTTGAGCTGGAACCAGCTGCTGGAGCCATGGCTGGAGGACCACCACCGCCTGTTGCTGAGCCCGAGCCTGAGCCTACCGCTGGAGGAGATGCAGCTCTGCCACCACCACCCATGCCACTTTTGGTGGATGTGATGGCTCAGCAAACCGAGCTTCTTTGAGTCTTAGCTAAGAACGTGCTGCACCCCCACCACAGGGAGCCACGCGATGACTTCTACAAGAAGCTGGAGTTCTTTCTCAAGCTGAGGCCCCTGATGTTTGATGGCACCAGCATCGACCTCATCACTGCTGATGACTGACTGAGGGAGATTGAGAAGAAGCTGGACTTGACCACTTGCACTGACGAGGAGTGTGTTGGCTTGGCAACTCACCAGCTTGTGGGTGCTGGGCGATCTTGGTGGGACAGCCTCTGTGAGACCCACCAGGACCCTGCCAACATCTCCTGGGATCAGTTCGTGGAGGAGCTCTGTGCGTTCTTCATCCGTGAGGGCGCGCTGGAGAAGAAGGAGAATGAGTTCCGCAACATCTCCATGGGAATTGACAAGGTGCATGTGTACACCACCCGCTTCACTAACCTGTTGCGCTATGCACTTGCCTCAGTGGTGAATTCTAAGAAGGAGAATATGTACTACTACCGCAAGGGTTTGTCTAGCCACATCAGGCTCTCCCTCTCAGGCACCAAGAGCCACACCCTGCGTGAATTGATCGATAGGTGCATGGAGATTGAGAAGGACCGCGACGAGGTTTTCGTGGACAGGGAGGCGCTTGGCAAGACCAAGAAGTGCTGTGCTGAGGGCACCTCCTGTGCACCTGTCCCACGAAGGTCGCGTGGTAAGGCATCTCAGCCACCCCACTCTCGCTTCGCCCAGGGAGCTGCACACGGTTCGAGCTGGGGCGGTGGTACCCACACCAACAACTACCCCCGCCCTTCTCAGGACCGCCAAGCATACGCTCGTGCCGCACCAGGAGGTAGCACGTGGAGGGCCACCGCGCCAACCCCTATAGGCGGCGTGACCTACACTTGCTTCGCTTGTGGCCAGCCGAGTCACAAGGCAGCCAAGTGCCCGAACAAGGCTGCACCGGCTACATCAGCGCCCGCCAGGCAGAACTAGGGCACCCCGTACAATCAGGTGCCATCTGGAGCACCCCGTGGCCGCCTCACCCACATCACAGCAGAAGCTGCCCAGGCTGCCCCCAATGTGGTGTACGATATGTTTTTAGTGCATGGAATTAAGGCATCCGTGTTGTTTGATTCAGGAGCTACATGTTCTTATATATCCACCAAGTTTGCATGAGAGCACCATATACCTATCACTCCATGAAAAGAAGCCTTATACACCAGTTCATCTTTGGGCAATGTGTGTTGTACCAAAAGATGTAAGAGAGTGAGTATCATGATCGAGGGTCTTACCTTTCTTGCTGATCTTACCTTGCTACCCTTCGAAGGCCTAGATGTCAATCTAGGGATGGATTGGTTAACCCAGAACAAGGGAGTGAGATCTTGCTCGCCTAGATTTGTGGATATAACCCATCTAAGTGGTCGCCGGATCAGTTGTGAGCCGAACAAAGGGATAGATGCTTCCATGTTGTGTGCCCTTGAAGAGAAGTCACTTGAGGAAGTGCCTGTAGTTCGTGAGTACCCCAATGTCTTTCCTGAAGAGCTACCAGGGATGCCACTGGATAGGGATGTTGAGTTCGTGATCAACCTGTTGCCTGGTACGAGTCCTATTTCCAAGCGACCCTACCGTATGGTAGTTGACGAGCTTAAGGAACTTAAGAAACAGCTTGAGGAGCTATCTAAGAAGGGGTTCATTAGGCCCAGTGCCTCACCCTGGGGATCTCCTATTCTGTTTGTTAAGAAGAAGGATGGTACGCAGAGGATGTGTATTGATTACAGGAACTTGAATGCCATGACCATCAAGAACAAGTACCCCCTGCCAAGGATAGATGACCTGCTAGACCAGCTGTGCAATGCCAAGTACTTCTCCAAGATTGACCTCAGATCAGGCTACCATCAGATGAAGATTAGAGAAGAGGACATTCCCAAGACCGCATTTGTCACTAGATATGGGCAGTATGAGTATACCGTCGTGTCCTTCAGTCTTATGAATGCACCGGCTTACTTTATGAACATGATGAATAAAGTGTTCATGCAGGAGCTGGATTAGTTCATGGTGGTCTTCATTGATGACATTCTTGTCACTATTCTGCCACCGCCGAGGCGCATGAATAGAATCTAAGGATGGTGTTGGAGAAGTTGAGAAAGCATCAGCTCTACGCCAAGTTTAGCAAGTGTGAGTTCTGGCTTGAAGAGGTTGCTTTCCTAGGCCATGTACTCAATGCTGACGGAGTAGCTATTGATCCGTCCAAGATTGAGGCAGTGAAGGAATGGGAGCAGCCACAGAATGTGACCTATGTGAGGAGTTTCTTGGGATTGGCTGGTTATTGTCACCAATTCATTGAGAACTTTTCCAAGATAGCTCGCCCCATGAACAACCTCCTGAAGAAGACCAACGAGTTTGAATGGACGCCCCAATGCGAACAGAGTTTCTAGACCCTGAAGGAGAAGCTCACCACAACGCCTGTTCTTGCCTTACCCGATATCCACCAGGACTTTGTGGTCTATTGTGATGCATCTTACCACGGGCTAGGTTGTGTTCTGATGCAGAATAGGAAATTCATTGCCTATGCTTCCCGCCAGCTTAAAGAGCATGAACAGTGTTACCCTACCCATGACCTCGAGCTTGCAGCTATGATCCATGCATTGAAGATTTGGAGGCACTACCTGATTGGGAATAAGTGTGACATCTACACTGATCACAAGAGCCTAAAGTACTTTTTCACCCAGGAAAATCTGAACATGAGATAGCGTCGTTGGCTTGAATTGATTAATGACTACGATGTGGAGATTCTCTATCACCCTGAAAAGGCCAATGTGGTCACTGATGCTCTTAGCCACAAAAGCCATTGTCATGCTCTGTTCACCACCACCTTGCCTAGGGAGTTGCAAGAGGGCATTGATGAGTTACAGATGGAGGTGATACCCCATGGCCTATTGAATGCGCTTCGTGTACACTACACCCTCATGGATAGGATCCATGAAGCCCAGCACCATTGCCTAGAGATTTAGGAGATACATGAGCTCCTGACGCAAGGCAAGTGCCCAGAGTTCAGTGAAGATGAGCAAGATACCTATTGGTACAAGGACAGAATTTATGTGCCTGCAGACCCAGCTATCTGCAATGAGATCCTATCAGAAGGACATGACTCCAAGTATTGTATCCACCCAGGCAGTACCAAGATGTATGCCGATTTGAAGTGGAAATTCTAGTGGAAGAACATGAAGTTAGACATCGCAGGACATGTTGCTAGATGTGACATTTGTAAATGCGTCAAAGCTAAGCACAAGAGACCTGCAGGACTACTGAAGCCACTTGATATACCTGAATGGAAATGGATAGCATTTCTATGGATTTCATTGTGGGTTTGCCTCGAACCTCAAAGGGCCATGATGCCATATGGGTGATAGTCAATCATTTGACTAAGGTAGCTCACTTCCTAGCCAACAGGAATGATGCCCGGGTTGGCTAGCTAGCAGATTTGTATGTTGAGAACATTCTCAAGCTGCATGGAGCCCCTAAGAGCATAATATCTGATCGTGGGCCGCAGTATACGTCCAAGTTCTGGAAGGCCCTGAAAAGTCAGTACGGAGCAAGCTAGAATATAGCACCGCTTACCACCCTCAGATGGATGGTCGGACAGAGAAAGTGAACCAGATCCTTAAAGATATGCTCTGAGCTTGTGTTCTAAAATATGGAACTAATTGGGAGAAGAGTTTACCCTTTGCAGAGTTCTCCTACACCAACAGTTACTAGGCTAGTCTTAAGATGTCACCGTTTGAGGCTATGTATGGAAGACCATGCAAGACACCCCTGATGTGGTCCGAAGCAGGTGAAAGATCATTCTTTGGCCCTGCCACCATCAAGGAGGCCGAAGAAGGAGTCGCGCAAGTGTGTGAAAATCTGAAGATTGCTCAGAGTCGGCAGAAGAGCTATGCTAACAAGAGACGTAGAGACCTCGAGTTTGAAGTCGATCATGGACTATGTCTATCTCAAGGTCTCCCGCTTTGAGGGACCATCAGATTCCATGTGAAAGGGAAGCTAGCACCAAGGTATGTGGGACCGTATAGAATCTATGCCAGAGTTGGCAAGCTTGCCTACAAGGTAGAGTTGCCCAAACAACTAGCAGGTGTACACCCAGTTTTCCATGTGTCACAGTTGCACAAGTGTCTGAAGCTGCCAGAGTAACCAATACCCACAGAGACACTTGATATTCAGGACACCTTGGAGTACAGAGAGCACCCTATCCGCATTCTAGACAGAGCCACCAAAGAGACCAGAAACACCAGCACACCAACAATAAAGATTCAGTGGAACAATCACACAGAACGGGAGGCAACTTGGGAGAAGGAATCAGAAATGAGGAGGCTCTACCCCTACTTGTTTCAAGAGTAAGTTGTACTTTTAAATCTCGAGGACGAGATTCTCATAAGGGGGTAGGACTGTAACATCCCTAATTTTCCCAACACTAAAAATCACAACCAACAAATTTTTTTCTAAAACAACCCATGATTGGTGAGTGTCATGTAGGAAACCCTACTAGTTGTTGCACAAGTAGCACCAAAGGTTAGTGAAGCATATGAATTTAATTGACAAGAGCATGATTTGCCTCTTATTGATTTTATGTATTGAATAATAAAATCAACAACATAATTATCATATGTATATATATAAGCATACAAACCTTGGAAATGGGGCCAACCTACCCAGGAGACCCTAGGGGACCCACCATGGTGTACACACCATGGTCACTAACCTCTCTAACATAGGATCATGGATTGCTTAGTTGCTTAGTCAAGAAACAGAAATAGAAAAGGGATAAGAAAAAGGAGAAAAAGAAAAGAGGCAAAGCTGCCCGGCCGACCCAACATGGCCATCAGGCTCGGCTTGCTGTTTCCCCGTAGCCTTGGCCCAGCATGGCCAGCGCGCCTCGGCCTGCCCTGTGCTCCCGCATGCCCACCCCAACCTGTTGGTCTGCTGCCGCAACGGCCCAGCCGAGCTAGCCCAATGCTGCCTCGCCCGCGCCCCGGCCAACTCCGCTCCGCGGCCTGGCAAGCGCTGCCGCCTGTGCGCACGCCCGTCCGCTCGCCCCGCGTAGCCAGCCCAGCTAGCCAAAGCCGCCAGCACCATGCGCCTGCCTCGCCCCGCCACTGACGGATGGGCCCCGCCTGTCAGCTGCCACTTCCTCTTCCCGTCACCTCCACCGTTCCAGAAATAGCAGCAGCTGTTCCACGCCTTCCATCTCCGCGTCGTGCCCGCGCCGCTCCATCTGCGCCGCCCGACTGCCTGCGCGCGCCCCCGTGAATCCTAACCCTAGCTCAGGCGCACCGCAGCCGCCCGATGGGAATCAAGCATCTGCGCCGCTCATGGCTGCCGCCGCCAGTGCTATAAAAGGAGGCCGTCCCGGCCGCTAGGATTACCCCTAAGCCAGCCGCAATCTTGCTGGACACCTTGTTTTGCTCACTGAGCCGAAGAGGAGAGGAGAGGGAGGAGTAGAAGGAGGCAGGGGGACCGGAGCCGGGCCAGAGGACTGGACCCGATGCCGCCACTGACCGTGCACGCTGGAGGAGAAGGACGCCGACGACGCTGCACTACATTCCCTGCACCACACTGCGGCTCTGCTTCCTCGTCATCGAGCTAAACCGCAAGCTGCTACCAATGACACCACAGTCACCCGAGGTAAGCTCGACCTCTATGGCCGCTGGCCAGCTCATCCTTGGCGTTCCCATTGTCTAGTGTGCCATAGGCCTCATTAGCTACCCCACCGTGCTCGCCATAGTCTGAAACACGATTTAGGCAACTTCCTGGAGCTCGGTTTGACCCCAGTGGGTCTCAGCGCGCTTTGCCGGCACTAGTCACCATGCGTCGCCGGCCGCCGGTGCGCCGCTGCGACCTCGCCGTCTCGCACGCCCCTGCGAGCCTCCGCTAGCCGCGCTAGCTAGGGCCATGGAGCTCCGAGCTGCTCCAATCGAACAGAGGAGAAGAGGATGGAGCCCCGACGTGCTCAGCCGCTGCTTCACCGGAGTCCGCCACCGCTAACCACCGGCCTAGGGGCCCAAATTCCACAAATTGAGCACCATATCACCTTCGCCCTGAGCTCGGGAAGCCTTAGCGCACGCTAGAGCCACTTCTACCATGCAAGGACGCCGCGCCACTGCACCACCGTCGACCGGCGCCGCCGCGACGCGCGCCCCGGCTGGCCCGAGCTCCACTAGCCCGCTAGACCACCGTCCTCGCGCCCGCGTTGCCTAGCCGCAGCCATGGCCGCAGCCCTAGCCAGCCGGACCAGACAGAGCCACCGCACCGCACGCCGCCGACAAGGGGCGCTGCTCCCGGCCGCGCGAGGGAGAGAGGGGAAGGGGATTTCCGCTGTACCCGTGTGGACCAGGTCCACCGCGGGCCAGCCTGGGCCAACGACCGGAGGCCACCTGGCCTCTCTTTCTCCCGGTGCACCGTGGACCGCGTCCAACCAGCCGCCACCGTAGACTCGGCCCATTAGGAGCCCACAGAGCCACGTGGACAGCCCTATTGACAGCCACGTGTCCAGGCTGGGCCAGCCCAGATCCGGCCCTACCCAGGCCCGCCGAGGCCTAGACCGAGCCCGTCCGACGTTGACCGTTGATTGGTCAACGTTGACCATTGATCGGTCCCACCTGTCAGTGACAGAACCGCCTGGCCCCACCTGTCATTGACTCAGCCTCCCGGTCCCACCTATAAGCCGCTTGATGAACTGGACCCGCGCGTCAGTGCTGATGTCAGCATGATGTTGACATGACGTTAGCCCTGTGCTTTTGCTACTGATTCCCTCAGTGCCACATGGACCAACCAGGAGCTGCCACGTGTCGCTCTGGTATTTAATCAGTCCTTTTTCTTTTTCAGTAAATGATTTAAACTTTAAAAATTCATAACTTATTCATATGAACTCCAAAAATTATGAACCAAGTGTCCAAATTTTCATAAAAATGAGCTCTACATCATAGGCTTATGTTTGAATGCATTTGGAGTTATTGAATTTCATTTGGTTCTTTGTGATACTCTATAGGAGTCGCTAACGTGGCTATTTACATCTCGTTTTAGAGGAGGAGCAGTTTGAGGAGGACGACTACGAGTACGAGGAGGAGCTCAATGATGACTTCATAGGTGCCACATCCCACCCAACCTCGTAGATCCTATTATACATGGCATAATTACTAGTTGCAAATGCTTTATTTTATGTATTGTCACCTGATGGTAGGTTGCATGGTAGAAATTGCTTGATGAGCCGTACCTTGTCACAATCTTACTCCTGCACACCCGCTGATAGGCTAGACGCATGCTTATTTACTTATGATGCTTTACTTCTACTACGCTTATACTGCGATGTGATGCGTGGTGGAGAGTATGGTATGGCATATGGTTAAGGCACGTGGTGCCACTTTACTCGGGGAGAGTGTTGCATGTGTGTAACACCTCTGGTGTTCTAAAACCTGCCATGTCATCATATGCACCACAAAGCATTTATGTTTAGGTCAACCTTGATATGCATCAACTAAAACAAGCTTACCTTTCATAGGTTGATTGTGTTTCTGGAATGTTTTGTCACATGAAATTATAAAACCCTACTTTCGAATGTCATCTCAAATACTTAGTTTATATTCTATGTACTTGAGGTGTAAACCATGTTTACACTAGTGTCAAGCATAGTGTATAAATCTAAGTCCAACCCTAAAAATGATTTCCATATTGAGGTTGAAATTGGATTTCAAAGCTTATTCCCGAGTCTTGAAATTCAAATTTAAATTCAAATTAGAAAGCTATAAAAATATTTTTCAAAAGTCAACTTGGTCAACCAAGGGTGTCATTGGGTCGTTGACCTAAAAATGTCCTTGGATGATGTTTGTGATCACTAATGACCAACCAATTAAATTAGAAACCAAATCGAGTTTGAATTTGGTTTGAAAAACCCTTCATTTCAAAACCTGGTTTTATCCCCTTTTCTATAATTTAAAATCTATAAGGAATTTGTGGATACTCTAAAAAGATAGTTTGTAGATCTTTACAAGAGATACAAAGTTGGTATTTAAATTTTTTCAAGTTTCCACAAATAATTTCAAATAAATTTGAAAATACAGTTTTCCAGCATTTGTCCCCTTTTGATTTTAAAACCATAATTCAAAAATTATTCATAATTTGGGAAAACTTTGAATATGAAAAATGTTTGGTTTGAAAATTTCATAGTTTTCAAGATTTTCAAGTTTTATTGAAAAATCAAAAGTAATTTTAAATATATGTTTCTAGGGTTTTATTCCCCTTTTGAATTTGAATTCATATTTCAAAAACTAAGCAGAATTTCAAAATGTTTGTTAAATGAAAAGTGTATCTCTTGAAAAGTTATGCAAATTATATTTTTGGAGATTTTCAAGTTCCTAAATAAATTTTGGAGTAATTTGTTATTTTTGGCAAATGGCATTTCTGTAATTTTCTTGGCAGTCCCGAGACCTATGAACGGCCGCCATTGCCGGCTTCTCAAGCCGCGCCGCCGTCCACCGTCTCTCTGCCACGGCTGCCAGCTCACCCCTGGACGCTCGAAGCTTCATCGTCGTCGTGTCGCCCGTCCATACCTCGTCTTTGGCCTATAAATAGCAATCCGGCCGCCACCTTCCTTCTTCTTTTTTCCTCAGCCGCCACCGCCGATGACCTCGCTCCGTAGCTTGATTTCATCGCCGTTGATCCACCGCTACTCAATTGCTTTTCCAACAGCTCCGCCTCGTCCTTGCGCTCAGTTTGAGCTAGCCCGTGCTCACTCTCTCCGCCCGAGCTGCCCGCACGCCGTCGTCTTCCTCGTGACCGACATTCGAGCCGTCGCGAGCTCTCTCGCCGTCCACCGCCGCCAAGGTAGAAAATATATTTTATTTAACCCTCTTATCATGTTCTCCATTTTCTCTTACCCTGATGTGCAGCTTGGTCGGCTTGATGGTACACAGAAACCGCCGAAATACTCACCTTGCCGTCGGAGCGCCGCCGCCGCCATCAGCGCCGCCGTCCACAGCTTGACTCAGCCACTCCGAGCTTTCATCTTCGAGCGCACCAGCACTGCGGTGATCTCCTGCGCCTCTCCATGTTTTCGATTTCACCTCTCCTGTGCCGTAGGGTCCGACCGCCATAGCTCGCCGCCGGCGCGACCTTGCCGCTCCGCCGCGCGCGTAGCCATCTTGGCTAGGGGTCAGGGACGACCCCATCTTGTTGCCTATCGCATCCGCGTGAGCGCGTAGGGCACGTAGGTAGCCTCGCCATCCCGGAAAAAGCTCCGGGGAGCTTGGTCACCGCCGTCCGCGCGCCGCCATGCCGCCATGGCCGCCAGCGAGCCTGCCGCTGTCCCTCCGCCGCCGCATTAGCTAGCTTATCTTGTTCACGGTGTCGAGCTAAGCACGTAGGACCAAACCTCGTGGTCGGAGACCTCACCGCCGGCAAGAAATCGTCCGTCAAAATTGTCGCCGCCGTCGCGCGGAAACACTGTTCCATTTTCTTTTTTCTATTTCTAGAAAATGATTTAAATGCTATTTTATTTGAAAAATTATAATAATTCATGTATAGCTCCAAACATTTTGAAAATTTTTATGTATGTTCTCTATGATGTCCTCTACCTAGGAAAAATATGAAATATCAAATTTGAGTAATTTTTATATAATTTAAAATTATCCCTTTTAATTTAAAAAATGCATTTACTATGATTTTTAATAAATAAAATAATTGGATTTTATTTGTAAAAATTGATTTGCCATCTAATTAGGTCAAGAGCTTTTCAAAATAAAATTTTAAGCTCAATTAGACAACTTTAATTTTTTATGCCTTTATTTTATGCTTTTAAATAATTAATTAATCCCTTTTAATTAAGTTTAATCATTATAGAATTTGTTTGATTTTGGGATTGCTTGATGACCTTGGGTCATTAACCCTAATGACCCTTGGCACTTTAATTAATTGTTTGCGCTTAACTTAACCATGTCATTAAGGTTTAATTAACGTCATTTTATGTGTTTTAATGAACTTCTTTAATGACGTAGTTAACCCTAATAAACTTAGTAAGTGAGTTTGGTTGGCTTGCAACTTTATCGTGAAGGAAAGTTATACTCAAGCCCTTAATCTGGTCATGCATCCATCGAGCATCATGTTTACTATTCCATCATGTTGAAGCATATCATTTTATCGCATAGTTTTCGTTGACGGAGAGTTTAACATTGTCGCACCAGATCCCAAGGAAGAGCAGATTCAGGAATCGGGAGTCGATCCAGAGCTCGAGACCGTCTACCCCGAATACTAAGGCAAGCCCCGGATGCATTCCAACCCTACCTTTGTTTTATAAAAGTTTTATCGCTTCAGCTATGAGATGTTGCATTAAGTAATAGGAGTTGAGTGAAAACCTACCAATTGCATTACCTGTCTTAATTCCATATTCCTTGTTACCTGTTAAATGGGAAAATGTGTAGTAATGCTTAGCCCTGTTTAATTAGTAGGTTTTCAAAAAAAGAAAAAGAATGAAAAAGATGAGGATGGCTTTTCTTGTCGGAATCATGATAATAGTTAATAAATCGAGTCTGGACGGGTAATTTGCATTGGGAATGGAGTCCCTCTGTAGTGTTTCCGTCTGTTGATGCCCTAGGTCCCGTGTCGATGGTGATCTGGTGATATCGAGAACTAGAAATCCACGTGCATGAAGTGACATACTAAGGGTTGGAGCCCAGGTATGTCATGGAGTGATATATTGTGGGGCCAGAATCCCCACATATGTCATAGTGTGGTATACTGTGAGTTTAAGTTCCCATGTATATTGGTACCCTGGGCCTGAGTGCTCACGTGTATCAAGTGGTGATATATGGCTGTGGTTGTTATCCCGGTATATCTTTGGTCTGGTATGCATTTTGGTTGGAGCCTCATGCATACCAAGATCTAGGTCCTAGCTGGGTATGAAAATGGATTCGAATCGTTGTTGCTTCTCGGAGAAGAAGACTCGATCGTTGTTCATCATCGTAGTAACAACTTGAATAATACTTAAGGTTTAAGAATGAAGTTGGTTGGTAATCTTGATCTAGAGCAAGACAACTTTGCTTTCTATCGAGCTTTTCTGCAAAAATTCTTAGCTTTTGTAAGCCTTACCTTGTCCCTCTAGCCTGCATTTTCGAGTCTTCACCCCTCTTTTTCGTCGGGTCAGTCTTATTGAGTACTTTTGTACCCAGGGTTTGTTGAACCCTTATTGCAGGTGAGTTTCATGGGCAGGAGTGCTTCACATCCTGTTGCATGACAGTCGTTGATGATGAGTAGGATGTTTAGCTCTTGGGCAGAGCCTATCAACTGGTATTGTAATAAAGTTACTTACGGCTACTCCACTACTACCATGGTTTGTAATAATTAAACTTATGGTTTGTTAGCTTTGAAACTAAATGGTTTGTAAACTTATGTTATTGTAATCCCTCCGCTGTTTTACTCCGATATATCTTACTTGTATAAAACTGTTGTAATACTGCAATGTCTCTTTGTAATGATTGATCCTACTCGGAGAATCGTGGATGATTCGGGATTTACCTGACAGACCTTTTAAGTATCATGGCACACATTCATGTTTATTTGGAGTCTGTTTAGACAATAATAATGCATGTGGGCCATATGATTTAGGAGGCTCTGCCACAGCGTGTCTTGGGTGTGTGGTGAGGGTTGAGTCGATCGGACAGGATTCTACGATGAGCCTGGTGGGCGAGTCTTGCCGGGGGATGTGTTCTGGGCATTCCCGTATGAGGTGCTTGTGGTGGGCACATTATGAGGAATATGGTGATCCCGGGGGTGAGAGCCTTCGTGGAGCGAGGCCCCGGGTAGGAGGTGCTGTTGTAGCACGGACTGCTGTAGTCCCTATGAGAAGATAATCCTGTCTGATCCCCCTAGGACCTGATATCTCTTGAGAACTGGAACCTTGGGACCTATGTGCTCACCGCTCGCCCCTGTATGAGCGGGGGACGGATGTCTGACTAGCTAGGACGGTGCCACTACTACTAGGTTATTAGCAGATAGTGTCGGGAGGTACGGGTATTGGGACCCACACCCTCCTTAGACAACATAGTGACCTCGGAGGCCCGATACTATGTCTCACAGTCTTAGTGTGCTGGTGGTACCTATCGGGGATGTCCCAGTACTGAGTGGTAGGGTGGCATCGCACAGGTTAGAAAGCAGCCAGAATCAGCTTAGGCGGGGCACCGCCGATGATGGTGATCTTGTGGTTACGGGAGTACACGCTTTACAGAGTTATGAATCTATATATAGTCCGCGGCCTCGGTATGGTCTTTCCCTCGACCTACACTTCTCGGGAGTAGTGAGATGAGTCCTTCTATTCTTCCCCTGGTGTTACCCTTCCGGCTGTGAGCCTTGAGGCAGGCTCCGAGAGGGAGTTGGACCTGTCGACTGAGTGCGAGGGGGTGAGACGTGTGTGATGATGGGAATGGGGAAGATGCGTGGATGACACGGGTTAAAACTTAATGAATTACTGATATATATTCTGATGATCACTACCTGCATAGGAAACCACAGCCACATATATGTCTCTTTGATTATCCCCTTTGCATCCACCCCAAATACTACATAGCAAAAGCAAAGCATAGGGTGGGAGCCAGTGGCCAGTACAAACCGTACTAAAACTTATTTGGCAGGTGAGCCCGACTACGACTACGATGACGATGAGGAGTAGACGTCTCGTTCCTACACTTAGGCTTCTTTTAGAGATTTTGTTGTACTTCCGCTTACCGCAGCTATCCTAGAAGTTGCTGCTACTCTGATGATTCCGCTAGTGTGGCGATGGACTATTTATGTAATCCCTTCTAATTGTACTCTTTTATTCAATGTATGGATTTCTGTATTGACTGTTGCTGGATAATGTGATGGTTTGAGCTTCAAACTCTATATTATTCGTCATTCTATGTATTTTCCCTTCGTGAAAAATTGAGGATGTTTCAGGCGCCTCCGTGGCGGTCGGGGCTGGGGATGATGCGAGAGAGGGGCAGAACGATGAGGGAAAGGCGATACGGTTGCTGGTTGTGCTAGAGAAAGGTCAGAGCAAAAGGGGCGACGGCGGTGGTGGAGCTCCGCTCCAGCATCCATGACGGACGCGCCCAGCACACACAGCAGCGGCTGCTAGGTGCACGAGGAGATGGCACGGAGCGAGGCGAAGCTTCACGCGTGTAGGAGAGGGAAGCAGAGGGCAGGGCAGGCGCTCAACGTCAACGAGCTTGGCGGCCGCGTTGCTGTCGCCGGTGCTCTGCTCGCGAGAGAAAGAAGGGGAAGGAGGAAGAGAAAATGGGGTGGCCGGCTTTAGCTTGAGCGGCAGGGCGAGGTGGCAATCGTCTTAAAGACACCACGACGTGGTTGGACAGCTCGACGCACGACTGGAAGCCGGTCGAAGGCCGTCGTCGATCGTCGGTGGAAAAGCAGCTCACGGCACTCACGACTTGAAGAAATTACAGAATTGTCACTGGTGAAATTTTGAAAATTACTCCTAAATTTTGAGTACAAATTGGCAGTAAATTAAAGCAGTAAATTAGTCCCATTATATTTGGGTTCATATAGCTAATGGCATAGGAATGAGAAATTGGCCCAAGGAATAATAATAAAAATATTTGACAAGCTTATGTGTGACGAGTATATAAATGAGACATGGAGATTGCATATAAAATGGCCAACCGAACCTTTGAGACATGCAGTGTGATTTTCACGATATTCAATACAAGCAAAGTATATGGTTTCCATAAGTGACGAAAATAATATTTTTTGTTCCTAAGGAATTCGGAATATTCTCTCAAAAATATAAGGAGTATACACTGCCCGTTTTGATACGTAGGATTTAATTCATTGTAATAAAATATAGTTATGTAAGAAGAATTCATAGAATCTGTCAAGCAAAATTTGGGAAGATGAATCTATACAATCTATTTTCCATCTTCTACCCTATGAATTTAAAATAAACTTATACACTTTTCCTAACCTTCTTTCGTAAGAAATTAGCATCCTCTCTCTTACAACGACTGGTTTATTCGATAAGCTTTTGTGATCTCTGGTAAAACATATTAAAATCTGTTTTTTTTATTTGTCAACAAATATATCTTATTTGTCCTTGTCCTTTTATAGAAAAATTTTATCTATTGTTATCTGTAATGAAACATATTAAAATCTATTATCAAAACACATAAAAGATTTGACCCTTGGATAATGATCCAAGTGCCCTGGACATCAGAAGAAAAGTTGGCTATATTTGTTGTGAATGACATACAACAGCTCTCAAACTTATACACTTTTATGTTATCTTTCAAACTAAATAACCTAAATTTTTAATAGATTTTAATCCATCTAGAATAAAGGGATCTAACCAAGCCTTCTGAGTATAGTAACAAGACAAAATCAGCCGCACATAATCGCTAGTCCAGAGCTGGACTGAATTCAGCTGAATGATAATGGGCTTTCAGCCCAACCGTTCAGCTGGCATAATCACCACCAGCCGGAGCTCCCTCCCATTTGAATGTGGCTGAATCAGGTTCCTTAAAAAACCAGCCAAAACCAAGTGACAGATCGGTTGAAATCAGTCCAGCTCCTTTTCAGCTCCTGACTAGCCGAACAGGGCGAATAAAAGAAACCCATTTCTCAGCCCAAATAGAGCACGGGAAAGCAGAAATCCTTCGTGCATCACGCGAGCCGCGACCCGCGAGCGCGGCTAGTGACCCCTCCAACGTGCGTCCCTCTTTGTAAAAAAAAAAGAAAAAAGAAAAAAAAAGGCGTCCGTCGCTGCACTCGCATCGCATGAGAGTGCATGCTTTCTGTGTCGTTCGATTCATAGAATTTGCCTCTAAATTTCATTATACAAAAAAAAGATTTCTATTATATTAAAATATCGATACATATTTAATGTACTAAATATAAATATAATTAAAAATTAATTATATAGTTTAGTTATAGTTTACAAAATGAATATTTTAAACCTAATTAGTTAAATTTTAAATAATTTTTATCAAATACAAATAAAATAAACGCTGCAGGTTTTGGCCTCAGTTCGTCCCCTCCCGGTGCCGCTCCGATCTCTGCAGCCTTGTTTTCACTCAGCACTCACTTCCTTCTGGAGTACGTTTACCAAGCGAAGATACTCTCATCATTCGCCTCGTGTCATAAATCCAGCGACCTGCCAGCTCGTGGAGTAAAAGGAGAAGGCAGTAAAAAGCAGGATTTGAAATGCTTGCTTCCCTGTGCGGCTGTGCCAACGGTCTGCCTGCGATGAAATGCGCTCCTTCCTCTTGAGTTTGCCGCTTGGCATTACTAGCTGCCATCGCATTCTAGCCGTTAGAAACAAGAGTCAGAGGGAGTCTTGGCAAGTCAGCATTGTCTGTAGCAAGCACAGAGATGGCACGAGCCACGATACACGTCGTATCCAACCGAAGGAACTGCCAAGCAGCCTGAGCTTCCAGAGAATTAGGCTACGTTTGGAACATAATAGTAATTTTATTACAGATGCCAGTTAACTTTACAAGTAAATATCATGTCGTCAAAAAAAACTTTACAAGTAAATATCGTCCGGTTCGTCTGATAGTTTCTGTTGTTTTGTTGTGGCATTATTCATGCTTCATAGGGTGATGGTTTCTGCAGCTATTGAAGCATTATATCATACTAGGTAAATGCCAGTGCGTTGAAATTGAAAAAGTAATGACACAGTAATATATGAGGGACTATATGTTATACTACATGTTACCCAAAAAAGTAATTGTGATTTTTGGAACATCAATATTGCATAAGTTGTCATAAAAGGATAGAAAATTAAATAACTCAAAGTTTTTTATGCAAAACTGAAACAATCAAGTTCATCCTGAAACAATAAGATTATATATATTAATAAAGAGATATATGCATGTATCATTCGAATGTCTCTCATTGCTGTCAAATGATTTGCCGCATATCAAAACCCATACATCCAGATAGATAGGAAACTGTGACTGCATTACATATCCACTGTGACCTGACAACTCATTGTTTTCGGTGAAGTCAAAACAAAGAATTAGATTTCATGATTGAAGGCTCCAGCCATTCTTGCAGAGACAACAAATAAGCACACCAAAGGCTCCTACCACTCTTTTTACCCTTCCCCTTTACATACTTGTATGCTCTGTTCAGGCATTTCGTCTAACACCAGAGGTGACCCATTTGGTCTAACACCAGAGCTGACCCTCTTGCTATTGCAATCAAATAATCAAAGATCATTGCAATATCCAGGTTTAATATTTTAGTGTAGAAACATGTATCATCTATAAATGCTTTATACCACTAAAATTCACTTTATATAATATAACATCTCATATTTAACATGATACATACCCTGAAAAACTTTGGGTAAAGTTTTGTCATTCTCTACAGTGCACCAGTGTAGAAGCTGGTTGCATAGACTCTACACAGCAAGGTGAAGGAAACCACAAAGCCAATACAGTTTGTTATTCCTGTCTTGAGGTCCTTCGCATTTTATCTTTGTACAAATCCATCACTTCTTCAGCTGAAAATAATGTCACTGTCCTTATGTTACTCACAGCATCATTTGCTACATATCTTGCCTCATACATCAACTGAAGTCATAATGCAAAATCAGTAATCAGAGCCAGTATGATAAGAGAGCTCCCAATTTGATACAAAATAATGTATCATTGTTCCTGATTTGGTTGTAGGGCCAAGGTTCAGATTGTTCAAGCAAAATAACAGATTCACATGTGCCATACAAAATAACAGGTCATTGCTTCACAAAAGCAAAATAACATGTAGGGTTAGGAGAACCAGATGCAAAAAAAGAAAGAAAAATTTGCAGAGAGGTGAAAATATAATGCTTCCTTCTATCTAACAGATAATATTCAGAGAGTAGCTTCAGGCAAGAATAAAAAATAGCTTTGCAGGTTTCATGTGCTAGTTAGTAGTTTTCCCATTAGTGCGCATGATTTTCCTTTGAAAGTACAGGAATTGACAGAACGAATTAACATTATCAGATACATGTTGATCCATATCATTTTCAAGGTTTAATACTGGAACCCAAATTTGTAATTTCTATACATGTACTAAACATATATTCAGATCAAATACAAGATAGCAGGTAGCTAAGAATAGCAGAATCGAATCAACCAAAGGCACCATCACTGCTCCTTGTTTTCCGATCAATTATTGGACCAATAAATGGAGACAACAAGAAGTAATTCCACCGTCCAGTAATCATATTTCACAGCTTACAGCCCAATTTCCATCAGGAGCAGTATATAGACAATTAAAAATGAAGAGTTCCTGAGGGCATGAGAGAAGCACCTACCAGGAGCAGGTGAGCCCTGGCAGCGCCAGTGGCACAATTACCATGGTCTCTGCATCCATGTAGAATCAAATGCTGGAATTTTTTGAGGAAAAAAACATCCCAACGAAGATGAAGGTCACGTTCATAGCCACGCTTGGCAATCTGTCCACACCAAAGAAACATCTGAAGATGCTCAAAAAAATAAAAAAGAAACATCTGAAGGACAATGTAGTACGAAAAATACTTGTTGGAAAAAAGCAAGACATATAAGCAATAAAATACAAAATGAACAAAAAGAAGTTGCATTAAGAAAATATAAATACAAACGCAGATAACTTGAAATGGATTGATTAAAGAACATAGCAACTCTAGATAAACTATTGTACTCTCTGCTAGTTAGACTGGATTTATAATAATAACTATTGGATTTATATTCTAGAGTTATAATAATTACCTACACATGTTTGAAGTGCTACACCTCATAATTTTATTAATAATAACTAACAGTAAGAACGAACTGCATCTGCAGGTGACCTTCAGAATTCCCACACGGTAGTTAATCCCAGGAAAGAAACAACAAGCTCAAATAAGATCCTAAAAGAAATGCCAGAGCACATTGCATCCTAACCAGTTCATTGGCTGTCTGCTTGCAAACGCAGGGGTTAAAAACAAGACTTGGTCGTCCCAACAATAACCATGAATCTATGGTTCTAGGTCAAGGCAGGAGTTTGTAGCCGAAAGCACAGGATATCAGAAAATAAATACAAAATCATTTGAGTCATTTCAACAAACACGTCATATGCAAATGAAACATGCAGAGCGCTCGATTGCTGTCCAGGCCGCCAGGACACCCACTCGTCGCTCTTCGCCAATCGCCTCCCGGTGCTGGCGTTGCCAAGCGCCGCGTCAACCCCAGCAGCCTCGCCCCGCAGGCGAGGGCCCATCTGACTCTGCGCCCACGACAGCCGACAACGGCGTGCCGCTCAACGATGCGTCATCCAGATTGGGGCGGGGCGGCGTTGGTGGATTGAGGTGAGTCGGAGCATGGCATCGGCAGCGTGGGAGGGCTAGGAGGCGGACGAACCAATCCACGTGCGGGGGTGGGGTCCATCCAGAGGCGCATGTAAAGTGGAGGAGGCGGAGAGGCGCGCCGAGGCGTCGTCGCTCCTCGCGTCCGCAGTGGCGGCGGGGCAAAACGGAACGGCACTGGAGCAGGGGAGGGGGAGCTGGCGCGCCCTCGCTCCTCGCGACCGCAACGGCGGCGGCGAACGGAAGGGCGAGGGAGCAGGCGAGGATGCTGTTGCTGCTGTGGCCATGGCTCGCTCAAGGGTTGGGCGTCGCGCCGCTGCCGCCGGGGCTGGGTACACGCGAGCAGGGGTGGGAGCAAGCGGGGAGCGGCCGAGCAGCGAGCGGGGAGTGGGGAGCGGCCTTGCAGCGAGTGGCGAGCGGCAGCGCCTGGCGGAGTCGCGCGGCGGGGGCGGGCGTGGGGATCGAGGAAGATGATCTAGAGAAAAATTTGGATAAAAACTTTACATCAGTTAATGCGAAGTGTTTTTGGATGCTCTCTTCGTGCTCTCTGAAGCCTGAGCTTCTCTGTCATCTCCGTCCGTCTCTCGGTCTCTGCTCTCACGAGTCCACAAGCACCGTTTGGTTGGGACACCAGCTTGCTCATGACTCATGTCGAAGTGATTGCTTGAT
Source organism: Bothriochloa decipiens (assembly GCA_023333625.1). Classification (NCBI taxonomy): domain Eukaryota; kingdom Viridiplantae; phylum Streptophyta; class Magnoliopsida; order Poales; family Poaceae; genus Bothriochloa; species Bothriochloa decipiens. The sequence goes on along the minus strand of CM041631.1, from coordinate 9,836,036 downwards.
GATTCGTATCACCGACCACGCAACTCCGCAGTCAAAGCGCAATTTCTTACAAAAAGAAGAGAAAATATGATTTGCCATTTATAGTAGTACGTAGACATCCTTTTCATACATCAGGTCGATCGGATCCATACCAAATACGGTACACAGTAGTACATCGCACACTTCAGCAGACAGTACACGTACACAGCTGTCGTTTCGTACACGCTTGACTGCTCAAGATCAGCCGGCAGCGTAGGCGCGTAGCTAAGCATATTACCACCACCACGCGGCCGTATACTTTTTCTATAGCTAAACACCAGGCACCGTCGTCGTGCACACACCACGACCGGGACATACGCGAAAAGCACATGTGCGCCGACGCACGCCGACGAGGTGGAGAGCAGAGGCTATTCAATTCGTACCTGGAATGCAGAAGCTCGCAAAGGGTACATGATAGCCATGCAGGTCGGAACCCTTTCCTATCTCCCTAACACGGCTTGATTTAAGATCAATAGTGAAGAGCCGACCAACCGACCACACTAAAATAACCGCAGTTTCATTTGCAAAGCCAGCCAATCTAGCCGAATCCAAGAGCACGTTAACAGGGAGCAAAGCGCCGAGCTCAATAACTTTGCTTTGTGTCCATCCAGATTTCTCCTCCCTAGTATCGAGTCGAGCTGGACTCTCCCTTGACCACAGGACGAGTTTGGACTGCTGAATGACAGCCAATCCCAGGTAACCATCTTGCGTAGTCATCAGCACGGCCCTGCGATCCTGCATGAAGAACGCAGGTGCATGTATAATATCAAACTCCTGTGTGTCCAAATCGTGCTCCAGGATTCCAGTGGAGCAACGGAAAAAGACTTTATTGCCCACTAGGGCACTTGGCCCCAGGTTTGTAGTAGGGTCCCAGGCGTCGATTCTGCGGCTCGGCCTCCGCGCTGGCTCTAGTTGAACTCGACTGGGTTTCTTCGGCTCGCGAAGTCACAGCTCCCACGTCCGCCTCGTATCATTAGATTATTAGACGATTAGATTAGATGGGAAAAAGCGCCATAGTCAGGCGGGAGATATCGTGAGCAATCGCGGCCGCCGCCGCAGTTACACGGCAACTTAACCACGCAGGCCATCAACTGCACCAGCAGTCCAGCAATACACCGCCATTAGACTTCCTTTGCATCTGATGTTTGACAGTCCTGTATCTTCCTTCACTCCCTTAAGATGGTTGACACTGCTCAGTACTAGCACCAAGTTCATGACCACATCAGTACTAGCACGAAGTGCCAAATTACAGGACAGGTGCTAAACTATATTAGCAATGGTTTCAGTTTCACAGTTCACAAATGCCTAGAATAGATTCAGTAGAGTCATAAGCTCCAGTAGGACCTTCTGAACAATCGGAAGCACATCACTCTTGCCTTGACAACTCCATGACTCCCTGAGCCTCACGGAAATCCAGTCGAATATGGCGAGGCAGATGGAGAGGTGCTTCATCTCCGGCACCATCGAATCGGTTGAGACGGATAGCGAGCTGCTGCATCTGCGGCACCGCGCGCCAAACCGGGTGACGACGACTATGTAGCAGTTGCAGGTCGGAGGACGGCGCCTTCGGGGGGCAGCGGGCTGAGCGACAAAAGACAGCAGCGTTGCATTGGGGATTTTTTGGGGACGAGATTTCATCGAGCCAACTACTCAGCCGCGGGCGTCGCCTCGAGCCGACACTACATCTGTCTTGAATCTACGCAACGGGCGTTTCTGGTTTGCCGTGGCGGGCACGGGCGTCCGCTTACGGTGCCAGCTGCGGTAAATCGCTTTACCGCAGCAGGCTCTTTAGGTCGTTCGCTGTGGTTAATAATTTTGGATTTAAAAAAATAGAATAATCATTTACAGAATTATTTTTAGATTTCAAATATTAAACATAATTCAAATATGAAACAGGTTTTAGATATGAAACAGAACTTCATATATATAAAGCATCATCCATACACAAGACAAGATATTATTCTCCGTACATGAAATCGACGAGTTTGTTCGAGTTACATATCAAGGTCCAAGTAATCAAAGTCTACGGGCCACTTGTCATCTGTTGGACGTAGCTCGGTGTCCCAACGCCTGAGCCTCTCGTACTTGGGTTCGTACGCCAAGGGATCATCCTGGCCGAAGAATGGTTGTCCCTCGAGCACGCATTTGTCTAGGATGAACTTGCAGATGTCCGCCTTGACTTGCTTGAAGTATCTCTTGGGGCCGTTCGGTGTTTCGGACCTCCAACCTTTGATTCCATCCTTGAGCCTCTTCCAGCTTTCGGTGTACAATCCTTACAGTCTCTCAGGTACCGGCAGGCATACAAGCCACATGCAGTTGATCCATCAGGTTGTTTGGCGCACTGGACGATCCATACACAAGGCTTTAGAACATATATGTATGAGAAGCATGATTGAACCTTTGAACTACGTACCGGAAAATCACGTCGGATTTTGATGTGGTCCATCATCTTCTCCGTCATCTTCTCCTTGCATTTTTTCGATCTTAGGTCCCAGCATTCAGGATCCTTCACGTACTTCCTATAAGCCCTGCACGAAATGTACTAGTGTTAGCAACAATGATATGAATACGTATGATAACTGTAAATGATGAAAAAGCTCATTGATTTACACTTTCAAGCAATCTTCAAAGGCCTTGTACCCTTTTTTGTCGCCTACCCTCAACGAGTCTAATACGCAGGCCCTTCCATATTGAGGATAGATGATAAACGAAACCTAGTGCCCCGCGAGGCCCGTGCTGCACCATTGAAATCAAATATAGGTTAGATCAATGAGAAAGCAGATCCTAGCCACTTATTAAGTCTACGGTCATTTTTTGACTTATCCAAAGTAAAAGGCAACCATGATACAACATGGCCCATCCTCTTTGAGCTTCTTCATTACAGAGTATATGTAGTCTCACACATCCTTATGTTCTTTCTTACATTCTCCTGATATCTCTTTTCTCTCTCTCGCGCCGTCAACTCTTTATTCTTTAGCTTGTAGCCCATGATGGTTCTCTCATTAATATGCATCAGAGAGAGGTAGAGAATAGGATGGTGCCTTTTCGCGCTTACGCTGGCCGACATCCTGCAAGGACAAGTCATCATAATAAGTATGGAGTTGACGCATACCAATGCAGAGATCTATGAAATTAAGTCGCAAGTCGTCACTTACAGAGAGAAAAGGGTGAGTTGGACGATGTCAAGGTTCTCTTCGTTCAGCAGCCTATACATTGTGACTAGCGCCACAGTGTGGGCAACTAGTCAACTTCTCATACTCCTCGCCCTGATACATGATGCAGTGGTTAGGGCAGGCATCAAACTTTCTAACTTTCATCGCCACCGGCCGAATCAGCTTCTTTGTCCTATAGGTATTGGCTTGCATCTTGTTCCCACCAGTTGGGTACGTGGTAGCTAGGTAACTTAACAGCTCATTGAAGCTATTGTCCGACAAACCACGTCGGGCCTTCATCATCAGCATGTGGAGGTTGAAACGAAGCGTCGTGCACCCATCTGGAAATTTCCCGCCGTCCTGATACAGAGGATCAATGGACGCCTGCTTCATCTCTCTGAAATTCTCCAACCACTTTGGGCTGCCAAACATGACGTTGTCCTCATCGATTTGGTTCACCAGGTCCTCAAACAGCTGCACATCCTCTGGTTCCCTCAAAGGAGCCTCATGACCATCGTCAACACCATTGGCGCCATCTTGCATGCCCTCCAGTAGTTCGTCCACCGTGATGTAATCACGAGCATCGTCAGTGGCGGCTTGTGCAGCTGCCGCCGAAGGTGGCACGTGTGGTTGAACAAGATCTTGGTTCACCGGCGTCGTCGAAGAGCTCACTCTAGATGCACCGCCACTCGCACCGAGCCTTTTGCCATGGAAAGTCCAGACTGTGTAACCCTCCATGAAACCGTGCACAATCAGATGAGATTGCACGGTGCCATCTGGGTAGCCTACCCGGTTCTTGCACTTCTCACATAGACATGTGGTTGTTGACCACTTTCGACTCTCACGGTGAGCTTTCACAATGGCCATGAACTTCCTCAATTCAATGAGGTACCGAGGATCAAGCACTTTGTTGATCTTGTACATGCATTCGGACCTGTCCATTGTAGCTGTACATGTCACAAGCAGCAAAATGGAGAAGAGAATTAGAAAAAGTTGATGATCTACCTCCAAAATCAAGAAAAAGAGAGCATTGACCAAAAGACACTAGAAAGTGACGAAATAGAGAAAAATAGGGGTGAAAGAGAGCTTTTATGCATTCATAGTGAATCTAAATGAAAGAAACACAAACTTTATCTCTTTACACAATGGGTCTAGATCTAGATCTAGACAAAAGCCACTAAAAAGTAAGAAAATAGAGAAAAAAAAGGAAGAAAGAGAGTTTTTATGTATCCATGGTGAATCTAGATGAAAAAACAAGTTTCATCTCCCTAATCCATGGGAATCTAGATCTAGAACTAGATAAAAGTCACTAAAGATGAGGAAATAGAGAAAAAAGGGTGAGAGAGAGCTTTTATGTATCCATGGTGAATTTAGATGGAAAAACCAAGCTTCATCTCTCTAATCCATGGGGATCTAGATCTATAACTAGACAAAAGACACTAAAAGGTGAGAAAATAGAGAAAAAAGGGTGGGAGAGAGCTTTCATGCATCCATGGTGAATCTAGATGGAAAAAAACAAGCTTCATCTCTGTGGCAGAGCCTTCTAAATTATATGGCCCACTCGCACCTGTCATTATCCCGAATACCTCTGACAGCCATGCTTGTGTTCCAGATAACTTAGAAAGTCCTATCGGGTGCCCTCAAAGGACCCCGATTAAACCACATTTGACTCATACCAGGATCAAGAAAGAAGTAGCTGCAACATTATAACATTTATTATAAAATCAAAGTGCGGAAGAATGGTAACATTAAATTTATAAAAACCTGAATAAGTTAACTTTTGCAACTTAACTTCAATTGCGGAAGCAGAGTAGAACTACAGAAGGCAACTTAGGTAGAGCACCTAAGTCGGAAGAGAACAACCAGATCACGTCGAGCCCACCGACATGAACTAATTAGCAACACCAGTCCGTACCTGTAACAGGGGTTCAACAAACTCTGAGTACAAAAGTACTCAACAAGACTGACCCGACGAAAAAGAGGGGTGAAGACTCAGAAATGCAGGCCAAAGGGACAAGGTAAAGCTCTTAAGAAAAGGATTTTTGCAGAAAAGCTCTTGTGGATCAAGTTTTACCTCATCATGAGTTATAACAGAAAATAAAGTTGTCTTGCTCTGGCTCAAGCTTACCAACCAACTCCATTCTTAGACCTTAACATAGATCGAGTCTTCTTCTCCGAGAAGCAACGACGATTCAAATTGATTGTACCCAGCTGGGACCTAAATCACTGATATACAGGTGACTCTAACTCCTAAGCATATCAGATCACATGATATATCGGGATAACAACCGCAGCCATATATCAACCACATGATACACATGACACCTCTGACCCACAATGTATCGATATACATGGGACTCAAACCCAAAGTGTACCACACCCTGCATGTGGCTATCTAGTCTCGATAGACACAGTTCACCAACGAACGGGACCTAGGGCATCAACAGACGGAAACACTACAGAGTGACTCCTTTCCCATTACAAGTTACCCGTCCGGACTTGATAAAAACCATCATGATAACAACATGTGAAGCCAACCTCATCTTTTTCATTCTTTTACTTTTTGAAAACCTACCTAATTGAGAAAGACTAAGCATTACTATGCCTTTTCCAAATAAACATGTACAAGGAATATGGGAGTAAGACAGGTAATGCAATTGGTAGGTTTTCACGCAACTCCTATTACTTAATGCAACATTTCATAACTGAAGTGATCAAACTTTATGAAAACAAGGACAAGGTTTAAATGTATCCGGGGCTTGCCTGTGTTACAACGGTGGTTAGTTCTCGTCGGGATCACAGGTGTTACTCTTGACACCAGCTCCAGGGATGGATGACACCAACATCATGGATCCACATCTCCGTCTCTAGAGGTGAATGGTACTTTTCGAAGATTGTGTATCACGATTCACTCCACTCTCTCGATGCGACTATACGTATTAATGATGCATGTTTTAATATGATGAACTCATGGCATGATGCATGGTAATGCATTGGTGAAAGCATAACAAGATTAATTAACTAGCTAATTATAAACTATTTTAAAAGCATTACATAAGATAAATATAAAACTCCATGTATTTTGAAATCACATGGCCATATTAGGTGTTAATACAACATATAAGCATTATACGGAGGTAAAGGAACCACATTTGCTATTTATATATTTTTATTTTAATTATAAACCATTTAATAAGCAACAAACAAGATAAATCAAAAGATAAAGCATACTACATTCAATGACCACAACATTTTCACTAAAGCACACACATGACATCAGAAACATGTCATAAAAATTTCAAGTGAAAAGGATCTACATAGCATGATATATGAATTTCCTTCCTTTTAAACACTAAATATAAGGCATAAAATATAACTAATTATTTTTCTACTAAACATAGCATGTTTCATATTTTTAATAAAAACTAGGCATCATAAGAAACACAACAAATTTTGGTTCACCAAAAACGGAGTTACCAAACTCCAGATATGAATTTCTAAAGATTCAAAAAAAGTATTCACGAATAGATCCTTGGGGCACTATTCACCTGAGTCATGGACTTCTTAGAAAACACCCTGGCTTTAATCGAATTCTTGCGCCAAGTGCCTGACACGATTTGGAAACAGAGGAGCTCGTCGGTGCTTGCGGTTTCGGTGGTGGGATGCTCGACGGCGGCAGTTGAGTGGTGTAGGAGCATCGGGAGATGATCGAGCGCTTGTGGGTTGCCTTGGCTTGACCCGAGGTGGCCCGTGGCGACATCGCCACGCGAGCTCGTGGCTCGACTACGGAGTGCCACGACGGCAGTGGCTCCCCAACAAGGAGATGATCGGAGGAGGGAATATGGAAGTTTAGCGCGACACGGGGATGGAGATGACGAGCTTGGTTGGGACGGAAATGGTGCAGAGGTGGTTGTCCGCGTCGACGGCAAGGATGACAACGCGAACCGGCGATGGCAGTGGTGTTCCCACGCGTCCAAGGCTGCGCTGCAGAAACGGTCGAGCCGACCATGATAACAAGGTCAAGGCGACGCTAAAAGGGAAGACAAAGAAGAAAAATTCTCAACGGAGAAGGCGGTTCACAGCGAGAAGCTCGCGACGGTGCAGCTACCGATCGTGAGGAAAAAGACGGTGTGCCAGGCGACATAGACCACCATAGGTTGCACTTCTAGGCTCCAGGTGACCGCAAGGACAAGGCGGAGCTATGGCAAGATGGGACGGCCGGAGGTGGAGCGACGGCGATGAATTTCACCAGTGTAAGGAGGACGACGGTGACGGCGAGCAGGGAAGAAGAAGAAAAAACGATGGCCTACGGTATTGCTAGGATGACGGCAAGGCACGGACGGCCGACACGACGACGATAAAGTTTCCAGCGCGGGCGGCAAGCTGGGAGGCAGGCCAGTATGATGGCCATGGACACAACAACACTGGTGAACAGAGGGGAGAAGAGGACGACGACGACGTCATGAAGTATTGTAGCAATGATGTTACTTCGGTATTTTGCAAATTACTCCAAAAATTACATAAAAATTTGAAAATCTTGAAAAATATAATTTGCATAACTTTTCAAGAGCTACATTTTTCATCTACCAGTCATTTTCAAATTCTACATACATTTTGAAATGTGAATTCAAATTCAAAAGGGATTAAAACCCTAGATGTGGTATTTTTGAAATTACTTTCAAAACTACATTGAAACTTGAAAAACTTTGAACACCATTTTTGTAGCCCTTGTCAAGATCTAAAAACTGTCTTTTTAGAGTATCTCCAAATTCCTTATAGATTTTGAAATATATAAAAGGGGGTAAAACAAGCTTTTGAAATGAAGGGCTTCTGAAACCGAATTCAAACTCGGTTTGGTTTCTAAATTAATTGGTGGTTAATTAATGGTCACAAACATCATCAAAAGGCATTTTTAGATCGAAGACCCATTGACACCTTTGGTTGATCAAGTTGACTTTTAAAAATCATTTTAAACATTGCCTTAATTTGAATTTAGATTTAAATTACCCAACTTGAAGCAAGTTTTGAGAATCCAATTCCAAACCCAAACTTGGAGCTCAATTTTAAATGTTGCTCTTGAACTTATCCCCTACACATGACTCAAGTGCAAAGCATAACTTTACACCATAATCCTTATAGGGCATAACTCAAGGATTGAAAGGGACATTCAAAATTAAGGTTTTTTTGAGTTCAAAACATACTTTAAAACAAAGAGCACAAGCAATCTAGAAAAGTAAACTTATTTTAGTTGATACATATCAAGGTTGACCTAATATAAACATCAAGCAAAGCACAAGGTAACAAGATAAATTTTAGTTTATTTTAAAAGCTTGTAGAATTACATAAAATGATAAAGGAACTTTAAATACACCCTAAACATCATAATTTCATGCATAAAACAAAGCACCACATAAAAGATATGATTAAAATATGAATATATTTATGTCATGATGCTCAATGAATATGCTTAATAATATACTTGATTAAGATTTTAATTATGTATTAACATCTAGGATGTTATAATCTCACTCCTCTATGAAGCAAGATCTAGACAAAAAAGATGCACCAAAATAGTGAGGGAGAGAGAGAAAGGAGGGTGTGAGAGCAATTATTTACTTCGAGTAGTGTTCTCCTCCCCCAAATCAAAGATCCAAAGCTCAATTTGATGGTGGTTAAAAATTAGGGCAAAATCCCTTCCCCCCTCCCCCCCGAGTTGGAAGAGAAGAAGCCGTGGAAAAGAAGAAGGGCTGGCGGCGGCTTTTATAGAGCCGGAATTACCGCAACGAGCAACTTAACGTGCCCGTTGCGGTAAATCGTCATTTACCACAGCGAGCGACGTAACTCGCCCGCTGCGGTTAATCAATTTACCACAGCGGGACGCCGGTGGGAGACCATGTGAGCCGTACTACTCGTCCACGCGTCCTCACCTGATTTGACATCCGCACAGCGCCGGGTGTGGACGGTCCGTACTGAATTTTTGGCCGCTCACAGGGCTCACGCCTCACTCCATGCAACAGCCTCAGATGAGTAGACGCATGCGAACGTGGCCAACCGCCACGCGTCGTTGATTCCTACGAAGGCAACACGGAAGGGTCCACGGGCACAGTCGAGGTGGTCGCACTCGGCGGCCGCACAGACCAACGCCGCGGTCCACCCGTCGCAGCACGGGTGGCAGAGCTGCGGCACCAGTCGCAGGTCGCAGCCCCGATAGGGTCCCACACGACGAGGTCCACCTCGCTCTTGCGCGTATATCCAAGCATGGCGAGGTCCTCCTCGTGCTTGCGCGTAGATCCAGACGAGTAGCGGCTGAAGAGGACGCGGCCGTGGCGAGCGTCGAGCACCGTCTGGATTTGGACGCTGCTGCCGTCGCTAGCGTAGCGTGGGTGGAAGGAGGCGGCGGATTCGAAGCGAAAGGGCGCTCTGTGGAAGTTGAAGAAACCGAGCACGGTGCCGCGCGGTGGACCACGCAGAACCTGCGCGACGGAACACCTATCTCCATCCGTGTCCGTGTCCATGTCTCGTACACGTGGAGACCACGGCATGGATTTTTCCATCCGTCTGACTTCGTTCTTTTCCGTTTCTTCGCTCAAAGCTGCTCGCCCCCACAGGCGGTCGGAGGCACGTCAACAAGGCACGTCCAGCCACAGGCGGTTCGAGGACCTGCTCGTGCTCCGAGCTCGACTCCAGTCTCTCCGCTTGCCTAGATGGCTTCTCCGAGCTCAAGTAGATCTCTGTTTGTTCGTACGAGGAGGACGCTACCATGTTGCAGTTCGCCGCCGTCGCTGTCAGCAGGCTCTCTCCCGGCCGCGCGCACGCCATCAGGAGGATCCACCTGGGGGTCACCGAGGTCGTCGTCCGGGACCTCTTCACCGGCGGCGATAACGACAAAGAAGCCGCCGCGTGCCTTCGAGGCTTCGAGCTCGACCCAGGCGCGATTTCCGTCTCCTACCCTGCACGTGCACACCATCTCCCACCGTGACCGTCGCCACCACCAAGGGCGAGCTCGCCGTTCACCATCCTCGTGCCCATATGATTGGGCGACGGATGCGGGGGACTCTTATCTCTGGTGTTGTTCGACTCAATTCGTCCCCTCCGGCGGTCCGTCCGACGGCCCAACGGGTATGTTTGGAAGATAATAATATAGTAAGTACTGACTGTATAGAAAATTTACAGACGTCAGTTAACTTTACATATATGAGCCTGTGTTGAGGAATGAGAGGTGTATAAGCTTTTGACCATTTGAAGGTCACTGATTCAATTCTTATGCCGAGCATTGCAATGAACCATTATACGAGTGGGGCAGTGGGCGTAGGCTTCGTGTGTGTGGCACCCAACATGATTTTTTTGGTAATATTATGAGGTCATATATCTTTGTCCCCAGCCAAGTTTAGTTATATTTATTACATTTGTATATTGCTAAATTGCAAAAAAGAAATGAAATGACCAACAAACTAGAGTGTAACAAAGTACACATTATGCTAGAACATGACATCACTACCGGGTCGAAATCCCCATCACTTTTAGAAATGTGTCCAATAGAGGACAATCGGCAATGAAGTGGTGGCCTATCACTGTCAGGTGTGTGATATCATAAGCATCACATCTAGGTTATGGTTTGAACCGGTGCTGATATCATTAGTTTCGGGAGCAGTGGGCCTGAAAGTTTATCTAGACCCTAAGCGGGTTTTGGTGCGATGAATGACAACACAATTAAGGGACTAATATGATCAGTGAGACTTATAGCCTCACAGGTATCTAATGCAGGAAATTGGTCCCGTTATAATTGGGCTCATATAGCAATTGGCATACGAATGAGAAATTAGCCCAGGGGATATTGATGAAAATAAGTGGCAAGCTTATGTGTGACACGTATAAATGAGATATAGAAATTGCACTAGAAAAAATGGCGCGGCTTTGCCGCGCCCTGCTTGCTAGTGGATGCATCATGATATATTGGTCTTTGTAGCTTGGTTTTATATATCAGCGATATTTTACCTGATCAGAGACAAACAAATATAAAAGCATGGTAGCTACAATGGAGTATAGGAGCTGAGGCAAGCTATGCAATCCCAAGGTAAGTCAATAAGTTTGTTTCATACAAATCATCGAGGAGAGATGACTATATGGGATTGTGGACAGTTGAATTCAGAGCTTCAGGTCCTTCTGAATTGAATAGTCTCATCAAACGCAATAGCTGCATTCAGAAAGGGCGTCGCTGTTGTTGCAAGAGATCAACGAGGACGATGAATTGCAAGTGCAAAACGCCTCTCGTCCATGGCGTCCGCCCCGCGGAGGTCCTGTGCATATGTGCTGTGAATCCTTGATGAGTGAGGTCGGTTCGCTACGGCACCTCGCTGGTGCGCGGCGGCCATGTCCAGCTGCTCCAGGGGACACGCTCATGCGACGCCGCGCTCAAGTAGTCCGCGCGGGCCTCACGGCGCTGGCTTCTGTGCTTGGGGTCCGCGCCTCCGCATTGCGGCAGTGTCTGGCTGCCCTGGGGCCTCAGCCCGTGCGACGCCGTGTTCGTCCGTGAGGGCCATGCCGTCTTCCTGGGAGCTATATCCTCACCGCTTAGCCAGCAGACACCACCTCGTCAGCAGGTGTCGCTCCCGCTTGACCTCTGCGATGGCGACCACGGCCGGCTGGCCCGGGGGGTGGGGGGCACGCCCATGCCGCGCCGCTCGAGGTTGGAGGAGATGAGCCCGAGCTGAGCCCGAGCCGTGGGCGCGCGTGTGCTGTGTCACGGCGCCATGGTCCGTGTGGGGTGGGGGAAGAGAAGATTCGCGAAGTCGACCGTGGCGACCCGCTAGCGATCGGCTCCGTAGTTTAATTGGTCGCCACGTGTGGCAAGATAATAAGCAACTTTCGTCTATTAAAGATATGAAATGGTCAAACGAACCTTTGGCATATGCACTGTGATGTAATTGGTGAGGAAGCAAAGTATAATATGGTTTCCATGAGTGAGGAAAATAATATTTGGACAGCCAGAAGGCCAAATAGTTTTTTTTTTTTCATGAGAACTATTCCCTGAAAAGATTATAGGAGAGTCTAGCAAGACAAAACCAGCCTCACCTAAGAAAATAAAAGAAGCCCATATCTCGGCCCAAATAAAGCACGCGAAATCAGCCCGAGAGACTGTGTAATTCTCAAAAAAAAAAAAAAGCAGACGAAAGGTATTTCTGCATCCTTCGTCCAATGCGTCCGTGATGGCGTGATCCGTCCCTGCACTCGCATCGCATGACAGTAGTGTATGCTCTCTGAACTCCGGCCGGCGTCCGTCCGTCCGGCCCTCCGATCTCTGCAGTCTTGTTTTTACTCGCTCCCCCCTTGAGCCTGGACCACTTTTACCCAGCAAGTGAAGACACCCTCAGGCCTCATCATTCGCCTCGTGTCATAAAACCAGCTATCTGCCAGCTCGTGGAGTAATCGCGACGAAATGAAGAGTGCTCTTCCTCTTGAGTTGGGCCGCGTGAATGAGTTGCAGCAGTACTAGCTGTGGGAGTACTACTTACTGGTACTGGTGGAGCCCATACAGCTAGCGCATTCTAGCCGTTAGAAACAGAGGGAGTCACCATTGTTCGTAGCAAGCACAGAGATGGCACGACTCGCGCCGTATCCAACTGTAGGAACCGCCAAGCAGCCTGGAACATACTAGGTGTAGTGATAATTTTCTAAAACTGTATAGAAATTTTACAGACCGTCAGTTAACTTTACGAGCAAACATATGATCTGCGTACAGACATCAGTTTTTTTATGCGACCCTCTAGCACAGTCAGGCTGGAACTCATGGCGAAGTGCTTGCCTGATGATTCATATCACCGACCACGCAACTAAGCGCAATTTGTTACAAAAAAGAAGAGGAAAATATGATTTGCCATTTATAGTACGTAAACATCCTTTTTCATACATCAGGCCGATCGATCGGATCCATACCAAATACACAGTAGTACATCGCACACTTCAGCAGACAGTACACGTACACCGCTGTCCTTTCGTACACGCTTAACTCCTCAAGATCAACCCGGCCACGTAGCTAAGCATATTACCACCACCACGCGGCCGTACTTTTTCTATAGCTAAACACCAACCGTGCTTACACACACACACACCACGATCGGGACGCGAAAAGCACACGTGCGCCGCCGCACGCCGACGAGGTAGAGAGCAGAGCAGAGAAACCCCCCGCTCCGGCGTCCGGACGACCGGCTCACACACAGCTCACTCGAGGTCCTTGCAGCCGGCGAGCGGGGTGCCCTTGCGGCACTGGTTGTGCGCGTACGGCTTGCAGCCATGCTTGATGACGCCGTGGCCCTTGGGGAGCGGCCCGCACAGGTTGTTGAAGCTGAGGTCCAGCTTCTGCAGCGTGGACAGGCGCTCCAGCGAGAGCGGCACGGTGCCCCGGATCTTGTTGTGGGAGAGGTCCAGGTACGTGAGCTCCGGCGGGAACACCAGCTTGCTGAGGTCGAAGTCGAGGTAGTTCCACGACAGGTCCACCTTGCCGATGGGCCGGCCGGCGACGAACAGGTGGGAGGGGTCGCCGGTGAGCTTGTTGTGGGAGAGGTCCACGGTGTTGATCTCGTCGTGGGCGTCGTCGCGCGGGATGGGCCCCGTCAGCTGGTTGTAGGACAGGATCAGCGACCGGAACTGCCCCTGCACCAGCCCCGCCGGGATGGTGCCCGTCAGCTGGTTGTGCCGGAGGTCCAGCGACCGGAGGTTGGGCAGGTCGGCGAACGACGCCGGGATGCACCCCGTCAGCTGGTTGTTGGAGAGGTCCACGGAGTCGAGGCTGCGCAGCCGCGTCAGCGACTCCGGGATGGCGCCTGACACGCCGGTGTGGGAGATGGTCAGGAACTCCAGCTTGGACAGCGCGGTGAGGCACGTCGGGATGGAGCCCGTGAGCCCCGGCAGCTTGAACAGCGTCAGCGACATGAGCTCCGTGAGCCCGCCCACCGCCGACGGGATCTGCCCGAGCACGTCGTCCGCGCCGTCGATGAAGACGTTGTTCACGCGCCCGGCGTCGTTGCACCGGAGGTGGTCCCACGCGCAGCAGTTGGGCGACGACGCCTTCCACGTCGACAGCGTCGCCGGGTTGCCCAGCGCCTGCTTCACGCTCAGCAGCGCGTGCAGGTCGCTCGGCGAGCAGGACCGCGCCGGCGCCGCCGCGGACGCCGCCACGAGCAGGAAGACGGCCAGGAAGGTGGCGGTGGTGGTGGACGCCATCGTGCTCGCTCTGGGAGAGCTGGCTGGCTCTCGAGTGTGTAGTGTGGTGTGCGAGTGCGGCGGAAGTGAGGCGCACCGGGCTGCTATAAAAAGGGCGCGGCGTGGGGCGTGAGCGTGACGGGATAAACTCTTTTCTTTTCCCCCTCGGCATCTTGCCCCGGTTTTTTTGACCACCCACCGGCACCACCGGACCGGGTCGCGTGCGCAGACACCGAGATCGCCAGCAGCGTGCACCGCCGTGGCTGGCATGGTCCTGAGACCTGAAACACTGACTGCAACCGGACAAAGCCACCCCCGTGCCGGAGTGTCCAGTCCGGCAGTAACTGGCCGGGAGGGAAGGATCCGAGTGGGTTCGCCGGCGTCGCGCGCGCCCCCGCGATTGGTGCGTTCATGATTATCATGTGGCGCGGCGGCATTCGTCCGTTCCGTGTAGCGCGCGCGGCCATGCCCCTGCACGCACGTACATGTGCGTGCTGATTTCCGAGAACCGAGAGATGGGCGTCGCCTAGCTAGCGCCTGCCCTGGATTCGCTTGTCCTGGTTATGCATAGCAAGGCCCGGATTAAAGGACACGCAATTAAGTGAGTGTGAGCCACTGTTTTCTTTGGGATTGTTTGTTTAGTGATTGGACAAGCAAATTGAGATCATCTGGTCTGGTGATTGTTTAATCCAGATTCCAGAAACAGTTTGTGAAACTTTGTACAGTTATGGACTACTGCACAACAACAGCCTGTAATGTGATGCGACCACTCTCAGGCCTGTCAAGATCTTTGGTGTGGAGGTCGGTTATGTTCGTTCACGAGACCGAGAGAGATTAAGACTCCCGTCTCCCGGGCGGATGCACTGAGAATAAACACGTCAGCTCAGCTGGGCGTCATTACATCCGGTGACCAACAGGTCCGGCCCCTGCATGCCGCGAAGCGTGTCAGCGTGTGAGCAGTGGCAAACATCGTGGCGTCACAGCCATCCACCGTGATAATCTCCTTGTGCAGCCACAGCCGAACGTTATGTGGCGTCAGAACCGCCCACGCATGCCTACCGATCCAACAGAGGAGCAATCATCTTTCTGATCCGCGCAACAAACAAAGCTCGTCGGGCCCTTTGGTTTGCAGCTCGGCCTCGATATCTCATTTTCCGGGGCATCATCACGTATTTTCTTAATGTTTTTCAGCGACACGGACCCCATGTGAGAGCTAAACAATGCGGGCATGGAGGCGTCCGACAGGGTTCAGGCCGCACACGAGAAGGCATGTGAAGGAGAGAGAGGGATGGAGCCCTACGGGACGATGGTGGCGAAGCGAGGAAAGGGAAAGGGAAAGGGATTCTTTCGGCCGCCTTTCTTTCTTTCTTTCTGGTTCTGGGCACGGCCGGCAACGCAAGCAGCTAGCTTTGCTCGATGCCCTCGGCTCCAGCTGCGCACCACATGGCTGGCCCTGCTGCTGGTCTGTGCTCTGATCACCAGTTCGGCAAGCGTGCCACCATATTTTTAGACGCCAAGAAGGCAAGGAGCAAGGATCGGGTTGGGTGGCTAGATCGTGTGCCGATCGAGCAATGAGTGAGTGATTGCAAATCAAATGTTTCGCATGACCGACCAAGTGCGCATCTACTGCATGCTTCTACGATGATGGACGAAGGATAAGCTCGCAATCACTTGGCTGCTCCAACTCACAGTCTCTTGAAAGCATGCACAGGGGTGGGCCTACTGCTAATTCCTCGCGTCATTAGTGAGGCAGCAGCATCTTTCGTAAACGGTCACCGAGTGATGATCGGTCTCATGCCGATCAAAGCTCAAAAGCATACTGCTGGCCATCACACACTGAACAATGGCGTAACGCAGGCCGGGTCGGCCGGTGGCAAGATCTGAACAGCTGCACGAGTATAGGATTCCACCGCCACGGTAATAAAAGTTAAGCGAACCGCATTAGACCGGCTACCGGTTGGCAGGCAGTCACGTGCGGGTCGAAAAAAGCCTGTGCCGAGATCGAAAAGAAGAAGAAGAAGAAGAAAAAAATCTTAATCGACAGCCGGCAAGTGTGAAAATTACGTAGTTAGTACAGGGAGTGCCTGGGGCACGGACACGTTACGGCCACTGCAGGCCCGTGCCGTGTACCGTACTTACACCTACGGTGGCTGGCCGTGGCCGGAGGTAGACGTAGGCCAGTCTCGCCAGCCCGGCCGTGCAGGCCACGGGAATTATTACCGCCTGATTCGAGCCACGCAAGCACACATGCATGCATGCAGGCAGTGGCTCGCGGATCGCGAGCGCGGCGGCAGACAGACAGCGTGTGAAACGTTTGCTTCCTCGCTACTGCGCTAGTGCGCACCCGGGCCGGCCAGGCCTGGCCCGCGCTCATCATCATGGCTTCGTGACAGCAACCGGGGTCGAGCTCCCGGATGGATCTGATGATCTGATCCTCGCGTAGTCGCGTTCGGCCGCGGGTCCGCCCGAGCTGCCACGCCGAGCCCATCACGCGGGCGCATGGGGGCGAGCCGGAACGCCGGGCGCGCGGGTCTGACGAGGCGAGCAGCGGGCGCATGGGCCGGCCGGCCGCGCCCGCCGACTGCCTGCCGACGAGCAGAGGGCGGGGCGCGCTCGGTGTCTGAACGAGGTCCGGACACTTGTCCCGGCCCGCAGTGGCCTCCCGATAAGGTGCATGGATCTGGGGACGACCCTTGCACATGACGGGGACTCTCTAGAGTTGCTTTCTTCCTGGAGCAGCGTCGAGTTTAATGGCGATGTGGACGTCGGTTCGGCACGAGATCTGCCATGCCACCACGAGGAGTCGTCGTCGAGGTGAAGTCACTTTTCGTTCAGCAGTCAATGGATTTCGTTTCACTGCTGCTCGTGCAGCAGCAGCGGCACGGCAGCTTCCCGGGAGCTGGACGTGGAACACGGATCGGACATGTACCCGTGCTATAGATTCGGCAAGGCAGCCGTACTTTTAAACTGAACAAAACCGAGCACGCGGCACATGCGATGCCGGTCGTTGGACTGCAGGTCGCGTGGCGCCCCGAGGGAGCGCGATGAAGCATGTTCTTCGTTCGGCTAGACTAGACTAGATTAGTCGGCATGTTACCAGGCTCCGCTTTTAAAAAATCTTATTATTCTCGTCGCTCATCAATAGAAGATTAGATGCGCGCGGCGTTTCGTCCGGCCAAAATGAAGAGAAGAATAAACCACCACGATTGATCGATCACGGGGTGGATGAAGGTCGATTTATTATATTAAAGATTAATAAAGAGGAAAAGTGGTGTTGAAGTTAATGTCAGGTCAAAGTTTCGTTCTGTAGCCCCCAAAAGTTTCGTGTGTTCTGTTTATCGCTGGCTGGGACAAAATATATGTGACAAAACGAGGGATACTGTATCTAGGTCTACTAAGGTATACAACAAAGCAATTCGTGGCCTTGTTTAATGAAAGTTGAGTGAACGAGAAAGCTCGATCTCTACAGTAGAAAAGAATGCCGACAAGCGAACTCAGTGCTACAATATTTAAGGATAAGGAAAAAAAACAAAAAAAAGAAAAATAAAAAGAAAAAGAGAGGAGGCCATTCCACCTGATCCCAAAATACAGTCAGGACATGCTAGTTAGATCTAGGGTTCAGAGCACCCTTTCTCTCACTTGACCTTTGTTAGGGCCTTATTCATGTCCGTGTTAGATCTATTGTGCAGATCCATATTCACTCTTGGTCTCCTAGTTAATGTAACTGATACACCAGTTGCTTATGGTTTGTTAGACTAACCCACAGATGTGGTTAATCCACGTGCCATCTTGTGTAATTTAAAGCAGAGATGGAGGAGCATGCAAAACACACCAAAGCAAAGCTCCCAGCAGTCATGTACCAAGAAAACTGAATCCCACCAAATAATGGTTCACATGAGGAAACTAGTACGAAGCTAATGCGAGTCCACTGTCCACACAATTACATATTCCGTTTCACTTGGGACACATATCTTTAACAAAACTGTCTGTTGTGCATTGTGCATCAGAAACTACTCGGATGTCCTTCTTTCTGCTGGATTGACTAGTGGCACTCTCTGAATTCTTTCAGGGGGATCGAAGCCGTCCACAGAAGGTTTGACGTACAGATTGAACATGATGTTGGTGAAGATGGTGAGGATAACAAGTCCAAGAGTCGAGAATGCCACATAAGTTGGAGAGAATTCTGGCAGTTCTTCGCTTGCCCGCCCTGTTATCATGGCTCGGTCCAAGTACGGATCTGTTTCAAGGAAACGATGGTAAATATACTACAAATAGGTAATATTATGTCAAAAAATATGGTAATCTAGCAGCAGCTGTAACATAATTTGAGTTTTGTCTGCAGGTGCGCTGTCTCAAAGAAAATTGAGTTGGCTTACTGTACAAAGCAATTGAAATTCTGTGCGCAGGCAGCACTAACTAGTCAGTACCAAGCTCAGTCTTCAGGTGGCTCAAGATCAGTAATGGGTTTTCAGTTTTCTTCGTTAAATATTAGTGAAGCGTTATTCTATATTCGACCATTAAAAAAGAATCTCTTCCAATTTTAAAACACATGATAACAGTGCTTGTTCCATACTCCCTAAGAACCTTAATTGACGCTGCACAGCAGTTATCCCTACACAAGACAAGAGATGGCAAGGCTGTACATCAAGTTAGGCTTTGTTTAGTTGTCCGAATTGGGGATGGTCACATCACTATTACGATACTGTAGCAGCATTTTGTTTGTATTTGGTAAAAATTATTTAAATATTGATTAATTAGGCTTAAAATATTCGCCTCGCAAAGTATAACCAAACTGTGCAATTAGTTTTTGATTTCATCTATATATTTAGTACTCTATGCATATGTCATCATTTTGATGTGACAGGAATCTTCTTTTTTTATAGTGAATCTGGATACAAATTTAGAAAGCTAAACATGGTCTTAATCAGCACCGTTTACTCTGTAGTACGTACTGTTCTGTATTTACTAGTAGTTTCTACTATAAAGTGTGGAGTTGTACACTTGTGCAGCACACTGTAGCGTTATCGCAATTTATTGAGTACTACCTATAGTTCCTACAGAACACAGAGGACTGTTCCATCTCTTCTTAATGCCGTAGCCCGTAGGCAGGTCAAAATTTTCAGGCCTTGTTTAGATCGTGAAATTTTTAGTCTAAAAAGTACCGTAGTATTTTGTTTGTATTTGACAAATATTATCTAATCATGGTGCAACTAGGACCAAAAGATTTATCTCGTGATTTAAACTAATCTGTGTAATTAGTTATTTATTTTACCAACATTTAATGCTCTATGCATTTGATACGACATTTGATGTGAGAGAGAGAATGAAATTTCTAACCTTTCTAAGGCATCTAAACAATGCCTCGGTTCGAAAGACACAACCTTGCATTGCACGTTATAAAGCTACACAGTTTAATGCTCTGTTGCCGTTTCAAAAAACACAGATTCATGCAAGCAAGCACTAGCTCAGGCGACAGACTTGTACCACTTACTAGCATCAATTGTTGGCACTGACAAAGACAGGATTACAGGAAGTCCCCTTATCAATTTCGACTGAACTGAAGAAAGATCGTGATAATGGACACGTAGAGAGGCTAGCCTACTAGCACTGGACATAAGCTGAGATGGGTTGGCAGAGGCTGGAATTACCCGGAGGAGGTGGCGGCGTTGGCGGCCGCATCTTGGGCTCGACGAGCCCCTCCAGCAGCGCATCCAGCTCCTCCAGCCGCTTCCGCGTCTCCTCCGGCGTCTCGCGCCGCGCCGCCTCCTCGCCCCCGTTTCCCGCCGACAAGAAGTTGATGAATTTCCGGCACGTCCTCCCCCTCCTCCACTCACGCACGGACCGGACAAGACCCGCCGAGAACGCGCCTCCTCCTCCTCCGGCGCTCGGAGCGAGCGGGCGCAAGCGGACTGGCACCTGCATCCTCGGCAGAGGTCGTCGCCCCGGAACGAAAGAGTCAGCGGCGTGTGGACTGTAGTGGCCGAGCGCGCGCTTGTGGATAACGATTTTGACGAGCTAAATGGGCCAATTAGAGCTATCAGGCCTTATGGCCCATGTTGTTCATGGGCAAGCTTACCGCCCAAACAAAAACCACAAGTCACAAAGGGCCTATGAAGCTTAGATCCACAGTCCATCAGTCAGAGTCACCCCCAGATTCGCGTGTAGTGAAAGCTACTGGTAGATCGCTCGACGATATCCGGAAGCCACCGAGGCGAGCAGCGAGCGCACGCACCGGCACAAGCACAACACCCGGAGGAAGAGGGGGAGGAGGGAGGTGCGAGATGGCGGCGTCGGGATCGGGAGGCAACGAGCCCGGCGGGCGGCCCTGGACGGCGACCAGCACGTGGGTCCCCGGTCGCGCCGGCGGGACCGTGGAGGACGCTGTCTCGTTCGAGACCTCCGACGACGACGCGGAGGCGTCACCGGCGGGCGTCGTGCTCTGCTGCCCGCCGGCCGGCTCGGACGGCGACATGGCTCCTCCCTGCCCCTGCGAGGTCACTGGTGAGTCCTCGCTTTGGCTTCGGTAGTACCAGCCTATGTAAAATCTGGAGGTTTGTTGCGAATTGGTGTGCTTGCGTTAGTCGAATCGTTGATCGGATGCAGCTGCGCGCTCTGTTGAGAGTTGCTGTGTTGCTACTTGCGTTTTTTTTTTTTGAAAAGAAATCACGATTCCACTAACAAACAAGTCCAGGCAAATCGCCGGATACAAAGTTTGTTACAAACTCAGGAGCTTCACTAAAAAATACATAGCAATCAGGGGCCAAAGCACAAGCTCCATGAGAGGCTAAACCGTCTGCAACCCTATTACGTGATCTGTTACAGATAGAGACTCTACAAGAATTAAAGTCATACAACATATAGTCTTTAATCTGATAGATTATAGAACCAATCGTGCTTCTGTCTTTCTCACTTGAAGATAGAGCAAATGCTAAAGTTGTAGCGTCTGTTTCCAGAATGATATGCATCATGCCAAGTTGTGCTGCATGCTGGATTCCTTGGAGAGCCACCATTGCTTCAGTTTGCAAAGCAGAAGCCGCATATTTCATATTGCCAGCGCCAGCTGCAAGCACGTCCCCACACGAGTTCCTAATCACAAAACCCCAGCCTCCTGTTCTTGTCTCTTGGTAAAAGGCCCCATCAATATTGATCTTGTAATTGTCAGCAGGTGGTGGCTTCTATGAGCATGGTACTACTTCTTTAATTGATTGACTTGTATTTGTTCAATTTCTCAAACTCAAGCAGATGGTACATTACAGAATTCTGAATCTCTGAAGCACTCATAAGCCTATGGCCCTCATTACCTTATTCCTTGCTGCCCACCATCTCCACAACAACACTATCACCTTTATTTGTATAGATTTATCCAAGGACAAGATCATGTTGACGGTTTCCTTCCCTGAATGACATCCCAGTAACAATACTCTTTGTTCTTCCAAGTTCAAAAGCCGCCAACAATGTTTCACATATTTGCACTTGAAAAAAATATGACCGCAATCCTCATCTAGCCGATTGCAAACCGGACATAGGGTGTCTATTTTAATTCCTCGATTGGCCAAATTTCTTCTTACAGGTAGACTGTTATGGGCTAAACGCCAAAGAAACATCTGGACCTTGTTGGGGACTTTTAGTTTCCAAATCTTCTGCCATTGAAAATCTCCATCCGTGTCACTTACACTTGTAGAAGTAGAGGCATCCATATAGGCAAGTGCATCTCTTCTGGTTACAGCCAGCTTGTAAGCTGATTTAACCGAGAAAAGTCCCTTTGAATCAAAGTGCCAAGCTGGGCAGTCTTCCATTCGGTTATCAATAGGAATCCTAAGAATCTCATTTGCATCTTCCGGCCAAAAGGTATCATGTACTAGTTGCACATCCCATCCTCCAGTTATTGGATCAATTAGCTCATCCATTCTCCACAGTAAAGAAGCATGCTTTGGTGTAATTGGCCTTCTGGTAGTACCTCTAGGTAGCCATGGATCCTCCCAGATTTTAACCTTCTCTCCATTGCCAATTCTCCAAACTAAACCTTCCTTTAATAATTCTGCCCCTTTCAGTATACTTCTCCAAGTATATGATACTCCAGCATACGGTCGACAATTGAGAATATCTGACTGAGGGAAGTATTTGGCTTTTAAAACTTGACCATATAATGTGTCTGGATTTGTGAGTAGTCGCCATGCTTGTCTACACAACATGGCCATATTAAAAAGATGCAAATCCCTGAATCCAAGGCCACCCTTTTTCTTTGGTCTAGTCAGCTTGTCCCAACTTAACCAATGGATTTTATTAATTTTGTCTTGCTGTCTCCACCAGTACCTAGCAATCATCCTGCTCAACTCATCGCACAGGCTCTTGGTAAGATCAAAACACGACATAGCATAAGTTGGTATGAATTGAGCAACAGCTTTGATCAAGATTTCCTTACCAGCCTTGGAGAGGAGTTTCTCTTGCCAACCCTGTATTCTTACCCAAATCTTCTTCTTAATATACTCAAAACGTCTTTTTTCGTGTTCTCCCGACGGATACCGGTAGACCCAAGTAATTCTCTCCTTTAGCTTCATGATCAATTGATAGGCATGCCTTTATTTCTGTCCTCACAGCTTGATTTGTATTTGGGCTGAACATTATATACGATTTGTCCTTGTTGATCACCTGCCCAGAGGCCCTTTCAAAAACTTCCAGGATATGTGCCAGTTGTTGTGCATCACTTATTCTAGCTTTCATTAGAATTAGAGAGTCATCAGCAAAAAATAGATGGTTCACACTTGGTGCATGTCGACATATTTTGATACCCTCAATTTTTCTTGTGTCTTCTGATTTTTGTAATAGTGCTGATAGACCTTCTGCACAATAGATAAATAAATAAGGTGAAAGGGGGTCACCTTGTCTTAGGCCCCTTTGGGGGATAAGACGATGGGTATAGGATCCATTTATTTTAATGGTATAAGACACCGTAGACACACATTTGATAATAAGTTGCACCCATCGCTCATGGAACCCCATTCTATGCATCATTTTCACCAAAAAACCCCATTCCACTCTATCATATGCCTTGCTCATGTCAAGCTTGATTGCCGTTAGTCCTCCCACCCCTTTTGTTTTAGATCTTAGATGGTGTGTCAACTCATATGCCAAAAGGACATTATCAGTGATTAACCTCCCCGGAACGAAGGCACTTTGAGTTGGAGAAATAATATTGGGCAGGATCTTTTTTAATCTATTTGCGAGGACCCTAGATATTAATTTGTACAGCACATTGCATAGGCTAATGGGCCTAAAATCTTTTATATTTTGAGGGGATGCTGTTTTTGGGATTAGCACAATGATTGTATGGTTCCACCCTTCTGGCATTGGGCCACCATTCAACACCCCCAAGACCTCTTCTTTCACCCTATCACCAATTAGAGACCAAAAAGTTTTATAGAATATAGAGGGCATACCATCAGCACCAGGCGCCTTTAAATCCCCTGTGCTTTCCAATGCACACCAGATTTCATCACCAGTGAAAGGCATCAGAAGGAAATCATTCATTTCTTATGTGACTCTTGGCTCCACACAATTTAGAACCTCTTCAAAATCAGTACCTGCATGTGACATGAACAATTGTTCATAATGATTAGCAATAAAGTTCTTTAGCTGCTCTCCCGCTACCACATTACCATTTTCATCCTTCAGTTGCTTCACAAAATTTCTCCTTTTTTCTTTTTGAGGCGAAAGCATGAAAGAATCTGGTATTCCGGTCTCCTTTAGTCAACCATGTGTTATGAGCTCGCTGCTTCCAATACACATTTTGTTGATCTTGCAAGCGTTGGAGCTTATAACACAATAGATGTTCCCGATTTACCAAATATTCTGATATGGTTTGCCGTCGACATTTCTCTAATTCCTTCTTTACATTGCTGATCCTCCTCTCTAACTTTCCAAGGACATTACTATCCCATTCCCACAACTCCCCAAGCATTCTCATTTGTGCCTCCATCAAGGTTGTACGCCCTTCAGCTGAGGCCAATTTCCATGCTTCCTCCACCCGTGCCATACAGTCTTCTTCTTCCAACCACCTTGCTTCAAATTTTGGCAAACTTTGCATTTGTTCAGTCCACTCTCTTCTTTCTCTAGTACCAATATCAATAATTATTGGCCTATGATCTGAATGTCTGGGGTCACCATTTATCACCCTTACTACTGGAAAAATACGTCTTCATGCACTATTTGCCACTGCCCTATCTAGTCTTTCCCTTATGTATCGGGTAGCAATATGGTGATTGTTGCGCCATGTATATGGGTCTCCAATAAATCCCAAATCATGTAGATCACAATCTTCCAGGGTCGAACGGAACTTCTGCATACTTGACTCCTGTCGGGGTGGTCCACCTTCATTTTCACATCCAAATAAGATCTCATTAAAATCCCCACTGCATAGCCATGGCATATCATATTTATTCTTCAAATTGTATAAGTCTTCCCATGTATTGTCTTTTGCTTCACTATTTGGTTCCCCATAGATCCTTGTAAATCTCCATTGCAGCCCATCCTCCTCTTTAATAATACTGTCAATGTGATATTTGGATAAACTGTGAATACTAACATCAATCTCCCTCTTCCAAAAGAGTGCCAAGCCAGCAGCCATTCTCACACTATCCACCGTTATCATATTTGGCATTTCTAATTTCCACAACCATTCCATCCATTTCCTATCATGTTTGGTTTCGCCTAGGAAAAGGGGGCATCGACTGTTTGGGTTCTGAAGATCTAGTGCTGTGATTGTTCCATTGGGCTGGAAGTATCGTATCGTATTAATGTTTTTGGGTCCCTTTGTTAATCTTGCGTTCTGTTTAAACTAATTAACTATAACGACTTGTTGCCATGCCTAGAGCCTGCTCATAATGTTGGTACAGACACAGACTACATAAGTTGATGTATCATCACTATGTGAGATATAAGTGTGTCCATTTTCTGTTGAAGGAGTGGTGGTTAGTTACATATAACATTCTTGCTTCTTATTCAGTCCACGGCCATAGCAACAGTATTTAGTAGTTTCAGATGGTATGATACTTCGGAAATTACATTATCTGGTGTTTTGGTAGTTTCAGATGGTATGATACTTCGGAAATTACATTGGTGTTTTACATCTGCTATAGCTAAACATTGTCAGATTCTACTTTGCCATGCAATCTGATTATGGTATTATAGCCAGTTCTACTTTGATAGCGCCATGCCTGGTTTTGCCATCTTCTGTTGAACTTTTGAACCATTGAATTCCTATGGAAGCCTTTAGTAGTGCAAATTTGTAGACAGTTGCATTCTCATTATGTGGACACAAAATCTTATTCAAGGATTTTATTCAGTTAGTTTCAGGGGAAATTATGAGATTCACAGGGTATATGTGCGAAGCACAGCTCGGATATATGAACTATACCACTCACCTGATGCAAAGGGTACCAGCAAGGATTATCTATGCACCGTGCGTTGTGGACTTGCTGTTAAAGAACCGCAGCCCTGTGGTCAAGAAATTATGTCTCAGTGGACTGGCAGTGCTTTAAACAGTGACAAGCGTGAACATGAGGCAAAAAGTGTAAGCAGTGGTAGTGATGAAGATAGTTGGGTTGATGTCAAGATTCCAGAATCTCCTGCGGGAACTAAAACACTAGAATCTCAAGAAAGGGATGTTATTCAAACCTGCGAAGAAAATACTCTGGTATGCAATTCTTTTTTTCTTTGTTCTGCGCAATATACATTTGTTAATACTCATTTATCACCTGAATTTTGTCGATCCTGTAGAATTAATCCAATCCCTCAGCATCAAAAATTTGATTTGATGCACATTGTAGATTTGTCAAACAGGGAGATATTATATTTTCTGTGTACCTCTGAAATGAAATGAGGAATTGGGGCAGATAAGAGATATTGAATACCCGAGATAACTAGATCATTTGTGCGAGTTTTCTTAATACTTTGTGTGAGTTTGTTAGATAAAATAAGGATGCTATTTCTTTGTTCGGAGTTTCTTGTTGAGTTCTTTTCAAGGTATCTACAGCCTTTTTGTTAGCGGTACTTTAAGAGAAGTGGGATTGATGAGCAGGCGGACTTACAATTTGCAACTGTGGATGTAGTAAAAACATCTTCTTATCTTTTGTTATTATTGTATTGTAGGCACACTATGAAGCTACTGCCGAGATGACTGATGTGAACCCATGTGTATCTCTTACTATACGTTTTCTATCACTTCAGTCAAAGACATCAGTGCACATTGAGGAAATCTATATATTTGCTGATCCTGTTGAGTCCACCAATGATGTTTCAGTAACAGGTCTTGGAAACATGGGAGGCAGTTCTTTGCTGGCACTGCTTGTTCCTGGCCTTATGCAGCCATTGTCTAAATCAAGGAATTTGAAAATTGATGACAGTTATTTTTCGGATAGATCAAGGAATCAAGAGAGCAGCACATGTGAAAGGTTTACAAAGGAAGCAGGGCTGTGTAGCAAAAATGATTCAGAGTATACGTCTGCAGGGATAGAAAGCGGAATGAGCCCTACAGTTGGTGTTACAGTGTCTGATGAAAAAAGTAGCCAAGGTGAGTTCCAGTTCAAGGACCCTGATTCTCTTTTATTGCCTGTACAAACATTAGAAAGTACACAAGTGCCATCGGTGAAGGACCAACGAGAATTAAACACAGATCATGTTGCTAATCCCCTTGTGAATGAAAACTCTATTCCTTATAATCATATTGAGAAAAAGCTGGATACTCTGCTCTCGAAGGTAGAGAAGATGGAATTGTATTGCTCTAGGTTTGAGAACAGCATGATAAAGCCCCTTGGTAGCATTGAGGCAAGGCTTCAGCGACTGGAGGAACAGTTTAGTTCGTTCTCCATGGATATTCAGTCTTTGAGAGGTTCTTCTGCATTTAGGTCAGCACCAGATGGTATGGCTAATACGATGAGCTCACAGGAAGAAGCACATAATGATGTTAATGATAACAGTACTTCTACAGCTTGCAGGAAACCAGGTTTAGCTGTCAGGGCGCCAGATTTTATGTCAGATGATTCCTGTGGTTATGCAATAACTAATGGAAACCATGTTAATTTTCGTGGTTCCAATATGGTGCCAAATCTGCTTGTGAAGGCCACTGATTTTATTGCTCGACCTGAATTGACTGATGCAAACCTCCATGATGAGCCTGCTTCTGAAAAGGAGCGTAAGACTTCCCCGGGTTTAATTGTCAAGGTTCCTGAATTCCCAGATGATGATGACGACGATGACGACGATGATTATGGGGGGGATAATGATTATGACAACAATGAAGTGGAAGAAAAGAAACAAGCAGAAGTTTATGGTGATGGTGATGATCACTTATCGTCTGATGATAGTCTGAGGAAAAGCACAGCTGGCGACACAAAGAGCAAAAAACCTGTATCTATAAATGGTGCATTGGCGTCCGCATTGGAGGCATTACTCATTTCAACCAAAGGAACATCAACTACGAAACCTGCTGTTTGCACTACCTGTGATTTAGGTGCTGAAAGTGTTAATGATTCCTCCAGTTGTTCCCTTTCTCCTGGAACTACTAAAGATGGTTCAGCTGACCAATTTCTGGGTACATCTGGTGATGCAAATTTGGTCGGTGCCACCATGTCTTCTCAAGATATTGATACAACTCCTAATAATTCTCTCTCAAAGGAAATATTGGATAGCAGGGTTGAGATAAATGAACAGAACGATGATCTCGGTCCAGAAAAGGTGGCATTTGTCGCAATCATGGAACCATTGGATGTTCCCTCACGAACTGATACCATTGAGGAATGTATTCATGATGGAAGTTGCGTAAATAGACAAAGCAGTGGTCCTAATCTGGATACAGTGCCATATGTTGTGAGCTGTGAACCTTTGGATCCTCGTAAGCCTCCTACATTGTTTGAACCTGTTGATAGCGGAGTTCAGGTGAATGAAAATAGACCTTCCATATCCTTGGTGGAGTTCCTTGCAGCAAGGAATGCTAGCCCTTGTAAGAATGGTACTTCTGAGGCATGCCTTGGTAATGGTGATGCTGAAAATCCGTCTTTGGAGGGAGAATCAGCTGGAGCTGGTACAAAGATGAAAAATATCAGTCAACTTCTAGTGAAGAAAGCTCTCGAGGTTGATGTGGATGAGAGAAATCTTTTGTCTAGCATTCCCATTGGGGCAAAATTTGAAGGATCAAGCAGTCTCGCCCCCAGAACTAGTGGGCACAATATTGATAATACAAAAGAAGCTGTCTCAGATGTGGACTGTGGTCTGAAGAACACAGAGAATGGATTTAGGCTCCCTTCGAGGATGGACACAGGGAATGGATTTAGGCTTCCTTCGAGGATGGACACAAAAGAACCTGTTTTTTCAGGAAAATACGCGGAAGAACTTGTCTTAGGCATTGGAGATCATCCTGCTGCAACACTAATTTCTGTGGAAGAGCTCCAAAAGTTTTGTGATGATTTGCTTTATGTAGGCATGACCTCCGCAGCAAAGGGCACAAATAAGAGCAACGTGTCCCTTGAAGTCTTGCTTGCCGAATCATCTGATTCTGAAGCGCAAATTTCTGATCTAGAGGGTATTGACAGTGATTCTGGTATTGGCTCTGCTCAACTGTTTAGTACACTCTCATCTTCAGATGACGATGCTTCTGCTGCAGACGAGCCTTTAGTTGATGTTGCTGACCTGACTACACCATCAGAGCCAGATACTTCTTCCCTCAACGAGCCTATGTTTGACGTGTACGTGGCTGACCTGACAAACCCTTCAGGGATATATGCTACTTCAGTGAATGAGCCTTCGGCCGATGTGGTTGATCTGCCACATACCTCAAACGAGCCTTTTGAGTGATGTGCCAAAACCTCCAGAGATGTCTTTTGGTGGGAACAGTGGAGAACATCGTGACAGTCTTATATAAGGATAAGGCTATGTGATACTGCACTAATTGGTGTGTCCTGTACAGTGATGACCGCTTTCTTCTAAGTTATGCAGAAGTTTTGTACATAAATAAGTCTCTACGTCCGCACCAATTTATACTAAATACTGTGAAAGCAGAATAACTTTGGTTTTGGGTTGCTATTCTCCCGTTCGTGTAATCCATTACGACCACCTAACGCTTTGCCGATATAACTTTTTACTGTTGCCCGTTCATTTTCAAGTTCTGAGCATTGCAGGAAGAGACAGTCACAGTTACCACTTACCAGACGCGCCTATATTGGTACTGGTACCATTTCAATTGGCAGCGAAGTCACTCGACCTGAGATGCAATCAAGAATGAACCCTTCATCTAGACCAGTCAAGGTATGGCAAAGCTTCACTGATAACCATTTTCTCCCTCTTCTCTGATACTTAAGCATAACTTCCTGTACTAATAACGTGATCATTTAACCGCTGGTCGCTGACAGGTGAAGCTCGGAACACGCCATGTTCTTTTGCTTAGAAACGGTACACGACATGTTCCATAACAGAACAGGCGGCGCTCAGCGTTGACATGTGACCTTGCCTGCCGCCAGCTGCGCGCCTGCGCTCCGCGTGTAGATGCACATGGGCTAGCCCTGTCTATGGGCCTGCCCCGCCATTAGTACGAGGCACGGGCCCGCGCGGCCCATTAGTGGGTCCAAGGCCGTCTTCGCTCTGTCCTGGTGCAAGGAATCCGTGGATTCGCATCCTCTCCGCTATCCGGTCTCCCGTCCCCGTGCAGTCAAAAAGGAGACGAAACAATTCTCAGGTACCAGAACCCCTTTCTCTTCGTTACGTTAGCGTTTAGTCACACGTTCACTATTTTGCAACAAAAAATGAGCAGATGAATATTTGAGTTGCACTGTTGCAGTGTTAAGCTGATCCGAACAATAAACCGGAAAAAAAAAATCTTTGCGTCCACACTCCAAGTGAGTAATATACTGAAGATCATCTTTTGTGCACTGTATGACACTGCACCTTAGAATTGAGGGTCGCTTTTCTGTTAGGGATATGGATTATTTAGCGCCTCCTTTTAAAATAATACTCCCCCCTTTTTAAATTAGAAATTATTTTGACTTTTTTGTTCATGTATTTTGTTACGTATTTAGATATAATAATATCTCTAGATACATAGCAAAATACATATACCAAAAATATCAAAGTGACTTATAATTTAGAACGGAGTGAGTACGACCATTAAACTAATTCACTTGTCTTAAAGCATCACATAATGTAATGTAACTATTAATTAGAAACAGGGGCGTACTAGTATACTTGTCTTTTTGCTAAAATATGATCATGTCAATTGGAAGTATGGGCGGAATTTATTAACATAGCGACACCAAGACCTAGCCCTATCATCCACATCCCTTTTGCAGAGGCCACTTTCAGATATACTCCGTAGGATATTGTGTGTTAATGATGAGTGCTAGGCCTTCTTTAGTTTCTGAATTGGGGCAGAATTTCTATAGCAGAATTTTTATAGCATTTTGTTTATACTTGGTAAAAATTATCTAAACATTAATTAATTAGGCTTAAAATATTCGTCTCGCAAAGTATAACCAAACTGTGCAATTAGATTTTAATTTTATCTATATTTAATAATCCATGCATGTGCCGACATTTTGATATGACGGAATTTTTTTTATATAGTGCTAAATACCGAAATTAGAAGTCTAATTCGAAGGTCTAAACAATGCCCCGTTCACACGACTGGTGTTATGTGACTGTGAGTTGAGGTGACATTCGAATATTCAGAAGCAGCTTTGACCTCACGACTGTGGCTCTAGCTCTACAGCAAAACTGATGTTCCAAGTGAAGCTCGTCGCTGCATGCAGAGATGCAGAAAGTTCATCGATTTGAGAGTTCACTCGACATGTGTACCAAATTACTCCAGTTTTTCCTCTTTGCTAAAGAAAAACAGTAGCACTCTTCCGCCCGTAGGGCTTGCAAGAATTGTTAACTTTTGCCGTTGAGCAGGGTAAATATTGATGGGAGTATGGAAGTTTCACAGTAGCGAAGGAAAAAAAAACAGGGAGAACAGAAACGAAGAAGAAAGCCACTACAGAAATTAAGTGTTCAAGCGATCCAGTTTACACAGTGGTAATGGACTTCATATCTTGTTCATATTGACATACACAACTCAAGCGTTGATGACAAAATTCCAACAAAATACAGGCAGCTCTTACCCTCAAGACTCGGGCAGAGCACATCCTTCTTATGGTATATGGACTTTGCAATACCATACCATATGAAACACAAAACAGGAGAAACAGAAAAAAAGTTTACAAATCATACAGGCGGTGGATTGCAACACTGAAACAAGCGTTCCACACAGCTAGCACGGCACTGATCACTCTATCTGATCCCATGGAGTGAAGCGGTGAACGATCCATAATCCAGCGAACAACTGAACTGCACAGGCGGTGGCGGCGACGACGAGCAGAGCAGGCAGGGCAGTGGAATTGCTGAAGAAGAGGCCAGTGGCCGGACTCCGGTGGGGGAAGTGATGAGTTCAGAAGAAGGAGCGCTTGGTGGATGGCGCCCTCCCCACGGCCCTCATGAAGTTGGCAAGCTCCAGCACCCGCGCCACCTTGGTGCCCCGCTTGGCCTCCGCCGACGCCCGCTTCTCCTCCGCCTTCCGCCGCGCCTTGGCCACCTCGTTCTGCGCCTTCTCCATCGCCTTGGCACGCTTCTCCTCCAGCTTCCTCTGCACATGATGCCATACATAATGTCAGAACTGAACAAATTCAGATACTTGCATGATTAGGGGATTTATTAGTCGGTGAAGGTATAGATGGATGGATTACCTCGTACTTGTTGAGCCAGGCGCTGGCCTTCTCGACCTGGTCGCCCTCCCAGCCGTTGATGACGACCTCCTCGCGCTTGAAGCGGTTGTTGACCTTGGCCACCTCGGCGATCTGCCACGCGGCAATCTTGGACTCCACCTCCTCCTTCTTGACCTGCCCCAAGGACATCCCGCCCTCGCCGTTGCCGCTGCCGTGACCATGGCCGTGGCCGTGGCCGTTGGCGGCCACCAGCGCGCCGACGTCGGCGGCGCCTCCAGGGGTGGGCGGGTCCCGGCCCCGGCGCGGCGACGGGATGGGGTTGCTGTCGGGCACGATGGCCAGCGGGTTGGTCTCCTCCAGCTCCTCCTCGGCCTCCCCGATCCTTCTCCTGCCCATGGCGTCCACGACGTCCCTGTCGGAGACGGCGGCGTCACCGTTGCTGGCGCTGGCGTTGACGGCGGCTGCTGCGGCGACCATGGCCGAGAACTCCCTGCTCATAGTCGGGAAGGGCTCGCTGGGTGCGGTGTCGCTCCCGACGGAGCGGATGGACGTGTGCCTGCTCCCGCTCCCGGCCGCGGCTGACCCGGCCCACGGCGCCCGCCGGTGGTACGACGACGGCTGGCTTGGCGTCGGCGGCGGGCTCAGCGCGTGGATGTCCCTGAACTCCTCCTCCTCGTTCTCGCCCACCGGATGCAGCCGCCTGTCCTCGACGCTCCCTCTCTCCTGATGCTCGACGCCGCCACCGCCGCCGCTGCTGCTCGTGCTAGTGCTAGCCGCCGTCTGTCCACTCAACATGTGGCACACCGCCGCTTCCTCCTCCTCCAAGACGCTAAGCCTCTAGCGGCCGCGAAACCATCTGCCGCTCGGCTCAGCTGGTCAGCTACCTGATCGAATGTTTTGGGTGGACTCCGGTGGTGGTGGTGGTGGTGGTGTGTGGTGAGTAGGATGGTGGCGGGGGACGCCTTCTTAAATAGAAGCCGGAGTGAGGCGGTGCCGGGCGCTCCCCCACCAGCGGAGGGCGAACCAATACCGGAACGAACAGAGCCGTTGGCCGTCGTGGATATTTCCCAAATTTACGTCCATTTCTGGCCGCTTTTTTTCGTGACCTTCGTCTCGCTTTCTGGGCACTGGAGCAGATTGGTGTCATTGTTTTTGGGAGGGGCACGGGTCGCGTGGCCAAAGTGCGCTGACTCACACCACCGATCTCTTCCCATACTAATTCTAGTGGATTTCATTATCTTTTTGCAAGTCAGTGGATTTCATTATCTTCTCTGGGTTTGTTTACGAGCTTTGGGTTGGATACGCTTGCGCGCACGTCGAGTTGTTTTCGTTATCGATATGCAATCGGTAGGTATCATTGGCGAACATTCCAGTGGCAGTGCGCTTCCGGTAGCGGATATCAGTAGCGTAGCGTGTGATCATATCCGAGCAAATTGAGACATGACTGAATTTCAGTTAATTTTATCCTCTCGTCATCCAAGTAAGGGGTTTGTGGCAATTAATGATGCTCCAGAGCTTGTGACGAGGAACAAGGGGCAGCAGCTCGGCCGGAACAATCCTTTACCACATACACACATTGTGTGATATGATTTCAAAATCGTTATCGATCTTCTGGGAAGGGTAATTTTTGTGACGCCTACTTTTTACAGCTCCTGCTCACTTACCAGCCAGATAAAAAAAAAGAATGGATGAAAGAGATATTCCGTTATTATGGGGATTATTAGAGACGTGGTCGGCCGTGGTAACACACATCACCGTCACACGATCAAAAGTGGCTTTTGCTGTGACAAAATTGACCGATGATCGGTGAAACATGACGGGCGCAGGCGGTGGGATGGGAATTAGCGTTAACCCCGCGTGGGCCCGGCGACCCAGATAGCTCTGTTTCCATCGATTGATAAACAAATAAATGGCGCCCATTACTATTTTAAACCGGTAGGCGCAGACAAGGCGTGGGCCCTGCTAATATCTCGGAGGAGATACGTCTGGTGGATGCATCTTTGCGAATGAGCAGTAGTAGTTGGCTGTCAGAGCAAACGAAACGAACAAACCCGTCAGGCAGTCAGGTGTGAGAGACGTCGTTGGCCGTTGAGACTTGAGGGAACGAGGCAGGGATAAGGCACGGCGGCATGGCCGTCGACGTCCACCTGCAGATGCATGTCTCGTGATCCATGGATGGACCTGGCTTTCGCTGCAGCCATGGTCGGTTCGTGCGTGCCCGCGCGAAAGCGACACACCGCGTGGCAATTCCAGCTACAAGTATCTATCCTACGGATAGAGTGATTAAACAGGTGAGGTGAGCGTCGGGAACCGCCTTCAAATTGTTACTTCCGTTCCGTTTATTTCCAGTCTCCAGACGGTGCTAAATGGCTACAATATATTTACGTCCGCAAGATGCTTAACAGGGTAGGGTAGGCTACGTTACGTAGCGATGAACCTGCCTGCTTTTAGGAACATCCACGTCGTGGCCAGGTGCCTGCAGGCTGCAGGGACGTGGTGTCGTGCTGGCAAGCTAGTGTGGAAATACTGGTACTGGAGCATTTCGGGTTCGGGCCGAGTGAGCAAGATCAGCAACGGCCGAGGCAGAAGCCAGAACGTTGGGCGCAGATGGGGCGGACCGCTGTGGAATCGCGAAACAGTGAGTAACCTGTTGTCGCGCGCACAGAGACAAGCTGACACTCGGACGTGGGTGGCCCACCGTGTGCGCTCCTCTTCCTATTTAACCTTTCGACGCGGCATCCGTCTTTCACTTGATGCCCGAGAGCGTTTTTCTCGCCATCTGGAAGCTACCGGCACTTATTGCTTTACTACTAGCTTGATGCCATGAAGCTAAGCACCTAACAACAATCTTGTGCGGTGCACAGCACGGACACGCCGGGTGCATATGCATCATGCATGGCGACATTGCCATAATGCCATGGCTCACCGAAACCCAGAGCGACCACTCCATGACATGCACGTAGCTACTTTTTTTTGAACTTAAACACGTAGCTACTTAATTACCACCGCGTGCGCATCGAATCAACGAAAGCTGGAACCAACTTATTCCTTCACTGCTTTACAGCTAGTCATATATAAGAATGTTTGGAAAAGTGCTTATTCCTCTTCTTGGACGTGGTCAAACCCACGGCCCACAAAATCGCTCGCAATATCACTCCTCTCTCTCTCTCTCTTTCGAGGAAGCAATATCACTTTTATTTTATTTTATTTTATTTTATTTTATATGTATCCCTCTCTCATCATCAGATAAATATAAAAAAGGTAAAGTCGCACATCACACTTGTTTTGTACTGCCTCGTGGAAGAGAAAGAAACGCCAAGCTTCAATGACAGTGACACGGCGCGGAGCGGAGTAGCGGACAGACACAGACGTCAGAGAGGTCACGAGAGGACAAGGAGCAAGATCGCCCGCGGGGACGACGCCGATCGCTTGTGAAATCCACCGTCGTTGCGTTTACTAGACTAGACTAGACTAGACTAGATAAAACACATGCACGGGGCCCAGACCTTGATGTCACAGGTAACGGACAAAAGCTAAAGATCGATCGATCGACGCCTCGAGCTAAGCTAGCGCGGATCCTCTGTAAACATTTCGTTTTACGGAAACCACTGAATGGTCAGTCTCAAGCGTGGTAAAACTCTCGGCTACCTACTCCCAGTACGGATCCAGACGCACTTAATGTATTTTACCTGCTCCCGCCTAATCATATGGCCATAATTACCGAAACAGCTGCGGGTATGGCAGTCAAATCCTGCTTTTACCGTCCATACCCAGGAATCCCAAGGATCGTACCTCACTGCCACGCTATACCGAGCATTGTGCCCCGTCCGGCATCCTCTCGAGACGCATATTCCCTGCATATCCCGAGATTCGACCTTATCCGATGAGCCTCGACCCCCTCGACTCGAGCCCCTCGTCTCGACCCAAGGCCTCGACCGTCGCCCCTCGACGCCGTCACGCCGACCCTCGAGCGGGACTTCAACAACTTCGGTCAACACTTCAACAACTACCGACGCGACGGCCGCAGGGCTTCCCATACCGACGTACGCCTCTACAGCGGCACCGACATGATCGGCATCAACGTCATATGTCACCAACCACGTGAGCCCCAAAAACATGTACTCATGTGCCCCTCCTTCGCCTATAAAAGGAGGAGCCAGGACTTTAGCGAGAGAGGGGAGAGATCCGAGAGCGTCATACGTTAAAGCTTAGATCACAGAACAACACCGTGAGACAGTATAGAGACCTAAGCGCCCGAAACGCTCGGGCTCAAGCCCACACTTCTCACACCCGCTTCTATTCACCCCTGTACTAGCGCTTCGGTGCAAGATAACACGAACTATCCTCCCCCCGCTGGACGTAGGGCCTTCTTTGCCCGAACCAGGATAAATCGCTGTGTCCTTCTTGCATCACCCACCGGATTAAGGGAGCACGCAATTATGAATTTACTCGTTGGTGTTGATCCCCGGGGTCGAAACACCGACAGTTGGCGCGCCAGGTAGGGGTCCTGCATGTTACCAACGATTTCCCGCCATTCTTTCCGGATGGGCGACTTTGTTTCACCACTTCCTCGCGCTACGGTGATCTGGTTCAGGAGACTGGAGTTCATGTCCCTCAGACAGAGCTATGACATGATCCTGCTCTCGGTCAGTGACCCAAGCGGAGGTCGTAGTGTGCCCCCACTCTCAGGAAGGGGCACTCGCCGGTCTCGCCACTATGCTGCCGCAACCAGAAGGAGGCGTGATCAGTGCCGTCATCGCCATCAACCTGAGTCGAGATTGGTGCCTGCTGCATTCCCCTCGCTCCTGACCGGTGATGAGGAGCCCCTTGTTGGGGGATTATCTGACCTGAGTTCGGGAGCAGAGGACGGACCGACAAGGCTTCACGACAACCTCAACTTCACCTTCGCAATGCACTCATTGAGGGAGCCCGGCAGAGCTCCCCCGATGCGTGCAACCCCCACTATATCGAGCCTACTTTCGCACGAGCTGTTCGAGCGTCGTCGACGGTTCCCATTCGGCCTCAACAATGCCGCAAAAGCGTTCTCGACCTTGACCCACGCCGACGTGAGCATGATAAGGGACCGTCCAGGTGCCCTCCTTTGAGCAATGACAGACGTGGGGACGGTCATGCCGACTTTTGTGGACTTGGGCTTCGCGAGAGCACCCGGCCCCCGAAGGTACACCGTCGGCACACTCCGTCAACAGCTGCAGGAGGAGGCGCGGGGACAATTCCCCGTCTTCTACTGCGGCGACCCCGACTCCGGCTCTGACCATTGGGACCCTACCCGCGAGTGTCTCCACATCAACGGTGACGTTGCGTCCAGTGAGGACACTGTCGATCCGATGACCGATGCGCCTGCCGCTGCAGCGGGAAGGGCTCCCCCCAGAGCAGAGGTTCGACAACCAGTCGCACCCCGAGAGGCGTGCCCCCGTCCTGACGAGCAGGACGCACAGCTGGCACAAATTCAGGAGTTGCAGGCTAAACTCGCCGACGACCAGGAACGACTGCGCCAGCTCGAGCGAACCCTCGAGCAGGAGCGACAACCACCCGGCGGTAGAGCCCGAGCCAGGGCCCAAGAGGTCAACCGGCAGATCAACAAGGGCGGGGCACCCAAACATCCCATCAACCGTTACCCTCGAGCAAGACAGAACGTCGTCGCGGCGGCTATGCTTCTTCGCAATATGCCCGCGCCATCCAACTCGCAAGCTCGACGGGTACAATGCGAGATCGAGGGTCTCCTCCAAGTTGCTGCTGTTCTGCAAGCCGAGAGCTCAGCCTCGAGGCGTCGAGGGGTAGCTTCTAAACCATAGGACGAGCCCTCCTGGCCCAAAAGGGAGGGCTCGGTCGATCAAGAGGCGGCCGCCCGAGTGAAGAAGACACCAGCCCGAGATCGTATAATCGACAACCGTGCCCCGCGTGATGCGCGCCTCGATATCATCGAGAACCGCAAGCGCAAACACGGGGACGCCGAGGATCGAGGGTACAACGCCCATCGTGGGGGACGTTACGACAGCGATGAAGACTGATGGGCCCTAGAGCCACCGGGTCCTCGAGTTTTCAGCTGGACGATCCACAACACCCAGCTGCCCGACAAGTTTCGACCACCCACGAGCGTCATCAAGTACAACGGCAAAACCAAAACCGAGCTCTGGGTTGTCAGGAAGGCGGGGCACGTGACGGCCGCATGATCATACGTCACCTTCCCCTGTTCCTATCCGACTCCGCGCGTAGGTGGCTCGAGGAGCTTCCCCCTGACCAGATTCATGACTGGGTCGACCTGGTCAGGATCTTCGAGGGGAACTTCAAGGGCACCTACGTGCATCCTGGAAACTCCTGGGAACTGCACAACTGCAAGTAGAAACCAGGGGAGTCTCTGCGTTACTTCGCTCGGTGTTTCTCCAAGCTCTGAACCGAACTCCCCCACATCTCTGACCTCGTCGTGATTCTAGCGTTTGTTGCAGGTACGAACTGCAAGGACCTAGTTTGCGAGTTGGGGCGCAACCGCCCCAACACCGTTGATGAGCTCATGGATGTGGTCGCCAACTGCGCGGCTGGTGAGGAGGCGATCGGAGCCTTGTTCGACGATGAAAAAGACAAGAGAAAGGCACCGGCAGTCGATGCCGGGGGCTCGAACAAAGGTTCGAAGAAGAACAACAACAAGAAGAAGAAGAATCAACAAGGCAAGCGTGAGGTTGCAGACGACGATCTCGTCGCAGTAGCCGAACGCAAAAAACCTCGAGGTCCCCCTGAAGGGGCCATCTTCGACAGGATGCTCGAGGAGCCCTACCGTTATCACAAGGACGGGGCAAAACACAAACTCAAAGACTGCCGCATGCTTCGAAAGCACTTCGAGCAACTGGGCATCAAGAAGGGTGACGATAAGAAAGACCAGGGCGGCAATGAGGGAGACAATGGGGAAGGCAAAAAATTCTCCGAAGTCTACGACTGCTACATGATCTACGGAGGCCCCTCGACCCAGCTCACACCTCGACAGCGCAAGAGGGAGCGTCGAGAAGTCCTCTCCGTCCGAGTCGCGACACCCCACTACCTCGACTGGTCCGATGCACCCATCACGTTCGACCACGATGACCATCCGGATCACGTCCCCAACCCCGGGGCCTATCCGCTCGTCGTTGACCCAATCATCGTCAACACCCGCCGCTCAAAGGT
Source organism: Bothriochloa decipiens (assembly GCA_023333625.1). Classification (NCBI taxonomy): domain Eukaryota; kingdom Viridiplantae; phylum Streptophyta; class Magnoliopsida; order Poales; family Poaceae; genus Bothriochloa; species Bothriochloa decipiens. The sequence continues at coordinate 9,796,750 of CM041631.1, read as the reverse complement.
CCTCATGGACTGCGGCAGCAGCCTGAACATCATCTACCTCGAGACCCTCGACCTCGTGGGGGTCAAGAGGTGCCAACTCCAACCCAGCGCCAGGGGCTTCCATGGCGTCATACTAGGGAAGAAGGCTCTTTCCATCGGCCGCATTGATCTTCCCGTCTGCTTTGACACCCCCGCCAACTTCAGGAAAGAAACCCTCACCTTCGAAGTGGTCGGGTTTCACGGAACCTATCACGCCATCATCGGCCGACCGGGCTATGCGCAATTCATGGCGATCCCAAACTACACCTACCTCAAGCTCAAGATGCCGGGACCCAGAGGCGTCATCACCATCGGCTCCTCCTACGAGCACGCGTACGATTGCGACATCGAATGCGTCGAGTACAGAGAGGCCATCGAGCAAAATGCGATGATAGCCTCGACCCTCGAGCACCTCACCGACAAGGTGCCCAAACCTAAGCGTCACGCCGGCAGCTTCAAGCCAGCGCAAGACACCAAGAAAATCCCCCTCGACCCGAGCTGCTCCGACGAGAAGGTGCTGATGATCGGTGCCAACCTCGGGAGCAAATAGGAAGCAGTGCTCGTCGACTTTCTCCGAGCGAACGCCAAAATGTTTGCGTGGAGCCCTTCGGACATGCCGGGCAACCGAGGGAAGTCACTGAGCACGCCTTGGAGATCCGAGCCGGGTCTAGACCGGTGAAGCAACGCCTGCGCTGCTTCGACGAGGAGAAGCGCAGGATCATCGGCAAGGAGGTACACAGGCTTTTGGCTGTAGGATTCATCAAGGAGGTTCATCACCCGGACTGGTTAGCTAGTCCTATGTTAGTTAAGAAAAAGAATGGAAAAATGCGAATGTGTGTTGACTATACTAGTTTAAACAAAGCATGTCCCAAAGTTCCATTTCCTTTACCACGCATTGATCAGATTGTTGACTCTACCGCGGGATGTGAAACCCTCTCATTCCTTGATGCTTATTCTGGCTACCATCAAATCAAGATGAAAGAGTCCAACCAGCTCGCGACTTCCTTCATCACGCCTTTCGGCATGTACTGCTACGTGACCATGCCCTTCGGCCTTCGAAACGCCGGGACGACGTATCAGCGATGCATGCTCCATGTCTTCGGTGAACACATAGGCAACGTGGTCGAGGCCTATGTCGATGACATCATGGTTAAATCCAAGAAAGTTGACAACCTCACCCATGACCTCAAAATCGCATTCGGATGCCTTCGAGCCAAGAACATAAAACTCAACCCTGAGAAATATGTTTTTGGAGTGCCTCGGGGCATGCTCCTCAGATACATTGTCTCCCAGCGCGGGATCGAGGCCAACCCCGAGAAGGTCACAGCCATCGCGCGAATGGGTCTGATTTGAGATCTCAAGGGCGTACAGAAGGTCACGGGCTGCCTCGTGGCTCTTAGCCATTTCATCTCACGATTGGGGGAAAAGGCCCTGCCCTTGTACCGCCTCTTGAAAAAATCCGAACACTTCATATGGACCGCGGAGGCCGAGGAGGCCCTCGATAAACTCAAGAGCATGCTGACCTCTACCTCGATCCTCATCCCACCTCGATCAGCAATGTCGACTGAACCGCCCGAGCCCCTCCTCCTCTACGTCACCACGACCACTCAGGTGGTAAGCGCGGCCATAGTGGTCGAGAGGCAAGAGGAAGGGCATGCCTTGCCCGTCCAGCGGCCGGTCTACTTCATCAGTGAAGTACTTTCAGAAACCAAGATCCGCTACCCACAAGTGCAAAAGCTACTCTACGCCATCGTCCTTACGCGTCGCAAGCTCCAGCATTACTTCCTCAGCCACCCGGTTATCGTGGTGTCTTCTTTCCCCTTGGGGGAGATCATCCAAAACCGGGAGGCTGCTGGAAGAATTGGTAAGTGGTTAGTCGAGCTCATGGGTGAGACCATCACCTACGCACCATGGCAGGCCATCAAATTTCAGGTGCTGGCGAATTTCATCGCTGAGTGGACCGACACCTAGTTGCCGCCAGTTCAAATTCAAGCCGAGTTGTGGACGATGTACTTCGACGGTTGCTCATGAAGATAGGGGCAGGTGCAGGCTTGCACTTCATCTCACCCCTCGGAGTCCACATGTGCTACGTCATCCGCATCCACTTTGCCGCTTCTAATAATGTTGTGAAGTACGAGGCTCTTGTCAACGGGTTGCGTATTGCCCTCGAACTCGGGGTCCGATGCCTTGACGTTTGAGGTGACTCGCAACTCATCATTGACCAAGTGATGAAGGCCTCGAGCTACCACGACGCCAAGATGGAAGCCTACTGCAATGAAGTGCGCAAACTGGAAGACAAATTCCACGGCCTCGAGCTCAATCATATTGCTCGACGCTACAATGAAGCTACGGACGAGCTCGTAAAGATTGCATCAACTCAAAGTACTATCCCTCTGGATGTATTCTCAAGGGACCTCTTTGAGCCCTCTGTCGACTTAGGCTTGGGGGTTGGCACCACACCCTCGAAACTCGACACTGTGGCCTCGACCGAGGCCCCCTTGACCGGGGCCAAGGTCATGGAGATCAAGGGGACACCTCCGAATTGGCGAGTCGCTTTCCTCGACTGCCTCATTCGAGGGGAACTCCCGGAAGACCGGACCGAGGCTCGTCGGATCATGCGACGGGCCAAGTCCTACGTCATCTACAGTGATGGCAGGGAACTCTACAGGAGAAGCCCATCAGGCATCCTCCAGCACTGCATCACTATCGAAGATGGCAGGAGGATCCTCGAGGACATACACTCGGGGGCTTGCGGCCACCACGCAGCGCCAAGGACCCTCGTTAGCAACGCCTTTCGACAGGGTTTCTACTGGTCGATCGCCGTTTTCGACGCCATCAACATTGTCCGCTCGTGCAAGGGGTGTCAATTCTATGCCAAGCAGACGCACCTCCCAGCTCACGCCCTACAGATGATCCACGTCACCTGGCCGTTCGTGGTCTGGGGGCTCGACATCGTGGGGCCTCTCAAGAGGACTACCAAGGGGTACACGCACCTACTCGTTGCTATCGATAAGTTTACCAAGTGGATCGAGGCCCGGCCTATTGGCAACATCCGCTCCGAACGGGCGGTCGAGTTCTTCATCGACATCATCCATCGCTTCGGGGTCCTGAACGTCATCATCACTGACAACGGCACACAGTTCACTGGCAAAAAGTTCTTGGATTTCTATGATCGCCATCACATCCATGTGAATTGGTCCGTGGTTGCTCATCCTCCAACTAATGGCCAAGTCGAGCGCGCCAATGGCATGATTTTGTAGGGCCTCAAGCCAAGAATCTTCAACCGCCTTAACAAGCACGGAAAGAAATGGGCCGCAGAGCTGCCTTCGGTCCTGTGGAGCTTAAAGACAACACCTAGTCGAGCCACGGGGTTCACACCATTCTTCTTGGTCTATGGGTCTGAGGCCGTCCTCCCTACTGATCTCGAGTATGGTTCCCCTCGACTAAAGGCCTACAACGAGCAAACCAACGAAGAAGCCCTCGCAAACACCATCGACCAGCTCAAGGAGGCTCGAGATATGGCGCTGATTCACTCCGTGAGGTATCAGCAGAAACTTCGATGCTACCACGATAAACACATGCGCTCGAGGGACTTCCAAGTTGGAGACCTCGTCCTACATCGACGACAGACCAACAAGGAGCGTCACAAGCTGACTCCACCATGGGAAGGTCCATACACCGTAGCTGAGGTGCTGAAGCCCGGAACGTACAAGCTGACAAACAATAAGGGTGAAACCTTCACCAACGCATGGAATATCGAACAGCTACGTTGTTTCTACCCCTAGGGCACCGATGCCCTTGTACATTCTCGCATGTTTCGTACATTTTTGCATGACAAATATAAGAAGTACTTTTGATTATAAGTTTAAACTTGTTATTATACATGCAAGAGGTAGCCTCGACCTTGTCTCGCCAGAGTCGAGCCTCTCTCGGGGGCTAACGAGCGGGGAACCCCTAAGTTCCTAAAAATACGAACGATTTTTTCAAAAAATCGAGCGTATCCTTTTGCTTCGTAACTAAGTAGAAAACGCCTCGAACCCCCTCGAGGTCGATGAGGGCTGTCGAGTCGGGAGCTCTCCTACGCCCCAGGGCTACAGTACCTCCACTCACTCCCCCTTCGAGGGATACGAGCATGCGTTGAACACTTAGTCAAAAAGCAAAGGTCAGATGATCGAAGCTCGAGTGTCTCTTCTTTCCTTCGCTTCGACGCGCTTCACGACTAAGAGGAAAACGCCTCGAATTCCCTAAGGGTCGAGGGCTGTCGAGCTGGGAGCTCTCCTACGCCTCTGGGCTACGATACCTCCACTCGCTCCCCCCTCAAGGGATACGAGCACGCGTCGAACGGTTAGTCAAAAAAGCAAAATCTAGGCAAAAGAAAATAGAGAAGACTCGAACTTGAAATATCCAAATGCATTACGATAGATACATAGATGTTTTAAAGGCCTTCGAGGCCACGCTGAATACAAGTTACCAAAAACTAACTTATTTACACGGGCACCTTCACCCAGTTTTTTCTACAGGCCCGTTGCACCGTCTCCGCCGTCGCCCTCCTCGACAGTGTACCCTTCGTCTTCACGGGGGAGGACTTCATCCTCGAACATATTTGCCAGTGCTTCCCCTAGCCTTTCAGTGTCCTGGATCAGCCCTCGGCATCGCTCCTCGTTCTCGGCATCGGTCTTCGAGATGTCGGGGACGAAGCCTTGGGCAACGACGTCCATGTCGAAGACGAAGCCGGAGGAAACAACCGCCAGCGCGCGCTTTACGCCAGTGTGAATGTAACACCTCTGGTGTTATATTAACTAAAACATGCCATGTCATCATATGCACTGCAAAGCATTCATGTTTAAGTCAACCTTAATGTGCATTAACTAAAACAAGTTTACATTTCATAGGTTGATTGTGTTTCTAGAATATTTTGTCACATGAAATAATAAAACCCTATTTTTGAATGTCATCACAAATGCTTAGTTTATACTCTATGTACTTGAGGTGTAAACCGTGTTTACACTAGTGTCAAGCATAGTGTATAAGTCTAAGTCCAACCCTAAAAATGATTTCCATATTTAAAGTTGAATTTGGATTCCAAAGCTTACTTTCAAGTCTGGCAATTCAAATTTAAATTCAAATTGGAAATGCTATAAAAGGTTTTTCAAAAGTCAACTTGGTCAACCAAGGGTGTCATTGGGCTAATGACCTAAAAATGTCCTTGGATGATGTTTTTAATCACTAATAACCAACCAATTAAGTTAGAAACCAAATCGAGTTTGAATTCTATTTCAAAAACCCTTTATTTCAAAACATAGTTTTACCTCTTTTTCTCTAATTCAAAATCTATAAAGAATTTGGAGATACTCTAAAAATATAGTTTGTAGATCTTGACAAGATCTACAAAGTTGGTATATAAAGTTTTTCAAGTTTTCAAAAGAAATTTCAAATGAATTTGAAAATACAGTTTTTCAGCATTTGACTCCTTTTGATTTTAAAACCATAATTCAAAAATTATGCATAATTTTGGAAAATTTTGTATATAAAAACGTTTGGTTTGGAAATTTAAACATTTTATGGTTTTTAAGATTTTCAAGTTTTATTGAGAAATCAAAAGTAATTTCAAATGTTTGTTTCTAGGGTTTTATTCCCTTTTCAAATCTAATTTCAAATTTTAAAATCCAAATAGAATTTGAGGATGCTAGTTAAAGGAAAAGTGTAGCTCTTGAAAAGTTATGAAAATAATATTTTTGGAGATTTTCAAGTTCTTATATAAATTTTGGAGTAATTTGTATTTTGAAACGAATGGCATTTCTGTAATTTCTGCGAACAGTACCGAAACCTATCGTCGACCGCCATCGCCGGCTTCTCAACGCGCGCCGCCGTCCACCGCCGCGAATATCTCGGTCGCCAGCTCGCTTCGGACGCTTGAACCTTCGCCGTCGCCGTGTCGCTCATCCATGCGTCGCCAATGGCCTATAAATACCGGTCGGTCGCCGCCGTTTCTCCTCTTTCTTCTCCCCGCCGCCGTCGCCGACAACCTTGCTCCTCCGTCCGAATTCGCCGCCGTCGCTCCATCTCTGTCCGATTGCTCTTGCCAATAGCTCCGCCACATCCTCACGGTCATTTTGAGCCAGTTCGTGCTCGCTCTCCTCGCCTGAGCTGCCCGCACGCCGTCGTCTTCTCCACGGCTGGTCGCCGAGCCGCCGCGAGCGTTTTCGCCGCCGACCGCCGCACAGGGTGAATATATATTACCTTTACCCTTGCTACTGTGCTCTCCATGCTATCCTGCATCTTATGCGCACCTTGGTCGGCTTGATGCTCCACAGGAACACCGGTGACGCCGACCTTGCCATCGGAGCGCCGCCGCCGCCATCACCGCCGACGTCCGCAGCTCGACCCAGCCGCTCCGAGCCTCCATTAACGTGCGCATCAGCGCTGTGGTGAGCTCCTGCAACTGTCTGTGCCATCAATTTCATCAATCCCGTGTCGTAACCGCCGGCCACCGTAGCTCGCCGCCGGCGCGACATTGCCAGTGCCGCCGCGCGTATAGCCGCCGATGCTGGAGTTCCCGTTTAGCTTCATATAGTTGCCAAATGAGTTCGCCTGAGTGCGCTGCGTGTGTCCGTGTGGTCGTTGTCACCGGAAACAGCTCCGGTGAGCTTCAGCGCCGTGCCCTAGCTCCGCTGTGCCGCCATGGCCGCGGGCGTGGGTGCCGCCGCCGCTCTGCCGCGCCGTTAGCTACCTTGTTCGACTCCCCGTGCCAAGCTGAGTCCGATGGTCCAAGTGCGGTCGCCGGAGACCTCGCCGACGGCGAGTAATCGCCGGTTAACCGTCGGCGGGCCGTCGGTCAGCGCGGGAGTACTGTGCCGATTTTCTTTTTCTATTTTTAGAAAATGATTTAAATGCTATTTTTTTTAAAAATCATAGTAATTCACATATAGCTCCAAAAATGTTAAAAATTTTTGTGAGTGTTCTTTATGATGTCATCTACCTAGGAAAAATATGAAATGCTAAATTTGAGTACTTTTTGCATATGTTAAAATTAGCCCTTTTAATTAAAAAATGGACCTTTAATGATTTTTTAATAAATAAAATAATTGGCTTTTAATTCTGAAATTTCTTTTACCATCTAATTAGGCTAAGAGCTTTCTAAAATAAAAGGTTGGGCTTAATTTGATAACTTTAATTTTTATGCCTTTATTAATGCTTTAAATAATTACTTAATCCCTTTAGTTAAGTTTAATCATTATAGGATTTGATTGACTTTGGGATTGATTGATGACCTTGGGTCATTGACCCTAATGACCTTTGGTACTTTAATTAATTGTTTGCGCTTACCTTAATCATGTCATTAGGACTTAATTAACGTTATTTTATGTGTTTAATTAATTTCTTAAATGGCATAGTTAACCCTAATGAGTTTTATAAACGAAATTTTGTTGGCTTGCAACTTTATCGTGAAGAAAAGTTATACTCAAGCCCTTAATCTGATCGAGCATCCATCGAGCATCATATTTACTATTCCATCATGTTAAAGCATATTAATTATCGAATAGCTTCCGTTGACGGAGAGTTAACGTTGTCGCCCAGATCCGAAGGAAGAGCAGATTCAGGAATTGGGAGTTGATCCAGAGTTTGAGACCGTCTACCCCGAACATCAAGGCAAGCCCCGGATGCATTCAAACCCTATTGTATTTATAAAAGTTTTATCGCTTCAGATATGATATGTTGCATTAAGTAATAGGAGTTGAGTGGAAACCAACCAATTGCATTATCTGTCTTATTTCCTTATTCCTTGTTACCTGCTTTGAAAGATAAGTAGTAATGCTTAGCCCTGCTTATTTAGTTAAATGTTCAAAGGTAAAAGAATGAAAAAGATGAGTTTGGTTTTCTTGTTGGAATCTTGATAATAGTAATAAATCAAGTCTGGACGGCAAACTTGCACTGGGAATGGAGTCCCTCTGTAGTATTTCCGTTTGTTGATACCCTAGGTCCCGTCCGTTGGTGAACTGGTGATATCGAGAATTTAGAAATCCACATGCATGAAGTGATATACGGATGGTTGGAGCCGTGTATATCATGGAGTGACCTATCGTGGGGCCAGAGATCCCATATGTGTCATAGTATGTTTTGCTGTGGGTTTAAGTTCCCACGTATCTTGGTACGCTAGGCCGCAGAGCTCACGTGTATCATGTGGTGATATATGGCTGCGGTTGTTATCCTAGTATATCAGTTCATCTGGGGTGCATCGGAGTTAAAGTCTCTGGTATTCCAGTGACCTAGGTCCCAGCTGGGTATGAAAATGGATTCGAATCGCCGTTGCTTCTCGGAGAAGAAGACTCGATCGGTGTTCATCATCGTAGTAACAACTTGAACAAAGATTAAGGTTTAATAATGAAGTTGGTTGATAATTGGAGCTAGTCCAAGCAAACTTTACTTTTTGTTAAGCCTTTTCGCAAAATTTTTTATCTCTTACAAGCCTTACCTTGTCCCTCTAGCCTGCATTTCTTGAGTCTCCACCCCTCTTTTTCGTCGGGTCAGTCTTGTTGAGTACTTTTGTACTCAGGGTTTGTTGAAACCTTGTTGCAGGTGAGCCTCATGGGCAGGAGTGTTTTACATCCAGCTGCATGACAGTCATTGAGGAAAGCGACGACGAGTAAGATGTTTAGCTCTTGGGCAGAGCTTATCATTTGGTACTGTAATAAAGTTATCTACTGCTACCCCACTACTATTATGGTTTGTACAATTTAAACTTATGGTTGTAAATATTTGAAACTCAAGGGTTTGTAAACTTATGTTATTGTAAGTCTTCCGCTGTTTTACTCTGATGTATATTACTTATATCAAACTGTTATAATACTGCAATGTCTTTCTATAACGATTGATCCTGCTCGGAGAATTGTGGATGATTCGGGATTTACCCGACAGACTTTTTAAGTCGTATGGAACACAGTCATGGTTATTTGGAGTCTGTTTAGACAAAAATCATGTGTGTGGGCCACATGATTTAGAAGGTTCTGCCACAGCTGGTATCGGAGCCGGATCGTTGTTAAGAAGAGTTGTTGTAGTATTCTTTTGTGAAAACTTCAAAAGTTTTGAGTCAAATAATTTTAACTTGATTATTTTGGGTCCAAATTGCTTATTCCTTATCTATGATTCTTTCTATCGACCTTTATTCTGATTTTACAAAATGTGGTGGTGGAATAGCATATTATATTGTCCTATGTCATAAAAGTTATTTATATGTAAGTGTTGCTTTACAACTCTTTTACGTTTAGATCGTAAGTTCGTTCATGCATCATGCTTAATTAATCTGTTTAATTACTTTTCCCTTTAATGTGGTTTAGGTTAAGTAGTATCAATCCTTTTCATGCTAACCTTTAGATTTCTCTCTATCTATCCCTATCTCTCATGACCTATCTTGCTTCAGGATGGCCATTACCAAGCAAACTCCTTGTAAGAGCACTGCACCAAAGGGGGTACCTCGACATCAATTAGCCCCCAGATATGAGATCGGTGAAAGCAGTAGCAATCCGCATCCGGATCCCCAAGCTGAAATAGCAAGGCTTAGGTCCGAGTTGGAGAGGGCTGAAGCCGATAGGATAGAAGAGGCCGCCGAGATTACTCAGTTGAGGCGATCCTGGAAACATATGAAGCACCAAAGAAATGATGCTTGGGCACGAGAAGATGCAGCAAATAATCGTATCCAAGAACTTGAGGATTATGTGGAAGATTTGGAGGAATATGCGGAGGAAGCTGATGATGAATGTGTGAGGTTAAATAACTTATTGGATCCTGAATATCAAAGACAGGTAGTCCAGGATGACCTTGGTCTTGTAATGGGTCAGGATGAGGAAGAGGAAGACCCTGAAGAACTAGAATCTGTCGATGATGATGTCATCGATGAAGAAGAAGAAAACCAAATGGATATAGAGAATGAAGATGAAGAAGATGTTATGGAAGAAGAAGATCCAGAGATAGTAGAGGAAGAGCCTGAAGAGGCGGAAGATCCTGAAGAGGAAGAGGATCCTGAGGAGGATGAATAAGGAGATTTGAAAGTAAGATGTGTAATATATCCTTTTCTTGTTTTCTAAAGCCAAGTAGGTGTGGAAAGTCTTGCCGGAGTGCAGACTGTTGTAATAAAAATAGTGTATCATAAGTGTGTTGCACTATTGTAATATCTCCTTATGAAACCCCATAAGGTTTTGTGAATAAAGTGTAGTTTGTTTATCAACAGATGCCTGCTCACACCCGTTCTCGTGATGCTGCTGGCTCATCTCATGATGGAGGTGATATCCCAAATCCTCCACCAGTCCCACCCACTCTAGCTGATGCAGTTGCAGCATTAGTCACTGCAACAACAATGATGGCTCAAAATCAGAATCAGAATGCCAGGCAGGGAAATCATGGTCGGAACAATAGAAATGAAACCACATATGTGGATTTCACAGACACCCGTCCTCCGGTTTTCACCAGAGTAGATGAACCCATGGAGGCCGATGATTGGCTCCGCACTATGGAGCAGAAGTTTGGACTGATCGAATGCACAAAGTATCAGAAGTCCATGTTTGCAGCCCAGCAGTTGAGAGGTACTGCAGGGGCTTGGTGGGTAAATTTTGTTGCTGCTCAGCCCGAAGGCCATCGTATTACTTGGACTGAGTTTCGTGAAGCCTTTCGAGCACATTTTATTCCTGATGGAATCATGACCATAAAGCTTGAAGAATTTCTTTCTTTGAGGCAAGGTGATATGTCGGTAATGCAATATTTGGCAAATTCAATAACTTGTCTCAATATGCATCAGACTATGTTAGTACTGACCGTAAAAAGAAAGAGTGTTTCCTCTGAGGTCTGAATAGTAAAATTCAGAGAATGATGATGGGGAATCCAAATGCCACTTTTCATGAGGTAGTGAATATTGCTATATCCTATGAAGATAAGAATCGTCAGCATCTGGAAACTAAGAAGAAGAAAAGTGTACCCTCTGGATTTTCTGGTGGTAACCCAAAACGCCAGAAAATAATCTATCACCCTCAGAATCATTTTCGTCCGCCTTACCGTCCACCCCAATACCAAGCACAGCAACAGACATTCGCTCGTCCTGCTGCTAATCTTTCATATCCACGACAGCCGAATGCCCCTGGTGTTCGCAACCCTAATTTTCAGCCACCAATCTTCCCATGTTATAACTGTGGTAAGCCTGGTCATTTTTCAAGGAATTGCCCGCATCCGAGGCAGTATAACTCTTATGTCCCTAGGACTTTTGCACCACAACAACAATCACGGAATCAGCATAAGGCAGGAAATCAGAAAGTGTCGAATAATAAGAATGAGAAGAAGTCTGGTAGAGTGTTCTACACTCAAATTGGGGAAATCCTAGAAGGAGAGCCCGTCATGATGGGTACGTTTCCTGTTGCTGATCATCCTGCAATTCTGCTTTTCGATTCTAGTGCATCTCATACATTCATTAATGGTACATTTGTTAAGACACATGAAATTCCAATAATGGGGACGAAAGAATAGTTCTTTATACAATCGCCTGGGGGGCGTATGTGTACTAAAGAAATGGTACATGATGTGCCAGTAAGTTTGGGTGGATACATTTTTCCTACTAATATGATAATATTAAAGGATCAGGATATAGATGTGGTCCTAGGTATGAATTGGATGAAACGGCATGGTGCTGTGATAGACATACTGAATAGAACTGTGAGATTGAACATACCCAATTGCAAAACTTCACTTCTTATCCAACTTCCGACACTTAAAAGGAATGTTCAAAAGGTATGTGCAACTTCTGTAAAAGAGATTCAGGAGATACCAGTGGTTTGTGAGTTTCCTCATGTATTTCCCGATGAGTTACCGGGTTTACCTCCTGATAGAAAGGTGGAATTTAGAATTGATTTGAAGCCTGGTACTGCTCTAATATCTAGAAGAGCTTATCGGAATGCACCACCTGAGTTAGCAGAGCTTAAGACTCAATTGCAAGAGCTATGAGATAAAGGTTTTATTCAACCTAGCTCGTCGCCTTGGGGATGTCCTACTCTCTTTGTAAAAAAAAGATCAAAGTTTGAGGTTATGTGTGGATTATCGTCCCTTGAATGAGGTAACAATTAAAAATAAGTATCCTCTACCCCGCATTGATCTGCTTTTTGATCAATTAGCGGAAGCAAAGGTGTTCTCTAAGATTGATCTTCGATCTGGGTATCATCAAATCAAGATTCGCCCAGAAGATGTTCCCAAGATTGCTTTTACCACTCGGTACGATCTGTATGAATATTTGGTTGTCTTTTGGACTTACCAATGCACCGGCCTATTTCATGTATTTGATGAACTCAGTGTTCATGCCAGAACTTGATAAGTTTGTGGTTGTCTTTATTGATGACATATTGATATATTCCAAAAATAAAGAAGAACATGCTGAACACCTCAGAATTGTTCTGCAGCGTTTAAGGGAACATCAATTGTATGTCAAGTTTAGCAAGTGTGAGTTTTGGCTGAGAAAAGTGAAATTTCTTGGACATGTTTTATCAGACAAGGGTGTGGCTGTTGATCCTAGTAAAGTAAAAGATATACTTGATTGGGAACCACCAAAGACCGTGCATCAAGTTCAAAGTTTTCTAGGAATGGCGGGTTATTACCGTCGTTTCATATCTGATTTCTCAAAGATATCAAAGCCAATAACTGAGTTGTTGAAAAATTATGTTAAGTTTAATTGGTCACCTGCCTGTGAAGAGGCATTTCAGAAATTAAAGAAAGTGATGACTACTGCCCCTATCTTAGCACAGCCAAACATTGAGAAGCCATTTGATGTTTATTGTGATGCTTCTGGTATTGGTATTGGATGTGTGTTGATGCAAGAGGGGAGAGTTATTGCTTATGCTTCTAGACAGTTGAAGAAGCATGAGGAGCATTATCTAACACATGATTTGAAATTGGCAGCTGTTGTCCATGCCTTAAAAATATGGCGACATTATATGTGGGGTAATAAATGTAATATTTACAGTGATCACAAGAGTTTGAAATACATATTCACTCAAGATGAGTTGAATATGAGGCAAAGGAGATGGTTAGAATTAATCAATGATTATGACTTGAAAATATATTACCATCCTGGTAAAGCAAATGTAGTGGCTGATGCACTTAGTCGGAAAAGTCATTATCATTGTTTAACGGTGAAGCCTTTGGATATCTCTATATGTCATGACATAGAAAAGTTGGGTATAGAGATGGTACAACAAGGAAGCTTGTCTAACATTATTGTTGAGACAACCCTCAGAGATCAAAATTATTGCTGCACAGAGGAGTAATAAAGGCATTAAACATATGAAAAAGAAAGTTAAAAGAGAAAGGATCTCTTGTTTCACAATTGATGAAGCAGATGTCTTATGGTATAAGAATCGTCTGGTCATACCAAAAATTCCGGAGTTGCAACAAAAGATTCTGGATGAAGCACATCTTTTAAAGTTTTCTATTCATCCAGGAAGTAATAAGATGTATCATGATCTGAAACAGAAATTTTGGTGGACCAAGATGAAGATAGAAATTGCTAAATATGTGGCTCAGTGTGACACTTGTCAGAAAGTCAAAGCTGTACATTTGAAGTCAGCAGGAGAACTTCAACCATTACCCATTCCAGCTTGGAAATGGAAAGATATCAGTATGGATTTTATAGTGGGTCTACCCAGGACAATAAGAGGTTTTGATTCAATTTGGGTTATAGTGGATCGACTCACAAAAACGGCACATTTTCTTCCAGTTCAAAGTATAAATTCAACTTCACAATATGCCAGATTGTATTTTGAGTGCATCATAAGTCTTCATGGGGTACCCAAGACCATTGTTTCTGATAGAGGCACGCAGTTTGTCTCCCAGTTTTGGAAGCAGTTACACAAGTCTTTAGGTACTGACCTTTTGCACAGTACAGCCTACCATCCACAAACAGGAGGTCAGACTGAAAGAGTAAATCAAATACTTGAAGATATGTTGAGAGCATGTGTTCTTAATTTTCCAGAAAAATGGGATGAGTGTTTGCCTTTAGCAGAGTTCTCTTACAACAATAGTTATCAAGAAAGTATAAAAATGGCACCATTTGAAGCATTATATGGTCGCAGATGTAGAACTCCGTCTAAGTGATAATTCCTTCTGTGAGTTGTAACTTCTCTATGTGAGTGGTACAATTCCTTTCCCTTATAAATTTAGTTGGAGTGTATTTTCCTGACACATTTCCTTTTCCATTACTTCACGCAAGGCTTTAAATCTCGGGACGAGATTTCTTTAAGGGGGAAAGGCTGTAACACCTCTGGTGTTATATTAACTAAAACATGCCATGTCATCATATACACTGCAAAGCATTCATGTTTAAGTCAACCTTAATGTGCATTAACTAAAACAAGTTTACATTTCATAGGTTGATTGTGTTTCTGGAATATTTTGTCACATGAAATAATAAAACCCTATTTTTGAATGTCATCACAAATGCTTAGTTTATACTCTATGTACTTGAGGTGTAAACCGTGTTTACACTAGTGTCAAGCATAGTGTATAAGTCTAAGTCCAACCCTAAAAATGATTTACATATTTGAAGTTGAATTTGGATTCCAAAGCTTACTTTCAAGTCTGGTAATTCAAATTTAAATTCAAATTGGAAATGCTATAAAAGGTTTTTCAAAAGTCAACTTGGTCAACCAAGGGTGTCATTGGGTCAATGACCTAAAAATATCCTTGGATGATGTTTGTAATCACTAATAACCAACCAATTAAGTTAGAAACCAAATCGAGTTTGAATTCTATTTCAAAAACCCTTTATTTCAAAACCTAGTTTTACCCCCTTTTCTCTAATTCAAAATCTATAAAGAATTTGGAGATACTCTAAAAAGATAGTTTGTAGATCTTGACAAGAGCTACAAAGTTGGTATATAAAGTTTTTCAAGTTTCCAAAAGAAATTTCAAATGAATTTGAAAATACAGTTTTTCAGCATTTGACCCCTTTTGATTTTAAAACCATAATTCAAAAATTATGCATAATTTTGGAAAATTTTGTATCTGAAAAAGGTTTGGTATGAAAGTTAAACATTTCATAGTTTTTAAGATTTTCAAGTTTTATTGAAAAATCAAAAGTAATTTCAAAAGTTTGTTTCTAGGGTTTTATTCCCTTTTCAAATCTGATTTCAAATTTTAAAATCCAAATAGAATTTGAGGATGCCAGTTAAAGGAAAAGTGTAGCTCTTAAAAAGTTATGCAAATGATATTTTTGGAGATTTTCAAGTTCTTATATAAATTTTGGAGTAATTTGTATTTTGAAACGAATGGCATTTCTATAATTTCTGCGAACAGTACCGAAACCTATTGTCGGCCGCCATCGCCGGCTTCTCCACGCGCGCCGCCGTCCACCGCCATGAATATCTCGG
Source organism: Bothriochloa decipiens (assembly GCA_023333625.1). Taxonomy (NCBI): domain Eukaryota; kingdom Viridiplantae; phylum Streptophyta; class Magnoliopsida; order Poales; family Poaceae; genus Bothriochloa; species Bothriochloa decipiens. Next base: position 9,781,337 of record CM041631.1, on the reverse strand, counting down.
TCACCAGCTCGCTTCGGACGCTTGAACCTTCGCCGTCGTCGTGTCGCTCATCCATGCGTCGCCAATGGCCTATAAATACCGATCGGTCGCCGCCGTTTCTCCTGTTTCTTCTCCCCGCCGCCGTCGCCGACAACCTTGCTCCGCTGTCCGAATTCGCCGCCGTCGCTCCATCTCTGTCCGATTGCTCTTGCCAATAGCTCCACCACATCCTCACGGTCATTTTGAGCCAGTTCGTGCTCGCTCTCCTCGCCCGAGCTGCCCGCACGCCGTCGTCTTCTCCACGGCCGGTCGCCGAGCCGCCGCGAGCGTTTTTGCCGCCGACCGCCGCACAGGGTGAATATATATTACCTTTACCCTCGCTACCATGCTCTCCATGCTATCCTACATCTTATGCGCACCTTGGCCGGCTTGATGCTCCACAGGAACACCGGTGACGCCGACCTTGCCATCGGAGCGCCGTCGTCGCCATCACCGCCGACGTCCGCAGCTCGACCCAGCCACTCCGAGCCTCCATTAACGTGCGCATCAGCGCTGTGGTGAGCTCCTGCATCTGTCTGTGCCATCAATTTCATCAATCCCATGTCGTAACCGCCAGTCACCGTAGCTCGCCGCCAGCGCGACGTTGCCAGTGCCGCCGCGCGTAGCCGTCGATGCTGGAGTACCCGTTTAGCTTCATATAGTTGCCAAATGAGTTCGCCTGAGTGCGCTGCGTGTGTCCGTGTGGTCGTTGTCACCAGAAACAGCTCCGGTGAGCTTCACCGCCGTGCTCTAGCTCCGCCGCGCCGCCATGGCCGCCGGCGTGGGTGCCGCCGCCGCTCTGCCGCGTCGTTAGCTACCTTGTTCGACTCCCCGTGCCAAGCTGAGTCCGATGGTCCAACTCCGGTCGCCGGAGACCTCGCCGACGGCGAGTAATCGCCGGTCAACCGTCGGCGGGCCGTCGGTCAGTGCGGGAGTATTGTGCCGATTTTCTTTTTCTATTTTTAGAAAATAATTTAAATGCTATTTTCTTTGAAAAATCATAGTAATTCATATATAGCTCTAAAAATTTTAAAAAATTTTGTGAGTGTTCTTTATGATGTCATCTACCTGGAAAAAATATGAAATGCCAAATTTGAGTACTTTTTGGATATGTTAAAATTAGCCCTTTTAATTGAAAAATGGACCTTCAATGATTTTTTAATAAATAAAATAATTGGCTTTTAATTCTGAAATTTCTTTTACCATCTAATTAGGCTAAGAGCTTTCTAAAATAAAAATTTGGGCTTAATTTGATAACTTTAATTTTTATGCCTTTATTAATGCTTTAAATAATTAATTAATCCCTTTAGTTAAGTTTAATCATTGTAGGATTTGATTGACTTTGGGATTGATTGATGACCTTGGGTCATTAACCCTAATGACCTTTGGCACTTTAATTAATTGTTTGCGCTTACCTTAATCATGTCATTAGGACTTAATTAACGTTATTTTATATGTTTAATTAATTTCTTAAATGGCATAGTTAACCCTAATGAGTTTTATAAACGAAGTTTTGTTGGCTTGCAACTTTATCGTGAAGAAAAGTTGTACTCAAGCCCTTAATCTGATCGAGCATCCATCGAGCATCATGTTTACTATTCCATCATGTTAAAGCATATTAATTATCGAATAGCATCCGTTGACGGAGAGTTAACGTTGTCGCCCAGATCCGAAGGAAGAGCAGATTCAGGAATTGGGAGTTGATCCAGAGTTTGAGACCGTCTACCCCGAACATCAAGGCAAGCCTCGGATGCATTCAAACCCTATTCTATTTATAAAAGTTTTATCGCTTCAGATATGATATGTTGCATTAAGTAATAGGAGTTGAGTGGAAACCCACCAATTGCATTACCTGTCTTATTTCCTTATTCCTTGTTACCTGCTTTGAAAGATAAGTAGTAATGCTTAGCCCTGCTTATTTAGTTAAATGTTCAAAGGTAAAAGAATGAAAAAGATGAGTTTGGTTTTCTTGTTGAAATCTTGATAATAGTAATAAATCGAGTCCGGACGGCAAACTTGCACTGGGAATGGAGTCCATCTGTAGTGTTTCCATGTGGTGATATATGGCTGCGGTTGTTATCTCGGTATATCGGTTCATCTAGGGTGCATCGGAGTTAAAGTCTCTGGTATTCCAGTGACCTAGGTCCCAGCTGGGTATGAAAATGGACTCGATCGGTGTTCATCATCGTAGTAACAACTTGAACAAAGATTAAGGTTTAATAATGAAGTTGGTTGATAATTGGAGCTAGTCCAAGCAAACTTTACTTTCTGTTAAGCGTTTCAGTAAAATTTCTTATCTCTTACAAGCCTTACCTTGTCCCTCTAGCCTGCATTTCTTGAGTCTCCACCCCTCTTTTTCGTCGGGTCAGTCTTGTTGAGTACTTTTGTACTCAGGGTTTATTGAACCCTTGTTGCAGGTGAGCCTCATGGGTAGGAGTGTTTTACATCCTGCTGCATGACAGTCATCGAGGAAAGCGACGACGAGTAAGATGTTTAGCTCTTGGGCAGAGCTTATCATTTGGTATTGTAATAAAGTTATCTACTGCTACCCCACTACTATTATGGTTTGTACAATTTAAACTATGGTTGTAAATATTTGAAACTCAAGGGTTTGTAGACTTATGTTATTGCAAGTCTTCCGCTGTTTTACTCCGATGTATATTACTTATATCAAACTGTTGTAATATTGCAATGTCTCTCTATTACGATTGATCCTGCTCGGAGAATTGTGGATGATTCGGGATTTACCCGACAGACTTTTTAAGTCGTATGGAATACAGTCATGGTTATTTGGAGTCTGTTTAGACAATAATCATGCGTGTGAGCCACATGATTTAGAAGGTTCTACCACAGTGAAGCGCCTCTCGCACGCGATCCCGAAGGGTAGCGTCAAGGTAGTAGAGACGGTTGACGAGCGCGGCTCCCGGGACATCTTCTTCGGCCTCCTCGATGGGCCCAACCTCCCAGGAGGTGGAGAGCCTGTTGATGGCAATCCGAAACCTGCCGAGAAGTGCCCCCTCTGCCTCGAGGCTCTCCTGCAGCACCTTGGCGGCAGCCTGAGTGGAAAGCAGCTCGGCCTCCAGGCCTGAAAGACAAAACAAGGGTTAAGCAAGTCATACGGGAAGGAATAGGCCAAAGCCCACCAAGGAACTTACTGGCACAGCGGGTCTCGAGGGCACTGCGGTCCCCCAGCACGGCGTCGCGCTCCGCCCAAACCTCGTCCCACTCCCGCTGCGCCTCCTTGAAGGCTCGGGTCACCTCCGTCTTCTCGCACCGGAGGGTCTCGAGGGCGCCGCCAGCCAAGATGATGGCTTGCTCCTTCTCTTGAAGGGTAGCCTTCATCGCCTCGAGCTTGGTCTCCAGGCTGTCAGCTCAACCCTTCTCCTCCTTGATCAAGGCGGAGAGGGTGTCACACACCGTGGAGACTTTAGCCAAATTGGCCTCGAGCAAGCGGATACGCTCCACGGAGCCTCAAGCCTCCTCCGCGAGCAACTTGACGTGCTCCTGCGCGCGAGTGCCCTCGCTCTTGGCCTTCTTTGCCTCATCCTTGGCCGCGTAGGCCTCCTCCTTGGCCTACTTTAGCTCCTCCATGGCTCGGGTGGCTTCGCCTCGAGCTACTCCAGCGTCCTCCCTCGCCCGGGCGGCTTCCTCCTTGGCCTTGGCAGCCTCCTCCTTGGCCTGCTTCAATTCCTCCTCGACCTCGGCCACCCTGCTCTGTGCAGATCGGCCGGCCTTGAGTTGGCGAAGCACTTCCTCCTTACTGTTTTGCATCTCATGGAGGAAGTATGACTTGGAGTGGGAACGCCTTCGCAAGTCCTGGAAACGAGAAATCGAGGGTTAAGGCGATCCATACAGGAAAAGCCAAAAACCGTACGTGATCCAAGCAAGGACTTACCATGAGACTCTGGTCGAGATCCCCAACGAGCTTGACACCCAGCTTGAGGAAATGTTGTAGCCACGCCTGGGACTGCTCCACGCCCTCCCAGTGCTCGACCTCCGTTGGGTCATCCATCTCGATCCTGGGAGCGCTGGAGTCGCCGAGCTCTTGGAGCAAGACATGCTCCTTGCTCCAATGAGAGAAGAGCGTCTTGACCTTGGTTTGTGCCAAGGATGCAATCTCCTCCACCACGTCACATGGGGCACCGTGCTACACGGCGTCGGTGCCTCCCAGCCCAGGGTCGGACGTTCACCTCCTCCTCAACGGGCCAGGAGCCCCCAACGCGATGGCAGCTGCCATCTCCTTTGACCGCTTTGCCTGTGGACCAGAAACCGCTGGCTCCTCCGACGGCGCGGCTGACGGCTACGGTGGCTGGCTCGACGCTGGCTCAGGCGCCTCCTGAGGTGGCGGAGGGGACGAGGCCTTCGCTTCCTCCAACGCCACGTCCTGTGGCACCGGCAGGTCCACCATCGACACGTCTGCCGGTGGGCTTGGTGCCGAGGTCTCCTCCTCGAGCTGCGTCGAGGGTTTCAGCGTCGCTTCTTGTAGCAGCTCGTCGAGGGTGATCACAGACACTCACTGTTTCGGGAGTCCCGAGACCTCCCCCGCCTTCGATGGTTGGGGTAGCTCCTGCGCCGGCAAGTCTAGCAACATCGGTTCCCCCTTCTGCGTCTGCTGCTCTTGCTGATGCAGGGGTCAGCCCCCGATCAGTTCCACCTCCTGCCACTCCTGCGGCTCCCTCTTCTCCTCCTGCTGCGTCTGCGGCAACTCCTCTTCCTGCAGGGCCTCTTGCTCCTGCTTCCGCTGGCTCTCCAACTCATGTAGCCCCACCGGCCACGGCTTTCACTCCCCGTCGAGGAGGAAGGTGCGATGACCTCCTCACCCTCGATGGCCTCCTCACCCTCGAGGTTGATGGGGGCTACCTCTGTTCCTGGCTCGTGGTCCTCGAGGACTCCCGCCTCGAGCATGGAAATGGAAGCCTCGGGTTGGCCCAGGTCAGGAGCTCCTGACGTCGGGACTCCGCTCCCTGGTGCCGGGCCGAGCTCGGGGACCACGAACGTCGACATCGATTCACAACATACATAGTTCGCACATAGTTTAAAACATCGGAGTTCGAAATAAGTTATTACAAACCAAGTTCAAATTTGAAATAAAGAGGAAGCGATTTAGTTCAAATCCACACACACACTTAGTTCAAATACAATGCCAGGTCCTCAGTCAATATCCAACAAAAGCATAAGGTAGAGTAGAGTGACCATGCCCAAGGTCCAGTCATCACCCAACGTGGGATAGAAGCAGTGCTGACAGTAGCCATAAAACATCTCACCATCTGCAACAACATGGGAAATAAAACCCTGAGTACGAGAATGTACTCAGCTAGACTTACCCGTCATAAACTAAAAATAAATTGACTCCAAGGGGTATGCAAGGCTATATAAGTAGGATAGTTGACTCATAAGTTGCAGAAAAGCTTGCATTAAAGAAAGATTTGACCATAACCTTTTAGCATTATATTTTAATTTGATTAACCTTATAATGCTAAATTAGCACCTGTACTAAACAAGCATGGTAATAATTATTCAACAAGAATAGTAACCAATTCCGGTTGAGTGCCTTTCAACATCATGGCTCAACCATCTCATCTCTTTATTCAAGTTATTACTACGATGCCGCTGCTCAAGTCAAGTTTTCACTGTCCAGGAACGATGGCGATTATAATCGATTACTAACCAGCTGGTGGGGTATTCCTCACACAAACCACACTCACCCGCTAAGGTGAGCTACAGATCACCGAAGATTTAATTCGGATAAGTCGTGGGATCAACAGGTACCATCGTATCCAGGAACCGCCCGGCTGCCTTATTCAGGGTGACCCTGACCTCGGACTTACTCTCCGCGTAACCCATGGTCTCCCATCTTCTCCAATACGATGCGTACAGTAGGTTGACTCCCGGTCCAAATCAAACTCAGGCTTCGCGGTCAGAACGACTTATCCTTCCAGCTAAATGTGAGGCATAAATTCAATATGACTTGAGGACGTACAACAGACGGGGTCCTAGTTTGACACAGACGGGATAACCTCACCGAACCTCTAGTTCAGTCTCAACACCAATCCCGCCCGGTCTCAATTTATTATCTCCACAAGGTTATCCAAGATAACAATGTATTCAACCATTCCGAGTAACCACCTATAACTCGCGGATGACAGGAAATCACCCGACTTCTATCGATCTAGTTTAAGCAGGGCTAAGCAGATAATCGCACCTAAACCTAATAGGGTTGGAGTATAACAGTGGCAAGGAATATAAGTAATGCAGCAACGGTATAAAACAACGCCTATAACTTAATGCATCAAACAAGTAAATGACTCAAGTTAGATATTTTGCAAACCATAGGGAGAATGTTTCGGGGCTTGCCTTTCAGGAACGAGTTTGGCTGGTGGTCGGGACACTCAGGAAGATCAACCTTGGGATCCTCTTCTGCTGCTATCTCCCACACCACAGTTTCCTACTGGCCCTCCTCTTCTGGTGCTCCGGGAACTACCGTTTCGAGCTCTGACGATCCTGTATGATGCATAGTGCATATGAATACTACGAATATATAAAAATACAATGTACATGCTGACAGTGAATGAATGCTCGATTGAATATAAATGACATGATTTTAAAACATATAAGATAAGCACATGTCATCTGTATTCTCTTCTACAAACAATCCTTTAAACAAGCCTCGCATTACGGTTTACTTACACATTAAAAGGAATTATAAACAACTATTGTTTTTCACACTACCCTCTACTGAACCAAAACCAATAACAAATTATACACATCATAAATAATAGAAAAAGCATTATTACACACATGAAATAATAACTTAAAGCATTATTAATAATTGAAAGAAATCAGGGCAGAACTACAATATGACTTTAGATTACTTAGAAAATTCTATAAAAATTATAAAAGTTTAAGCATACCTAATGTAGACTACCATAAATTTTTCAAGCCAAAACAGTAAGTACTTTATCCTACACAAAAATGACAAGGCAGCATAATTCAATGGGCATAAAATACTTTGTACATAGAAATATGTCAAACAACAGATCTCAGAACATTCTTAGCTCTAGATTGATATAAAAACATTCTCCAAAAAGTTTCATGCACAAATCACTTATATATTATTTATTATAAATTATTTATCATCTAATGGAAAAAGGCACCATAAATAAACAAAATAATATTTGAACATGATATAGCCTTTCAACATTTTTCACAGATAGAGCATGACATCAGAAGACTAACAAACTTGGTTTCACATTTTTCTGAGCAACAGGGAATTACTTATGCATTTTCCAAGATAAAAACAATTAATAGGGATAAATAATTTATACAGAAAAGTATCACAAATTTCATATTTCATATTTTTCATGCATAGATCTTTTTATAAGAAAAATACTACAAGTTGAACCAACTCATTTGGACTAAAAATGAGAAAGTTATGATTTTTCAAAACTTTTATCAAATTATGGAAAATCTATTTTCGAAAACTAACTGAACTGAAAATGCTACGCGTACCCGACATGTACCCAGCGACTTGACTCTGCTAAGTGCACATGACGCTGTGCACCCAGACCGAACCTATGATGACGTCAGTGCTGACATCATGCTGACGTCACCACGGGACCCACACGTCAGCGGGACACAGCGGGGAACCGGTCGCCGGCCGACGGCATCTCGCCGGCGGCGAGGTCTCCGGTGACACTACAGCCATCACTCGACTTGTCTCAGCAGCGCGGACTCATTGGTGTACAAGATGCAAGTTATTAGCGCGGTTTTGACCGTCGGCCACGCGCGACGGCGGACGGCGGCGAGGCTCGACGGTGAGCTCGCCGGAATCGGTCACGGCGGGACACAAGGGCTTGCCTACCAGCTACAGCAGACCAAGGCGACTCAGATTAGCTAGTCAATGAGACGAAATACTGGCCAAAACGACGACAGCGAGGTACGCCGATGAGCGGCGGCGCGACCCGCGACGGCGGTCGGCCAAATCCGACGGACTCGAACCCTAATCGGTCCCATTAGCTACACCAACCTACACTACTCGAGCAGGAGAATACGATGTGCAAGCTAATGGAGGGAGAGAGTGGTTGTTGGCCACGGCAGACCGCGCGGCGGTCGAGGCGGCCATGACCGGCGAAAGGGGAATCAGTCGATTTGACCTATACCTTATGGCTCGAGGGCAGGGAACGCGCGCAGGACGTGTCCCATGTCAAGGCGGAGCTGCTGGCGAGTTAAGGGCAAAATGTGTCAAGGCTATGAGGTGCGGTGGCGGTGCGAGCTCGCGGCGGCGAAAATGGCGGGCTCCGCGTCCGCTTGAGCTCGGGAAGAGGAAGGCGAGGTGAGGAGGGGCGTCTGGTGAAAGAGAAGAGAGCGGGGGGAAAGAATGACGCGGTCGTGAATCCTTGAAGCGGACGCTCGCGCTCGGACAGGCGGAGCGTGGCATCGGGCTTCGACGAGCGCGTGGCGCGCATGCGAGCGGAGCGGGGCTGAGCGGAGGGCGAGTGGGCGAGCGGTGGGGCCAAGCCGAGTGCGGGCGTGCGGCGCGTGCGAGCGGCGCTCGGATGGGGAGGCCACACAGCGGACAGCGGCGTCGCCCGGCGTACGGACGCCACGCGGACGGCGTTGGCGCGGACAGCGTCACGAGGAAGAAGAAGAGAGGACGAAGAAGAGACTGGCAGGTGGGTCCCACTGCGTCAAGATTCATGCAGAACCTGATTTCCTCCATATTTTCCAAACTAATCCAAATTTTGAACACTTTTAAAAGATGAAATGTTCCTTTTGATGAGTAGAACATTTCATTTTTAAACATCAAAGCCTAATTCTGCCTAGAATTTGAATTTCAAAAATGGGGATTTAAAATCCATTTAAAATTAAAAGAAAATCATTTTTATAAACTATTTTTGACATTTTTGACCCACTTCGAAGCCTTTTCAAGAAATGACCCCAAAATAAGTTTTGCTCCAAATAATTTTCTCTACAAACTTCATTTAACACTCAACCCCAAACAAGCAACCTATCACACAGCTCTAGTTCAAATCAAGTAAGCACATATTTCAAATTTATCATTTCATGTAACAATGATGATGCAATGAGATGGTTATGCTCATGATATGTAAGATAATGCATGCCTAACACCAGGGTGTTACAGCCCTTCCCCCCTTAAAGAAATCTCGCCCCGAGATTTAAGTAGACTAACCATTCTTTATGAAAATCGGGATATACTTCTTTTAAATAGTCATCCACGGTGGACATCCCCTCGACGGACACCGGTACCTCTCGAGCACCTCGGGTGCAACCACGGGAAGCATCTCGTACAACCGTAGCGGGTGCTCCATCAAGGGGAGCACCCGTCGATGGTGGAAGGCCGAGACCACCACACCCGCCGTTAGGCCCGCCTCTCGAAGGGTCTTCATAGCGGCGACGAGGGGTCGAAGTCGAGGTTGGAGATCCCCCGTCACACCGTGCGGCCAGTTGAATGGCCGCTTGGTGATGAGCCGCCCGGTGTACGACGGGAGGTAGCCTCCGTCGTTGCGGAGGTAGAACCACTGCTCGTCCCACCGGGAGTGTTGGACATCAGCCCGGTGGGGATGTATTCACGTGGCACCTCTGATTTGCTGGTCTTCAACACGATGTTGAGGCTGCCCGCTCTGACGACCCGCCTCACGCCTGGTTCCACCGGAGAGGCGAACCACTCCCCCTTGTAGAGGTGGAGCCACAGCTCCCAGTGTGGCGCCGTCCCCAAGTAGCCCTCGCAGACGTCCGCGAAGATGGCGGCGTTGGAGATGGCGTTGGGGGAGAAATGTTGGAGCTCGACGCCGTAGAAGTTCGTCAGCCCCCGCATGAACTCGCTCGGGGGCGCTCCAAGCCCGTGCCGGTGGTACTTGAGGAAGCTCACCACGTAGCCCTCCGGAGGGCTTGGCTCCAGGTGACTCCTCGACGGCGCGATCCACTCCGGCCGAGTCGAATCGGTGATGGGGCCGAGAAGTCCTTCTCTCACCAGCTCGTTCAACCTCTGCCGCGTCACGGTCGACGGGCGCCAGGGGTCAACAGGCTGGAGGATGGGGGCCATGGCTGCGGCGGCGGCACTAATCTAATCGGTGGATGTGACGGCGGCGGCAACGACACGAAACTCCTCGGCGGACGGTCGACTGGGAAGGTTCCCAATCATGATTTCTTGCTCTAAGTTCCTACCCTTGCGCGTAGGAAAGCAGGGACTCGGCAGCACTAGCGGCGGTGAAGGCAATGTGGCAAAGGTAGGGGACGAACAGCGCCTGTCCCCTCTGGTCTTATACCCAGGAAGAGCAACGGGCGGAAGCCGGTGGAAGAAAAAGGTAACTCCCCGCAGTTAATGCGTTTACCTAACCGTTCTCCCTCGATTCTCAGCTGGATACATGTGTCACGCCTCAGGCAATTAGCCATTGCCCGGGCCCGCCACGATCTCCACCACCGCACCGTTTAACCTTCCTCCTCAAAAGACGCATCCGATGGTAAGAAAAACAAACGTTACTTATCGGCGGATTCCTCCAGGAGAAGGTAAAAAGGCTCCGGCCCCACAACAAGTCTTGAGGGAGCGAAGGTTGGCCCTCGACCAGGGTTCGACAGCTGTCCTTGAGCACCCGAGTCAGGGGTGACCAAGGGGGAGCCAACACGAGGCCCCGCTCGAGAACGAACACTCGAGACCCCTTTGGACACATCCAAGGCAAAATGCTAGGACTTTTACGGAATCCCCCCGAAGGGAGGCATCGAGCCACCGAGACCTATCGAATGGAATCGGTATCCATAGGTCCATGAGTTTTTCTTTAATGAGACCGCCTCCGGGCCTCCTGCCGACCTCTATCGAACGAGGAATGGGCTCTCACTTGGATTTTCATGTTACCACCTCACTGAGAACTTCGAGGCTCGCCCTATCGAGGGTAGTCTGACGCTTCTCGCCTCACGACCGATCGAAAGGACTCGTGAGATGAACGCCGAGGCCGGCAACGCCCCAGCCGCACGAGGCTCGGAGGCTCGACCGTGCCTGGCACCCCTCGATGAAAGAGGGTCAAAAATCCCCGGGGCTCGATGTTCCTACGTACCCCTCGGCAAAGCGTCCGACTCCAGTTCAGGTCCGCACCCTACTGGACGAGCACCCCCGACCGAAGACAAATAAAGCCCTCGAAGGAGTCCTCTGACTCCTCCGAGGCCTCGGGGGCTACCCCCGTGGGGAACGCTCGCGCACGCCCCACAGAAAAATCTGAGCCACACTTCGCTCCCGGTTCCTGACCCCCTGCCCGAGTGCCAGCACTCGCACAGAGGCTCAGGGGCTACTGTCGGTTACCTGGGAAAGGGGTACCCTAAGCCCTCGTTTAACTGGGCAGATCCCCGAAGTCAGCAACGCAAGCCCTCCAACGACATCCCTCATTACCGCTCGAAAATCCACAAACTAAAGCATGCTAGACTGGCCCACGAACGGGCGTCGACAGCCCAAAGCCACAACCTACTCGACGGACCACCGCACGGACCGAGACCGTACTCTCGAGGGTGCGACTCGGGCGATCCCTAGAGGACGGAACTCCGCCCGGGCGAACGGGCCGGCCTCGAGGACGGAACTTCGTCCCTGCGAATGGGCAGCCCTCGAGCGTGGTAAAACCCTCGGCTACCAACTCCCAGTACGGATCTAGGCGCACTCAATGCATTTTACCTGCTCCCGCCTAACCATATGGCCACAGTTACCGAAATAGCTGTGGGTATGGCAGTCAAATCCTGCTTTTATCGCCCATACCCAGGAATCCCGCGGATCGTACCTCACTGCCGCGCCATATCGAGCACTGTGCCCCGTCCGGCACCCCCTCGAGACGCATATTCCCTGCATATCCCGAGATTCGACCTTATCCGATGAGCCTCGACCCCCTCGACTCGAGCCCCTCGTCTCGACCCAAGGCCTCGACCGTCGCCCCTCGACGCCGTCACGCCGACCCCCGAGCGGGACTTCAACAACTTCGGTCAACACTTCAACAACTACCGACGCGACGGTCGCAGGGCTTCCCATACCGACGTACGCCTCTACAACGGCACCGACATGATCGGCATCAACGTCATATGTCACCAACCACGTGAGCCCCAAAAACATGTACTCTTGTGCCCCTCCTTCGCCTATAAAAGGAGGAGCCAGGACTTTAGCGAGAGAGGGGAGAGATCCGAGAGCTTCATACGCTAAAGCTTAGATCACAGAACAACACCGTGAGACAGTGTAGAGAGCTAAGCGGCTGAAACGCTCGGGCTCAAGCCCACACTTCTCACACCCGCTTGTATTCACCCCTGTACTAGCGCTTCGGTGCAAGATAACACGAACTATCCTCCCCCCGCTGGACGTAGGGCCTTCTTTGCCCGAACCAGGATAAATCGCTGTGTCCTTCTTGCATCACCCACCGGATTAAGGGAGCACGCAATTACGAATTTACTCGTTGGTGTTGACCCCCGGGGTCAAAACACCGACAGCTGCTCACGCTATAGGGCCGCTATAGCGCGCTATTTATATACGGTCAGTCAAAAATTCCTATCAGTACCATTAACCAAAGGACCGCGGACTGCTGCCTAGAGGATGAGCGTCGCCGGTCTCCCTGCCATGGTGGGCGAGGACGGGGATGGAGGAGGACCGCGGAGGGCGAGGACGTACCGCGCCCGGAGGATGAGCCCTGTCTCCGCGCCGGCGCGGTCTCTGGGCGAGGACGGGGGACGGAGTGAGGATGGGCGGACAGCGGAGGGCGAGGCCGAACCGCGTCTGGAGGATTAGCGCCGCCGGTCTCCTATCTCCGTGCGACTGGACTCGCGATGGAGTGCGCTGCCGCAGTCTCCTGTGTCCGCACGAGTAGAGTAGGGGCGGAGGGTACTCTGGATTAGGGTTAGAGGGTTTAAGATGGGCCTAAATCTGACTGGGCCTAGTTTTTTTAAGCACATGAAACAGCAATAGCGGTGATTTAGCGCACTATGACGCTATAGCGGCGATAGCGGCGCTATAGCGTGCTGTAGCGGCAATAGCACGTATAGCACGAAAATATAAGATATCGTCACGGCGAGTTATATGGGACGCTATTAGCGCGTTATAGCTGCAAAATAGCGCGCTATTTGTTTTTCGTGGGTGTTGACGCTTTGCAGCTTCGCAGTAGTGTGCTCTGAAACAGACAGCACAACTGCAATGCATCGTTTGGCCTTTCGCGGCAAAAAATAAAGGCGAGCAGCCGTTCGCGGCACGCTCATGGACGAGGTCAAGGTCAACCACAACGTACCCTACCACGTCACCGTTGGGGCCCGACGTCCTGCTCGAACCGGTGCAGTGCGGGCGTGCAGTACTGTACAGCCTGCAGGCTGCCGTGCGCAGCCCGACGCGCAGGCAAAAAGCGAGGCGGCGCCCACCACGTCATGGGGAGCCATGGCGGGTCAGACGCGGTTGTCGGCCGGGGGCCGCGCAGACACGTGGGTTACCGACAGCGCCCGTGCGGCGCTCCGGCTACGGTCAGTCCGTGTCCGAGCGGCTCGCCCTCACTCAACGGTCCGGCTCCGGCCCCGGCGCTGCGTTGCATCCATCAGCCGGTCGCTGCGGAGCTTTGACTCGTGCTACGCCGTGACGGCGATCCTTGCCGGTCGCGACGCGTACCGGCGTCGCGGGACAAGATCACGTTGAGAACCGGGAAAGGAAATATCGAGAGGATGGGGAGGGATTGGTGCGCGGATCACGTTCCCGCTGCCCGCTGTTGCGGCCCGACACCTGCCGCCGCACGGTTGGTGGCGCCGATGGTAGACAGTGGACCCTTTGTTAATTATCGATCATATTGCTTTAATTTAATGCTTTTCCTCGTTGGGAAATCAGGCTGGTGCAGTCGTGCAGACACCGATGCTATATGAACTCGCTCGGTTACAGGCAATCATTAGTGTGCGCTGGGTATGCAAATGCATAGCTGGCAATACCCTGTAGCTCACACCTGAGGTCAAATAGAGAGATGGTGCGTGTTGGTGTGAAGATGTGGGCGAAACGGCCAACTGGTACTTTCTTGGACCTTTTTGGGAAAAAAACATGAATGCTATGTTCCTTCTTTAACCTTTAGTTCTTGTTGGTCAGCCTTTTCACTCATGAATCAACAACAACGAAGGGCCTCGTTTGATGGAGTTTTGACGGGCACATTCGCTCTCTCCATGCATTGTAGCTATACTGGAGGTGTTCCTATCTACTGTGTTTCTTTTAAATGAACTATAAGTTGAATGATGGACCCTTTATTTTCAGCTTCATTCATTTCTGGTTTCTCCACGTAAAATTCTCTCTTCCATCGGAACTGAATATATAAAACCGTGCCAAAAAGATGCTCTGAACCTAACCCCGGCGGCCCTGTAGTGATGACTGATGAGTGATGACCACACGTAGTGATGCTAGTGCATAGAAGGGACTAGGGACATGCCAAAACGATCAAGTCTGGTCCTTACTGTCTTGGCCCCCCTTTTTGTTGCGTCGCATACTCGCATACCAAACTGAAGGAATCCGTGATATTTTTTTTTTAAAGGAAAACTGAAGAAGGGATCTGCAGCGCGTGGCATGCCCCAACATGCTTGCATTGCCATGGGCATGGTCTCCTCCCACGTACCTTTTTTTTTGGACTGGATCGCACATACTACGCAGCCAAGCCACTGCGACTCGCGCGCACCGGATGGAATTGGAGCCTGCATTGCCTCGATCTCTCTCATCGACGCTGACGTTTACTTTGTTGAGCTTGTTGTTGGCTGGTACTCCTGCGGCGTGCTCCAGTTGGGGACCGATGGAGCAGAATATATATGCCGATCGACACGTGTTAGCCGTACGCGCGACGCTGGCTAAGGGGGTGTGTTCGGATGAGATAGATGATGACGACGGCGATGGGAACGCGCCGTGACGTCGGTCCTCTCGTCAATTCGCAACGCCCATTGGCCCTTTTTTTTTTTGAAAGAAAAGGTCCGCCCTGCGCTGCTTGAACCATACAACACAGTACGTATGCGTGTGTAGCATAGCACGGGCAGTGCCTCGCCGTGGCACAGAGCAGAGACCACCGCTACAGTGTACACGAACGCGACCGATACTGATCACAGCTCGTTGCCCGCGCCTCCTCTCAGTATAGTCGGCCGGTATTGGCATAGTAAAACGGGAATCGGAGAATGAATCTGATTCTTTAGCGAGGTTCAGTGCATGCACGCTGGTCACGACCAAGTGTTTGCTTAATTCGATCGTTCCTCATCGTGATAATTGGGAAGAATCGTCCGCAGCTCGATCAGGTTGGATCCGAAGAGATTTGTAGTACCACCAGCGGCCCATCGACAAACGTCAATTAAATTAAATCCAGTCGCTTCACCTTCTTCGACCAACATGTCGGCAAATGCGTCCGTCCTGATCGATCGTCTCTGCTCCACAAGCGGAGAGCGACCGCACCGAGGGAACACGAAATAATCGCCCTTCCGATCAGCAGCACACCGCGATCGATCGAGTTGTTACGCAGGTAACGCGACCCCACGTACGGACAAACGCCTGTCACACGGGCCGTGTAGGTCGCCCGATCGGCAAAAGCGATCCAATCCAGCCCAATAAGGCGACCGGCCGGGGCAGCGATAGCGACGGCGAAAGCGGCAGCCCGGCGACCGACCGCCCCCGGACGACGACGAACGAAGCTTCTTCGGTCGTCCTCCGCCGGCCGGCCCGCGCGCCGTGGCGGTGCATGCACCTCACCGGCCGCAAAGCCGCTTGGACGACGCATGGATCCTTTTCGATCGCGTCAGGGCTCGGCGCATGCGCTCGGCTCGACGTACCGGGGCGGCGGCGGGCCCCGGCCTCCGGGGGAGGAAAGTGAAGTCTCTAGTAGGGTGGCAACCGGCACCAGCCGCGCGCGCTCTGCTGTCGCGTTCGCTCGCGGCTAGTACGTACGACGTGGTCACGCCCGGGCCAACGGCGAAATCGATCGCCGCGGAGAAAGGCGCTTGGCCGCTTGCTGATTGCTGATTGCGTTGGGTTTGGGTTGCATCAACGCGTGTTTTGGTGGGAGGATAAGCTAGCTTAGCTTAGCTGTTTTACAGCTGCGGCCGGATGTGGCAACGTACCCAATGTTACGTCGGTTCAGTCAGGAGCAAGCAAACATCTCTTGGCATCTGGGTACATTACATACGTCAGTCAGGTCAGGCGAATATATATATATATATATAGGACGACACGTTCACGTTTTTACGGAACAGTGACGAAGAGTTGATTAATAGTAGTCGCAGGAGATGCGGGTGTATCCAGCTCTGTCTGGTCTATCTCGTCGCCCTGATTGGTCGATGACGTTTTCTTTGTTTGTTTTTCGTCAGTGACGTAGGTGAGAGCGGATGGAGTAACTAGTTTTTAGTTTTTATTACGCAGAAAAGAAAGCGCAGCTGCCTGGTACCATTTTTTTTTTTTTTTTTTGCTGTCGTGCTTTAGGGACGCCACACGTACATATTTTATGCTTACAGCATCTTCAGCTGTACTGTCTTCCTCCATCTGCTTACGTAGTACTTATTTGAGTACGACTCCTCTTGTCTTTTTAGTCTGGTTTCCTCTCGTCTCTAATCTTTATCTTTATCTAATAATAAATTGACAAAATTTCTATCTGCCTTTTTCTTCCACCTGACGCTTTTCTTCCGCCTCTGGTGGTTCGTGTCCGTGTAGTTTACGTACGGTGGGTTGACTCACGTTAGATGGGGCAGAGAAGAGAATCAAAAGTAATACAGGTTCCAGATGTAAAAAATTAAATGGGATAGAAGAGATGGAAAGACGTTAGTTATTTCTGAAATATATCGAGGTTCCTCGTTCAAAATGTTTAAATTCGGTATTTATAAAAATAGATATTTTGTAAAATTCATCAAAAATCATAGAAAAATTATAAAATGTGAGATTAGTTTTATTAGTTTTATAAAAATATGATCTATCCATTAATGTTATGGAGGTTGTTAGATTATGCATAAGATATATTTATAACTAAATAATTATACGTTTTGTAATGGAAGAAAAAATATACCAAGGTGTCATTTTTTTCTTTTGCCTATTTTTTTTTCCCTTTGCCTACCGTGTCCTGTATGTTCACGGTCAGTGGCAAGGGTCGTGCTCGTGGAGCACCCTACACCGACCTAGGGAGCCTATCGTCATAGTGCCCACTAGAAGCAACTCGGGAAAGGTCATGAACGCACAGGCGCAGCTGTTGCTGTCTGTCCCGGAGTTGAAGACACAGCTAGCACAAGCGCCACATGCGCAGGCGTGTCGGAGCTCTCAAGACTCGACAGCCAGTTACGACTACGACAAGACCATGCTCCATTCGCTGATCTCGTGGTGGTTACTTTCCGGGAAGTTGGACGTGCGACGACCCGCATCACTGCTCGAGCCCCTTGCCATCACCCAAGAGGTTGTCTCGATCTCTAGCCTCATCCTTGTATAGAGATACGGTGGCCAAGGAAAATGAGCGGAGTCCATACTCCATACATGTCCACCACCACCCCTGTTCCTCGTCCACGGTGACGACTGAGCGCCAGACGCCGACAGCGAAAAGGTTTAAGGAGTTGCATCACCACAACATGAGTAGGCCAAAGACAAGCAACTTTGTAGCATGTCTGCCTATAATAGAAACGACTCCTTGCCAGCGAAGTCAAGAGGCTCTTTCGACAAAAGTTGAGAGCCCATAGGTTTTCATGACCAAAGCTAAAAACTACCCAACGACGATAGTGATGATCGAAAAAATTACTTGACCTGATTTATTTGCAATACACTAACCCCGATCAATAATTTTTTTTTATCATCAACAATAAAACAAGGAACCTTCTTCTTCTATATTATATACGTTTTAAATAGACTATATAATATTCAATCCATATATATAGTTTATACTTAGAAAAAGGCAGGCTGATAATTTAAGATAGCGTTACATTGCTCTAATTGTTCCTTGCAGTTTACATATTATATCAATTTCAAGACGTGTTAAGATAGATCATTATACTTATATAAATTGCTATCCATGTAATCACTCAGCAAGTTGTCCGAGCCCCGGTGCAACGTACGAACATATTTTCCTAGTGATACCTAAAATATGTATTTTGCTTTCTCTCTCTAGTTTTAGCATATTGACTCTCTATATCTTCATTTCAGCTTTTTTTTAGAAAGGCTTTGGGGAGATCAAACTGATCCCCACCTGCATTTTTATTTCAGCTTTATAATACAACTATGAACAACATAACAAGTAGTACATAGATTTGATCCACAATAAAGGAAATAATTTTAACACTACAATTCAGAGTATAGGACACATATCTAGATAGTACAGTACATGGCTATGCTCTCGGTGACCCGTAGAACAAGTTTTACCAAATTGGTTTAGTCGGTTAGGAAAGCGTGTTTAAGTTTGGGATAGTATGCTAAATGGTCGGTTAATCCAACCGACTCACACATTGGATGTGTCCACGTGGAATGCTTGGACCGGCCGGATGGTTTGGAAATGACAGGCTAACAATATGACTTCTGTTTTCTTCATATTATTATCATGTCATATTGACTACAACTAGATGAGGAAAAGCTTTGGGGATTGACTTGATTGATCCGTACGTAACTGCTTTGCAGTAGGTCGCTAACCCTTTTCATCTAAACGTACGTGAGCGCCAATCGATGTCGGGTTACCCTCATTGCCTACAGCTGACGTCCTTCGCTGATGTGTGTAGTGCTTCTCACAATCACAAACAGCATAAAATTTTCAGATACACCTTACACGTCTCTCCTCCTATTATATTCCTTTCTTAGTGGGCCGACGGGAAGGCCCGTCCGTGCGAGTGCGAGGCCGCGTCTTTGCACCGCTGTCACAACTGTTGACGAGCTGATAGATTCCATCACATAGCAATAAGACATAACATTGCTGAAACAAACTTACTGGCAAGAAGATTTCAAGAACATCCGCGCAATTCCTGTATATATTGATGTGGAAGATGTCATCGGGTGGCATCTTGATGATAAGGGTTTTTTTCATTGAAATCTACATACAACGTGCACCGTGCAGCTGGAGAGAGGAGCCTTAAGCTACTCAGTACTGGCTCCTCAAATTTCTGGAAAAGATTATGGAAGATTGACTGTCTACCATAATTCAAGCACTTTCTGTGAAGGTTGAGGCATAACACACTTGAGTGAGAAGGGTGCTAAAAAGGCGAGGTATGAAACTAGATACGTGCTGTTGTGTTTGTGGTAGACTAGACGAAGATGGAGGACACCTTTTTCTGAAATGCAAGGAAGTGAGGAAACTATGGAGGGAGCTGAACCTTTGTAAGAGTACGGCTAGTAGGAGCGACGTCAGCAAAGGAGATGGTGGAGATGATTCTCGAGCTCAAAGGGAAGGACCAACTTACTGTGATTACCCTGCTCTGGCTTCGGTGGGAGGAGAGAAACAATACAAGCTAAGAGGGAAGACAGCGGAGCATTACAGAGCTGGCATACTTTGATAATTGCACGAACTGACGCTGCTCTGAAGGGATCGGAAAAAAGGGCTGTTGCCGCCTTGCCGGATTTTCGTCAGAAAAGCTGTTTGCAACAACCGATTGGAGGAGAATGAAAATAAACTCTGATGGGGCTTACAACAGTGCGTCTGGAGATGGGGGACGGGGCTTCGTGATTCGAGATAAACGAGGCCGAGCGGTGAAAGCTGGTGCTGGACGGGAAGAGTTCCTCCTTGGTGCTTTCCATGCAGAAATCTTGGCATGCCAGGCGGGCTTGATGGAAACAGCAAGGCTGGGAATGGCGTGAGAGGTTCTGGTTACCAGCGATTGGGCTGGATCCAATGAGTAATGAAAGCTCATAGTTTTTTTTTTTTAAAAAAAGGTAGGGAAAACAGGAACGCAAGAACCACTTGTGGTTATATGCCCCCCTCCACTTTAATAAAACATACAAATCAAGAACAAAACTGTTACCAAGTTATCATGTACAACAGCACAATGGTCAGCATCAACAAAACTTGTGTATCATTAATTTTATGCATATGAAATATACGCTCTACAATTGCAAAGGTCACATGCCAAATTTATGACAAATATTGAGACTCATAGTACTACTGATAAAAGAAAAAGTTGAGGATGGTCTTATCCGACCACACTGAAGAGAGAAACAATGTCAAATCGAGGAAGTATAACATCTCTCAATCTTTACACAGTGATTTCATGGTTCTCGAGTCAAGACAATAAAACCAAATGCGGAACAATCCTAAATGAACTTTTAACTAAGTACTCCACTTAATAAACAGAGTATCATGGGTATCCAACCAGCTGTTGGTTATGAACAGCACCGCCAAAATCAGAGCAAATAATATTCTTACAGTTTATTAAATGTTTAATTGTTACTTAAATCGAAATTCCAGAACACTTTTTATTTGAGCACATATTAGAGCACATGAACCTCCCAGATTGTGCACCTGATTCAAGATAGCTGCTATCAGAGAATATAAATGGATAAGAATGATGACTAAGAAAGTAGACAGCAATTGTCCAAGCTATTTCTAATGTCTGATTTTCGCCGACAGAATCCAAAATCTGTACCTGATGAACAATATATAGCTTGATAGTTGATATTTCATAGCTCTCTCACTTCTAACTCTGATTAGAACAAACTAGCTAAACCATTCTTTGTTTCTCATCACATTACGATCCTCATGACCTCATCCCTGTGTTCAAATTATCATGAGCTGCTGCTACTCTAGCAAATGCTGACAAGCCGTTATATGATTTAATAAGTAACGTCGGTATACTACTTGAGATGAACTTATTATGTTTTACGCCGTTTCACCACCTTCTCAAATGCATCTGCTAGTGCATAAGGGCTAGTTCTCTTGAGATTCTTATAACCTGGAGTTGCTATCACTGTATCCATCACATTTGAAGCTGTGAGAAACTCATGGCAAGCATCCTTAAGCCTGTCACAGTTATGTTGATAAGCCAAAGCCAATGTTGTTGCCACAGTCATCACATTAAGTTTCTCACAGAGGATGCTTTGGCATATCAACTTGAGCCCATCCACAGCATACCTGTCTGCAGCTACGATCAAATGGCGGATCATTTCAATGACAGCATCTCCCTCATGATCAACCATGTCAGGCAAAGAATCAGTATAGATAAAATGCAGCAGGGCTCTAAACACGGCAGGCTGCAGATCTTTGATGGTAACAAGCTGTGACCTGCCCTCCATCATCGTCCCATAGAGCTCTGCTTTGAAAACCGGTGACCGCATAGAAAGCACAAGCCTGTGTGCTGCAATGGTCTCACCTCCAACACTGAATCTGACATCTGCACCCTCCTCTGCTTCCAACAACCTGCCCAGGTTCTCTATGATGCTGGATGATGGGAGGTCGATTTTGTTCAGGAACTCTGTCGTAGCCACCTGTGGTTCCATCATTACAGTAACAACACACTTGATCGTGAGGTGATCGTTCTGAAGGTACCTTGACGCCTTGAGCTCGCTCGTCTTCATGAACTTGTCGGCGGGGCAAACGCACTGATCTGACCTTGGTGGAAAATCCTGGGCCCTGTCTTGTGCACCGATGTCGAGAGTCCGGTGCTGTGGACGACCAGGCTCAGGTCGCAGGATGCCCGCACCTTGGCGTCCTTGCTCAAGAGCTGAAGTTACACTGAGATGAAATCTGCCGTAGCCCCGCTGCCTACCTTGGCGGAGCTGGAAAGGTACCCATCAGGGTGGAAGCGAATGGCCCACTGGTGGCCACCGACGGAGAAAGTGCCGGACCTGATGAAGGCGTCGTGGCCCATTCCCCTGTGCTTGCTGTAGCCGACGATCTCAAACACGTGCCTGCCTTCCTCCGTGACCGGAGTGCACGTCGTCACCATCGTCGTAGTACGCATATGGCGAGGCATCGAAAGAAGAAGACGATGGCCGAAGCTGAAAATGGAGGCGGCGGCGGCGGTGTAAGAGCGCGTGCTCGTGACCTTTGAGACGGCAAAAAGGAAAAAAGTCGCAAATCAGAATCTGAGGCGGAGGGGAGTAAAGAGCCCACGCCCCGCGGTGGAGGCAAATCCTACCTTTTGAAGATGGTTGCCGTGGCCTGCGGCAGTGACGGCGCCGGAGAAGACGCGGAGACCCAGGTGGGGTTTTACGGAAAGCAAGACGACGCAGTTGGACTTCCTAGCAATCAGAACCCGACAACTCTGAAACTAGTGGGCTGAAGCTCTCTAGGCCCATACGGTTGTACAAGCCAACCGTGACTTGAGCTGCCCATCGCTCTTATTCGAATGTTTTTTTTTTCTTTTGATTTGTTATCTTCATAGATAAAGACATAGATAGATATAAATATAGATTTAGATAAATAGAGATGTATAAATATATATTGATAGATATATGTATATATACATATAACATATCTGATATCTTTATAGATTAGTTATTATTCAAACGTTTTTTCTTTTGATTTGTTACCTTCATAGATAAAGATATAGATTAGATATAAATATAGATTTATATATATAGATACATATGTATATTTATAGTTATATGTATCTATACATATCTAATATCTTTATAGACATAGATAGATACATACATATTTATAGATGTAAATTTCTCAGCAACTATTATTTTTCATCCATTTCTGATTAAATACACCATTAGTGAAGAGTTTCTTCTGTCCCACCTTTTTTCTTTTCAAACTGTACTCACACCCTTTTCGTGTCTCGTACGTGGCCCACATTCATAATCCATAGTTTTTTTTTTAAAAAAAGGTAGGGCAAACAGGAACGCAAGAACCACTTGTGTTTATATACGCCCCCCTCCACTTTAATAAAACATTACAAATCAAGAACAAATTTCTTACCAAGTTAAGATGTACAACAGCACAATGGTCAGCATCAACAAAGCTTGTGTAACATTAATTTTATGCATATGCAAAAATATATGCTCTACAACTCCAAAGGTAACATGTCAAATTTATGACAAATATTGAGACTAGTACCACTGGCCAAAAAAAAAAAAACAAAAGTTGAGGATGGTCTTATCCGACCACACTGAAGAGAGAAACAATGTCAAATCGAGGAAGTATAATATCTCTAAATCTTTACACAGTGATTTCATGGTTCTCGAGTCAAGGCAATAAAACCAAATGCGCGGAAAATCCTAAAGGACCTTTTAACTAAGTACTGTACTTAATAAACAGAGTATCATGGGTATCCAACCAGCTGTGGGTTATAAACAGCCCGCCAAAATCAGAACCAATAATAATTTCTTACAGTTTATTAAATGTTTAATTTGTTACTTAAATCAAAATTCCAGAACACTTTTATTTGAGCACATATTAGACCACATGAACCTCCCAGATTGTGCACATGATTATAGATAGCTGCTATCGGAGAATATAAATGGATAAGAATGATGACTAAGAAAGTAAACAGCAATTGTCAAAGCTATTTCTAATGTCTGATGATGACCCACCACGAGAGTATGCTGGCCTAATGCTTAAAGCTATTTTGTAATGAATGATAGTTTATACCTGCTCACTTCTAACTCTGATTCGATTAAAACTAACTAAACCATTCTTAGATTCTCATCACACTGGGATCCTCATCCCTG
The DNA here is from genome assembly GCA_023333625.1 of Bothriochloa decipiens. Lineage (NCBI taxonomy): Eukaryota > Viridiplantae > Streptophyta > Magnoliopsida > Poales > Poaceae > Bothriochloa > Bothriochloa decipiens. The sequence continues at coordinate 9,757,732 of CM041631.1, read as the reverse complement.
TGTTCAAATTATTATCTGCTGATGCTGCTCTAGCAGATGCTGACAAGCTGTTGTATGATTTAATAGTTAACACCGGTATACAACTTGAGATGATCTTCTTATGTTTTACGCCGTTTCATCGCCTTCTCAAATGCATCTGCTAGCGCCGAAGGGCAGGTTGTCTTGAGATTCTCATAACCTGATGTTGTTGTCACTGTATCCATCACATTTGATCCGGTGAGAAACTCATGGCAAGCATCTTTAAGCCTGTCACAGTTATGTTGATAAGCCAAAGCCAATGTTGTTGCCACGGTCATCACATTAAGTTTCTCATAAAGGATGCTTTGACATATCAACTTGAGCCCATCCACAGCATACCTGTCTGCAGCTACGATCAAATGGCGGATCATTTCAACATCCGAATCACCCTCGTGATCAACCATGTCAGGCAAAGAATCAGTGTAGATAAAATGCAGCAGGGCCCTAAACACGGCAGGCTGCATGTCTTGGATGGCAACAAGCTGTGACCTCCCCTCCATCATCGTCCCATAGAGCTCTGCTTTGAACACCGGTGACCGCATGGCAAGCACAAGCCTGTGTGCTGCAATGGTCTCACCTCCAACACTGAATCTGACATCTGCACCCTCTCCTGCTTCCAATAAGCTGCCAAGGCCCTCTATGATGTTGGGTGGCGGGAGGTCGATTTTGTTCAGGAATTCTGTCGTAGCTACCTTTGGTTCCATCATGACAGTAACAACACACTCGATCGTGAGGCGATCGTTCTGAAGGTACCCTGACGCTTCGAGCTCGCTCATCTTCATGAACACGTGTGTATGCGGGGCAAACGCACTGGTTTCACCTTGATGGAATATCCTGGGCCCTGTCTTGTGCACCGACGTCGAGAGTCCGGTGTTCTGGACGACCAGTCTCAGGTCGCATGACGCCCGCACTTTGGCGTCCTTTTCCAAGAGTTCAAGATAGACTGAGATGAAATCTGTACCCCCGTCTCCGGAGCTGGAGCTGTAGCCATCAGGGAGGAAGAGGATGTTCCACTCGTGGCCACCGACGGAGAAAGTGCTGGACCTAATGAAGGCGTCGTGGCCCATCCCCCTGTGCTTGCTGAAGCCGATGATATCAAACACGTGCTTGCCTTCCTCCGCGATCGGAGTGCATGTCGACACCATCGTCGTTGTCCGCATATGGCGAGGCATCTAAGAAGAAGACAATTGCCGAAGCTGAAATAATCAAGGCGGCGGCGGCGGCGGCGTGTGCTCGTGACCTTTGAGACGGCAAAAAGAAAAAAAAGTCGCAAATTAGAATCTGATGAGGCACCAACCTTATGAAGATGGCGGCGCGGTGGTCGTGGTAAAGAATGCAGCGCCGCAGGAGTCGCGGAGAGCTTAGGTAGGGTTTTGGGCAAAGCAAGACGGCGCAGAGACTTCCTCGATCGGTCCCGACCCTCCCCCGGGCTCTCTTCCTGCTTCATAAAGAGCTGACACTTGGGCCCGGCCATGGCAATCAGAATTCAGAACCCGACAACGCTGAAACTAGTGGGCTCAGGCCTTGGCCCATAGGAGACCATGCCCAGGCCAGCTGTTACTTCTATATTTGCTCAAACAAAAACTGTTACTAAAAATTCAATACTTCATCTTGTTATAAAAAAAGGTGACTTCATCTTCATCCGTGTTCCGTTTCTGTTTCTTTTCTTTTCCAAAAATTTTTGTGTTTGGTGGGTGGCAAAACAATTGGCTATAGTCAAACATAATTTTTTGTTTTTTCTTCCCACGAAATTACATTGGCTAAATATATATTAAACAATATTTATATTTATTTTACAAAATTATTATCATCAAAAAGTTTTTTGAATCTAGTTTTGTAACAAATTTATCTAGATATATAAAAATTACACATATTTTCTACAAATCAAGTCAAACTTGTTGTACAGAAATTACACATATTATCTAGATATATGCAAATTACACATATTTTCTTGGATGGAGTAAGTAAGTAGCATTAAGACTTGCGTAAATGTTAAGATAGAACCGCTTCTTAACTAAGATTGATATAAGTGGCATTAACACTTGCATTTGGAGGGTTATGTGGAATAGAATTTTCACAAGAATCAATTCTCCCCAATTAAATAGCAAAATAGGAAGCGGACAAGAATCACTTTTACATGTGCTATGTGCACTAGGAGCTCCTTATTCAAAATGCACGAGGATCGATTTCTTATCTGCTCTTCACCCTATTCCTTAGCTCTAGCCCTTGATTCTTTGATGGCCTTGAACCATTTAGCACCCATTTGGAAATGAGGAATTTTGTAGGGATTGTATAGGAATCTGAATCCTTTCATTTTTCATAGAAAAAATTAAATAAAACAGGAAAAGAAATCCCAAAATGCAAAGGGGCTTCTATATATATTGTAATCTGTGGAAATTTTCAACTTAACCTTTGGATACTTATTGTACTATTTAGTGCCTATATATTGAATTATGTTGCAGATTTATAATTGCTAACTGAATTTGAAAATAATATGCTAAAAGGCATATGAAATATTTTTATATGGCATATCGTTGGTAAAACCTTAGATCCATCCCTCAAATTGGAGAGCGACCGATTTCTAAATGAACTTTAAACGCATTATTATATATATATACAATAGAAAAATATCCATAATAAATCATATAACAATGGGAAAACAAATTGAGTGCAAATCTGAGATGCTCAGAATTTTTGTTTTCTTGCTCGCTCAATAGTCCCAGCTGAAAGTTTTTGTACCTAAATATCGCTTTCCGAAAAACAGGGTATATTCTCCATAAGTACTCTCTTGAGGAGTCCTATCCAGTTGTTGTTAGGAAAAGTACGGAATTAGACGAAAAATTCTCCTCCTAGCAGTTGTATAAATATAAGATTCCAGGACTCTCCATATATATAGCCAGTGTCATGTTAAACGCCTGCGCTTGTTTGCTCGTGTCGTGAATATGCGATCCCTTCTCCTGTAGTCTCTTTCGTTTGCCGAGAGAGGAAAACTCGAGGTGCAAAAAGGAGAGGGCCTTCCAAAAGCCTGTCTGCGTCAAAATAGCAAAGCCGAACGTACGGAGTATCAACGGACTAGGTACGCAACGGTATCCAACGGTCCCCACCCTCAGTCAGTCACTCTCCAGCAGGCGTTGACCTAGTAAACTCCCCCCGGCATCTCGCTCCCTGTCCGATGGCCGCCGCAGCCGCCGCCGACTTTGTCGCCGACGCACTCCCCCCCACCGTTTCCTCGGATTCGGACTCCGACGACCTACTCCTCCCGAACCTCCTCCCCTGCACCGCCGGACCCTCCTCCCCGCCGCGCGCGGAGCTCCACCACTTCCAAATCCCCTCCCTCCCGTCCCCCATCACCGTCCGCGCGCTCCCGTCGCGGGGCCTCTCGTTCCAGCTCTGGCCCTCGGCCTCCACGCTCCTGCGAGTCCTCCCGGCCACCCCGCGTCTCCTCCCGCGCCCGCGCGCCCCGGGGACGGGGAGCCGCCGGCCGCTCAGCGTCCTCGAGCTCGGCTCCGGCACCGGCGCCGCGGGGCTCGCGCTGGCCGCGGCGCTCCCGGCGCGCGCCGTCCTCTCCGACCTCCCCGACGCGCTCCCGAACCTCCGCCACAACGCCGAGCTCAACGCGCCCCTCCTCGCCGCTGCCGGCGGCGCCGCATCCGTCGTGCCGCTCCGCTGGGGCGACGCCGCCGCAATGGCGGGCGTGGCCGCCGCGGCGCAGGCGGCGGCGGCCCCGTTCGACCTCGTCGTGGCGTCGGACGTGGTGTACTACGAGGCGCTGGTTGACCCCTTGATAGAGACGCTGCGGTTCTTCGTCAAGGGGGAGGTGGTGTTCATCATGGCGCACTTGAGGCGGTGGAAGCGCACCGACAAGAAGTTCTTCGGCAAGGCGAGGAAGGTGTTTGACGTCGAGGTGGTTCACGAGGACCCGCCGATCGAAGGTTGGCGCCACGGGCCGGTGGTTTACCGGTTCACCGCCAAGGAAGCACGGCAACAAGTGAAGAAACTACCTTAAGGTAAAGGCTGCTTGCCTGCCTATCTGCCTGTGTTCATGTTGCACCGCTGCTGCTTACTGCTGTCTGGACCAAAACTGGGAAACAGTTTGTTGCATGCTAGATTTCTTCTAATGTTGGAAACAGAAAATAGTTCCTGTGAACAATGTAAACTCTGGACCAAAACTGGGTTGAGTTTGCAGTAGGACAGATACTGATTTTAGATTTGTAACGGTGAGGTTTTGCTGTGGGCCTCTGGTTTACTACATATTGAGTTCAACTTAAGTGTCATATTACATTTTCGAATTCCATGAGTTTTGAAGAATTTTATTCTTTCCGCTTTGATCCACTCATGTTGAGTTTCAACTCTAACCTACCCAAACTTGTGGGCTAAAAGGCTTTTTTTTTGTTGAAGGATGTTATATTCTTATATAAGATACATTTTCTTCTAAAAAGTTCTGATGTGTGATAAAAAAAATGATTGAACTACGAGGTAGTTGGCACATGTGTTTTGCAAGGGTGCTTATCTTGTAGTTCGGACATGATTAAATTGCTGGTAATTCTAGTGTGTTTCCATATTATGAGTGATGATGGACCTCCAGTGTGAGATCAATCACTATGCCTGAAAACTTGTGACCGAAGTTAGCAATGATTTTTTTTAATTTTAGTTGTTTATTCAGGTAATAATATTTAGTTCCTTCTGTTGTGTGAGTAGCATTATACCCACATTATTCTTTGGATGGTGTAATATCAAATTTTGTATCTTCCAAGCTGCTTCTAGGTCCTTGTGTGCTACAAGACAAATGCTTGCTTCACCATTAACTTTAGTAGCATAAATAAACTGCTACTTTCAAACTTTTCGACACCACTTCTAAGCCATTATGCGATATAAATAAATGTTTGCTTCACTATGACCTTAAGTAGTAGAACAAATTATATCCATTGCTAAATTGCAATTGGAGATTGTCAGCTTGCTAATGCTTTTTCTGTATAGCATGGTAACCTCGCTCTGCTTGGAGGGCTTCTCTTGCACAATTTTTCTAAACCTTTTCTCTAGGTGAAGGTTTGATGAATTGAGTCCTCTTGTATGAAAGGTTCCTTCAACTGTTACAGGGAAACCCTGGATCTTATTACTTAATGTTTCTGATGCCTTACACCTTAAGTTATGCTGTGTCCTTTCTGAAGAGGGAAGTTGTCAAACATCGCATGCAGCGCAATTTTGGAAAGGTACATCTAAAAGATTGTTGATAAGTAGAAGAGATATAGGTACAGTGAGTGTTTATTCTATCTGTAGGTAATTGGCATGCCAGAGCTGGCCTTCACCTGATATAGGACAATAGTAGAGCTTGACCATATATTCAAAGAAAAGGAAAAATTAAAAAATAAAGAGGGAAAAAATGAAAACTTGATCTTCTATAATTGGTAAACAATATAAAAACTGCCAGCACAGAAGTCTAGTTGGTAGATGAATGTCATAACTTCAGCCAGGTGACTGTATTTACATAACAGTAGTCATTGCGAAGAGCATTTCAATACATAATACTTATGTCCTTGATAGTGTATAGACAAGTAGCTGTAAACATCCTGATAAAGTCAATAAAAGTATTATGGCTGTTACATTAGGTGCCTCTCAAATACCATCGGCACAAAACACAAGTAAACATATTTAGCATATAGTAGAAGGGAAATTGTCAGGCCTAGTAACCAATCCGTGGTAAATGAAAAGAGGGAGGTGAACTAGAAGCATTGGTTGCGCTGGACGAGCTTGTCTTCGCATAAACGTTGGACCCCTCCATCTCCTTCTGTGTTCCATCAGATGAGGTGTAGGAAAACCTGCAAAGATGGATTGGTGGTGCAAAATATATTGCCACAGGCATCTTTGGTGGAAGGCTTGGCAGTGGTGCCTCAAACTTCAATACACTTATGACCTGGCGGATTGAAGGTCGGAAATTGTAGTCTGGGTGTGCACACCAGAGCCCCACAATCATCAAACACATGGCTTCACACTCATCCAATGCACCATCAAGCCTCCCATCAACCGCATTAAGGATCTCATTTCTTCCATAGAGATCCCACACCCATTGAACCAGGTTGATCTTGTCGTCGTCTTCCTTTAGTACAACAGGCCTTCTTCCACAGGCAATCTCCAATGCAAGAACACCAAAGCTGTATACATCAGATTCTTTGCTTGCTTTGCCATTGGTGACACACTCTGGAGCCAAGTAACCCATTGTGCCAGCTATCACTGTAGTCTGCGAGCCTCGGTCATGGTCTACAAGACGTGCCAGCCCAAAGTCCCCAAGCTTAGCATTGAATGAAGAATCAAGCATCACGTTGCTTGGCTTGACATCACGGTGCACAACACATTGCTCCCACTCCTCGTGGAGGTACAGGAGGGCAGATGCAACACCGATGGTGATCTTGAACCGCAGTGGCCATGCTAAGAGGTTGCTATTATCATATAGGTGCTTGTCCAAGCTCCTGTTCGGCATGAACTCATACATGAGCAAGAACTCCCCATGCTCATGACACCAGCCCACGAGTTGTACAAGGTTCCTATGCCTCAGCCTACTGATGATCTTGACCTCAGAGATGTACTCCTTCTTCCCCTGTGTTGATCCTTTGGCAACTCGCTTTATGGCGATGTCGAGGTTTCGATCCTTCAAGAAACCCTTGTAAACTGCTCCAAAGCCTCCTTCTCCGAGTTTCCTGTCCAAAGCAAAATTCTTTGTGGCAGCCACAAGTTCATTGTATTGAAATCTTCTTGGACCCCTCCCTTTCTCAAATTCACCATCAATGGACTCATCATATTCTAGCTTTTCTTCTTCCTCCTTTTCTGTACTCCTTGTTTTTTTAAAACTCTTGAAGCACCAAACAAAACCTATCAAACAGACTATGCCACTTATACTAGTAGCCAAGCTTATGATTAATACTCTTTTCATTTTCTTACTCTTCAGCTCCAAATCAGTAGAGCTGAATTCCCAGTAAAATATCTGATGAACCTCTACCAATTCACTAGTGGCAGCTGAGAAGCCGATGGCCACTTTTTCTGGGAGATATTTTCTGAGATCAACTGTATAAGATAGGGAGGAGTTGCCACTGAAATATGGGTTGTCCTTGTACGTCAAGAAGACACTCAGGTTCCTGGAGCTGGCCTGGTAAGTTACCCATGCTTTGGCTATCTTGCCATCCTTGATGCTACTGTTCCACGTTACATGATCCACAGATATGATGGAATGGATATTGATACCTACGTGGTTATCATCTGGATCCCATGGGTTCCTGTGGCTGTCAAACTCGACGGCCACAATCTGGTTGGATGTCTCACGCTGATCAGCACTACTACCGAAGAGGCCAAGATTGCCATCCTGAGAATTATTGGGGACAACAGAAGGATATGGTGAGAGGAAGAAGGCGATGCCCTCACCATACCTGCTATCATTGATACCAGCTCTTATCATGAATGTGAAGTGGGTTGTGAAATCAGCTAACTGACCAGTGGTGCTATCCCAGAGGGTCACCGGATCTTCAAAGACTGCTCGGCCGACACTATGAGCAATCTTACCATCCACCTCTTCCTTGGTAAGCCTGACCGCCTTGTTGTAGAAGGCATCCTCCTGCAACTGGATTGTGTCTGCTCCATTGTTCTTCGATTCGGTGAAGTTCAGCTTGAAGGACAGAGGACTGACACCGGAAATATTGAAAGATACGATTAAGTGGAGAGCCAAAAAGCAAGTAGTTGTGCTTCTTGATCTCATGGTTGATGAGGAAACGGAGGGAGCGGGAAGGAAGGAAGGAGAGGGAAGAAGCTGGAAACCCTTTCCCTATGCTTGCTGATGTAAATAACTATGAACTCTCAACTTGGTCAGTCGTCGATTACTTCACAGTTTACACACGCTTCTCGTTATTTTGTGCATCAGTACGGTCGCACTGCGGCTTGTCAATAGAGCATAAGCCTTGAAAGGACAGGTGTAAGCCACAGGAGAAGCATCTAAAATTTGGAGTTTATATTGATTGTACCAGAGAGGTGGATGTAAAATAATGGGATGATGTTGAACTACGAATAGAAATTTTCCGGAGGGGGGACACTGAAGATGCTTGGTTTGTATCGCCATTGCCGGCCTAGAGCATAGACAAAAACAGATAGTAACACGCAAGAAGCTCAAGGATTCTTCCGTCCACACACAGCTTTGTTGGTTGCCGGCCAAAGAACTTTACTTGTCCCAGCAAATGGAGCAGGTTTCATCTGTGATATCCGTGAAGCTCAGAGAATCCATTCCATCTGGCGTCTGTGCTTACCAAACTCAAACTGGATATAAGCACTGATACGAACTAGCCAACAAGCGTTCGATAACACAGTATTCCGTGTATCTGTATCCAATTTATTTACCGGGCCCTGAAGATCAGGTCAGCGACAGCCTGACAGGTAGTAAAGCGTTTCGTTTCTTAATACCCTGCAAGTCTCAGTCTGTACAGAAACCTAGCACAAATAGGATCACACGTAGTTGTAAGGTTTTTTTTTTTTAACTTCGCTTCATTGATTAAGGAGGAGTTGCAGGCATTGCTGCAAGAAGCTAGGAGCGCTATCTGATATGTTCAGTATTCAGAACTAAAATGAACTACTTGATCTTTGTAACTGCAGTAAAATGGTATCAACTCTGTCGCAATATGCTTTCTCCAGTATCTCCCTATCTCATTGGGCATTGCCCCCAAAAAAATATCTCAGAAAATCAGAATCAATAAAGAAAGGGACAAGCAAGGGGACCTTGTACCTTCCATTGGAAAATCTGTGCACAAGGTACAACATCCATTGAAAAATCTATGCATAAGACACAACATCCAGGGTAAAGCCCGTCAACACACACATCATCTCACAATGTTTCGCTGAGTTGTATTGTAAAGACAAAATGGGACCTAGATAGCTGTAGACCCCTAGGAGAGTAGTACCCCTCTATTTCAAATTATAAGTCGTTCAAACTTTTTAGAGAGCAAAAACATCTTAAATTTGACAAAAATATCAAATATGTATAACATTAAATAGATATACTATGAAAATATAATTAATAAAGAGTCCAATGATAATTAGTATAATAAATATTATTACTTTATTATATAAATTTAGTCAAACTTACAGTAAATTATTCTGGAACGACTTATAATTTAGGACAAAGGGATGCACATCAACTGCTCTATCCACATATACAGAAACGAGCAAGTCAAAATCAGTGAAGAAAATACATTATCTATTGGAGCAGCCAATGCTCAGCGTGAATCCTCAGAACTCGCCGGTGTCTGTGTCATCGGTCGGCCAGACCACTGTCTCGACCAACCTTTGGCGCATGATATCCAGGTTCTCCTTGGAGATCCGCTCGTACATCATCGCGTGGTCGCATCTCTGCTCAGACGCGGGTTTCATCAGAAAATGTAAGTTAATTACCCTGTTTATGCCATCGAATATCTCTTTCCAGATTCAGCTAAATTTTAGTAGTTCGTTCTCTGCGTCATCACTTGCCTTGATCCATTTGCCGTATAGGTGCAGGCGCGTGACCATCACTCTCTCCGCCAGGTCTTGCCTCTCCTATGATACGCGAACAAGAAACAGATCAAACAAATGATGAAATGAACCCTGGAACAATGCTCGGAGGGGATACTCGTGTTTTTGTCAGTTTCGTCAGAACAACAAGCGGAGAAAATGAGATATATACCTTGGCGAGCAAGCGAAGGAAATAATCGCCATCTAATGGATCGTTGACATTAATGTAACTGACAAAAGAGTGGTGTTATTATGGTATAATTTAGAGAAAAAAAACAGCTCGTACAAAGGAGGTATATATAGTGCAAATTGGGATTAATCGGAGAATTCGGTCCACTAGCTCACCTGTAGAGCCAAGTGTAAGCTGGGGGGTTCATCTCGTACAGCTGATGGAGGACCGTGTGCGTGGCCTTGTAAGTGAAGTAGTTGATGATGTTCTGCACACACACACAACAACAAGAAGCACGAACGGTAGGTAAATAATCATCAGTCAATTCACACACCACACCAGACCAAACGTGTCAATGCCGCCGCCTTCGACGACGACGTCAATGTAAAAAATCGACGATGCTAGCTAGCTACATGTTGGAGTTCTGCGTTGAGTTTGGAGTCCACCGTGTGTTATGTACCTTGTGCACGTCTTCGAATCCGTCGTCGTACATCCCGCCGAACTCGGCCACGACGACGAGCCCGCGGCTGCGGCAGCGCCGCGCCGGCCGTGCCCGTGCCAGCCTGCGCCGGCGGGGTAGCCACCTGAACGCGCCAGCCGCCCGCGGCGAAATGCCCCGGCACGCGGCGGGAAGGTAGACGGTGTGTGCGGCGGCCGCAGCCGCCACCGGTGCGGTCTGGGCGACTGCCATCGTTCGTCGGTTCGTGGAGACGGGATAGCTAATGGGCCAGATATTTTCCGTCGGCTGGCCTCGCCCGGTGCGAGTGCGATGCACCTAGCCGTGAACACGTGAGTAGCGTGGCCGAGATAGAGCGGGCCGTGCGCGTGTCCGTGCGCGTTTTCTCGATTTCGTCGAGAGAACGAGAGGGCAGCGGCCAGCGACAGCGCCTACGAGCGCCGTGGCATATTTGTGACCAGCGGTCCAGCGCTGCGTACTGATTGGTCAGGAATGCCGATGAAATACTTGTGGGGGCACTGAAGCCTCAAGAGACGACATTTCGTTGATTCAGCACTGGGCTTAATGTCATCCCTTTTGGTGTTTCCATAGTCTTGTTCGTGAATCTTTTTTTACCGATATCGTGAGCGTGAACCGAAAGTTCTTCTTCAGTTTGGGAAGCATATGTATTTCAAAGCAGAGATAAATATGGCTTGTGAAAAATCTATGATGAATAGGTGTACATGAGGTGTCTAATGTTTCATAGAAATTGTCTGTTACGACATAATCAAAAGAAAATAAAATTATAAATTTATATAGGAAAACAAAATATCTCTTATTTTCAATATAAATAGATTTTTTTCTTAAATTTTCAAATAATAAAGGTTTAAAGGAATAATGCACAAATTTCTGAAACATAGTACCAATAGGTACAATCCCCGAGAACTACGTTTTCTTTGAGGTCTTTCAACCAATCAATACAACCTCGTAGGGCTTACTAAAATTCATTATTGTTCACCACAATTTCTTCCTCGAATCGACGCCTCCGGCTGCCAGGGGAAACATATGCGTACCACTTCAACCTTCCACCTCAAGGGCGACTCCGCCGCCGCCGCCGCCGCTTGGCCCTCGTTCCTCTCGCCTCTGGCCTCCTTGCCAGTGGTAAGGAGGAGTGGAGATCCATCGTTTTAGTAGATCTACTATTTTATTAGGTTTTTCTCTGATTGTTTCTCTTTCCTCATAATAATTAAAGTTAGGTTTTGGTTGACCGTTTCGATGTCTTCGATCTGTCTTCCTGCTTCGGACCGGACCGTTGGTGGATGTGTCGTTTTCTCGATGATGGCATGCTCCTAAGATCGAGTTATGTTGGCATAGTCCTTCTTGAGGAGGGATTGAAATTTATTTCCCCTTTCAGCGAGATCGTTTTTCTGGCCACCGGTGGCGGCGAATCTGCCATTCCGGTTGCTGGTGGTGATACTAGCGACGTCGAATCTTGTATTCGGTTCAGCCTTCAGAAGACATGGCCGATGTGATTTCGGCACCCTTTACTCCCTACAATGGTTGAGCATACTGCGCCTCTTTTACGGTCTCCATGTTTGTGGAATCTTTTGTTGGTTGGGACTGTGTTTCTCGAGTCCAAATCTGGTACACTTTCATGGTCACGGTGAAGCTTTCTAAAGAGGTGTACGCAACTAGATGCGAGAAGGATGAAGTATTGGGACCTAGTGGTATGCTTCAATGTAATTTTATTTTATGTAGAGCTCTCAGTTGTAAAAAGGGTTTTAATTTAATGAAATCCGGTCTCTTTAAAAAAACTCATTATGCCAATCTCATTATGTAACTAGATATTATATTAGATATTTGAGCTACTAGGATTTAATAAACCTTTTTCCAAAGAATTTGAATCGCTACCCGTGACAAACATTTTGAGCTAAAACATTTATTTTCAGCGATGTCTACCCGGTTTCTTCTTCTATCGAGAAGTTTAAATAACAATTTTGCCTTTTTTGAGAAACAAAAATAACGATTTAGTCCCAATAACAATTTTGCCTTTTCTGAGAAACAAAATAACATTTTTTTTATTTTAATCAAGAGATCTGTTAGGCCCAAACCGTGTTGTTTTTTGGGCCGACACAATATGTCTCCATTGGCTAGAAGACACTTTCGCTTATGTACCCGATCGTCCAGTTAACCGATCCATATTCTGCTCATCTGGCTCTTCTCGCTCGATCGTCGTGGCCAGTCTCCCGGACGTTCCTGAGCTCCTCCGGCACATCAATCCATCCCTCGTTGTGCGGCGGGCAAAACGGGCGCGCGCGGCTGATGCGTGATGCGTCCACGGAACCCGGCAAAGGAATGCACCGAAAGCGCAAGCGACAACACCGTCGCATCGCACAGCAGACATACGAAAACGACGACGCCGCCGTGTCAACCACGCCGCCCGTCGCGACGCCGAGGCCGGGTCGGCCAGGTAAAAGCCGCGCGAGGGAATTGGTCGCCATCGGAACGGTCGCCGCCCCGTGGATTTCGCATCGGCACCGGCACGGCATCCGTGGTGGGGCGGGCTCGGCGCCGCATTCTCAGCTGAACGGAACCCATGGACGTTTGCATTGGTGTCATCATCACCCGCAGCGCGTCTTCGGAGTTGGTGGATGCGGAGTACCGAACACGTATTCGTTCATTCGTGTTTCATCCAAATCCAAGTTTAACGACTCGATCGTTTTCATCCAGATCCAAAGTGTCTCGTGTACTCTGAAGAACCTGAGACGGTTGAAACTTGCCTAAACATGTCACGTGTAGATTTTCTTCGCGTGAAAGTTCAGCAAAACACGCACCTGTAAGCTAGTATTCGTAGTTTTCTTGGAAATGCTAACACCAAAAAAAAACATATTGGCAATTGAGTTGAGCCAAAATTCTAACACTCCCAGTACGGACTACACCAAGTGGCTAGTCAGTCACCTGCCGTAATGTTCACGTCCAAAAGTCTCGACCGATACGGCGACACCGGCTTTCGCCGTCTCATCGGCTCCAATGACTCTCACGGTCTCACCTGCTCTGAGAAAAAAAAAAAGGCTGGTGGTTGAAGAATGGCTTCTCGATGGAAGAGAAACAATGATAGGAAAATAGGAAGCTGCAATCAGAACCGGCTAACTAGACAAAAGGAGAGAGATTACCAACTATAATCCCGGGCCCACAATTACTCGAGAGCCTCGACCCGAACTCTCAATAAATCAGAGGGCCTTTTTTTTAAAGAAAAAGACCCCCGTCAAAGACGTTACGTTTATTCGATTTCAGTGTCCCGTTCGTTTGACGACCGAGCCCTCTCCCTTTTCCTCCTCCCTTCCTGCCTGCCGCTGCGGCGGTGGTGGCGGCACCGGCAACGACTCGCGCTCGCGGCGCCGCCGAGGCAGGCGGGTTCTCCTCGGCTCTTACGGAGCGGGGGCGCGCGCGGCGCGGTTCGGCGGGATGGGCACGCCGGAGTTCCCCGACCTGGGGAAGCACTGCAGCGTCGGCGACTGCAACCAGATCGACTTCCTCCCCTTCACCTGCGACCGCTGCGACCATGTACGTTTCCTGCAACCTCTCCCGTTGATTTCGGTTCTTGTCTACTCACTCCGAATCGGACCGTTGGCGCAACCAAATTTGTGTTGCGCTGAAGAATTGATGTTTAGTAGATTACGCAAGTCGAGAACTGATTTTCTTTCCCCATGGAAATCAATCTAGTGGACGCTGTATCGCGAGGCAGATCTTGCGTGGAGTTGTAGTAGCTTGTGGGGCAAACATTCAAGGGAACCTTAACCACTCACTCATGCTAGTGACCGGGCAACACTTGTGGTCATTTTCACTGTTTTGGTGAGATTGAGTTGTTGTATCTAACCATAACCACCCGGCTGATTTGTGATCCAGTCAAAAATTTCCACATGTTCAAGAAATAAGATCAATTAGTTGTTTACAAGAACCTCTTAAAATGTTTACTGATTCACACACTACTATTGTGTTTTGGGTCCAAAAGCTATCAAGACTTCCTTAAAGCTCTAGTATTTTTTTGAGCCTTAAATAATACCGGCTTTGTCATTAGAATAATATCCTGAGGTACACTGCTTAATGCTTCACACTATAATAGGCACCAGGAAAACAGTATCTACATATGTTGATGCCACTGACTTGTCGCTAAGTGCAAACATAAAGCCGTCTTTTCTTATTGGAGGAATTTGTTGCTTCAGTTACAAGCCAATATTGGACACTGATAAAATCGGAAACAGGGTATAAGAAAAAAAATTGTCCTAGTCAATAACAGCCACTATACGCAAAATGTGAATGGTATTGATGATAACTAGATACGTGGAATGCTAAGGATACTAACATCCACTTGTTTCAAACAATTGCCATTAACACATTATGCCAGTCACATGCCTGGAACCCTCACATACGATGTCTTAAAGTTGATTGATTTAGTTGCTTTTCCCCTGTTAGATGCTTAGTTTCTTTATTTGACATTGCAACCTGCAGTTCCTAGATTATATATTGTTATTGACTATTGACTTAATCCCTATTTATCTTATGGATCTCTCAGTTGACAATGCCATTTACCAGCACCATGTCCTCTTGTTCACAGGGTTTAAATGTAGCAGATAGAGAATTTTGGGCCTTTACTTTTTTGTTTCTTTCTGCAGAATTTATTTAATCCTTTTGATGTTTTTTTTTACTGCAATAGCAATATTGGAAATTTGAAAGTTTATAGTTAACAATTATATGGCATTTCCTGAGTTTATTTTGACATATATTCCTTTAGAAAAATGGTAGTATATAATTTTGGTGAAACTGAGTTCATTTAAAGGGAAACTTATCTATTGCCTGAAAGCTTACTGTCCATATCTAGTATGTATAGTTATCATCACTAAATACTGTCAGCCAAAATACTAATCTGGCTATAGGACATTGTATAGGTCTTTTGCCTTCTTCACCGAAGTTATACATCACACCAATGCCCAAATGCAAATATGAAAGATGTCACTGTCCTCATCTGCCCACTCTGTGCTAAAGGTGTTCGCCTCAATCCAAGTGAAGACCCAAATATCACCTGGGATACTCATGTTAACACTGATTGTGATCCATCAAATTACCAAAAAGTGACGAAGAAAAAGAAATGCCCTGTTCCCGGGTGCAGAGAGACACTAACATTTTCCAACACCATCAGATGCAAAGATTGCACCAAAGAACACTGCCTAAAGCATAGATTTGGGCCTGATCATAAGTGCCTAGGACCAAGAAAAGTGGATTCTGGCTTTCCCTTTGTAAGCATGCTAAGGAGAAGTCAGAAAGCAGAGACACGCTCAAATAGCAGTAACAACAATGGTTCTTCATGGTGGAGTTCCAGTCTTGTGAATGCAGCAACGAATTTCAAATCATCAGCCGAAGCTGGAATGCAAAAGCTGAGTACTGTGACTAGCCAAGCCATCCAGAAGGCTAAGGATGGGATGTCCCCAAATAGCAGCAGCAGCAGCAGTGGTGACCTTGTGGAGCAATGTGTTCACTGCCCAGCAAAATTTTCCACCGTGGGGGCCTTAATTGAACATGTTGAGAAATCCCACCAGATGAACTCACAACCAAGTCATGGCCGAGTGACGATTGATGTTTGCCCAAAATGCAGCAAGGCGTTCCGAGATCCTGTGTTGCTTGTGGAGCATGTTGAGAGGGAACATGGAGGAACGTCAAGAGTGTAAAGCTTTGTGTGTACTGTAAACATTTGTAATTTGTAACTTTTCCTTTCCTTTTTTCCATTTCGTCAATTTGATTACTCTCTGCACTTTTGGGCTCAACATTTGCCCAGAGAACAAGAATAGTACGTTGGATTTAAGGCAAAGCAGCCATTGTCCATCGGTTCTCTTTTCCAGATTCAAGAAACTAAAGTCTGTTAAGATAATGCCAATATCTGTCGCAGCTGGTGAAAGAAAAAAAAGGCAGTAGCTGTTGTTGGTCTATCGTATGATTTGCTTCATTTTGTTCTTTTTTTTGACATAATTTGCTTCATTTTGCTATATAAGCGTGGAAGAGTTCATGTGTCAGCATTCACCATTGGTATTTCATCTGTTCCTAGTAACATGGTCGGGAATGGTCACACTTCTACCCACTACTAGGCTCATTGTGCGATCCAATTTCAATGAAAAAGATCAAGCTATTCAAAAACAGGTTGTTCATTTGTTTATTATTACTAGACACCATTTTATTGATTCATCATACACCATCAAGTTTAGGGTTCATAGTATGGAACCTTCCAGTATCCCGTGGTGTTTTCTGGTTTTTTACAAAGGTTTTTATTTTAGATGTTTACTAAATCATAGGTTTAACCATTTATTTTTACTAATTCTTTTGGAGTTACTCTAAAAATCATATTAGGCGCTGTCCTCTTCAACAGCTAAGCCCAGCTATAGCCGGAAATCGCTGCAGCTATACCATTTAGCTTTTTTTTAAAAAAAATATATAAAGAAAATACAGAACCAAACTCAATCCAAGTTGTCGCTCGTAGCTGCCTCCGCTCCGATTCAAGATTCCTTAGCGATAAAAACTCGATCTCCTTTCTGAGCGATAAAAAAACTCGATCTCCTAGCTTCCTGCCCCAGCGGCTATCTCCGGTCACAAACGGAATGACATTCGTTTTGACTGTTCTCACCCCTACGCAAGCACATTCAGCCAATTACAGCTCACAACGCGCAAACTTGTCTTCATGGACTTTGCGCCATGCACAACTTCATTCTTCATACTGTCATGCTGATATAATGACAAAAGATGATGCATATAAAGTTGAGCGTGCATGTCCGTTGGTTGAGCGTCCACATCATACAATGATCTATCATCTATATCACTATGATCTATAAAGATATATGCAATTTATTAAAAAAAATATGCATATATATAATAAATACTCTCTTTACTTAATATGCAAGTATCTAAAACCAAGACAAAAGGCGTACGTCATGGCGGCAGTATAAATGGACACCTGCGCCCTTCCTTTGCTCCTCACTCGACAAAGCAAATCTCAGACTAATTTTAGTCATGAAGGCCTAGGTAGCAGCTGTTAGATATGTGTCGAATATGTGTACAAGTCGGTTACGTTGGACTTGAGTTGTATTAGGGGACTAGGATAGAGTTGTAGTCGGACTCGATGTCCTAGGGGGCCATAAATATGAGGCCACCCCTGTTGTAACCATGAGACGACTTGGCGGCTGGTTTGGATGGCGGCGTGGCCGCGGGATCGCCCGGATACCGGTGTAGCTACTGTTATGGGGAGGAGCGCCCGTAGCCATTGCCCCGAGGATTAAGCATACCGCTGAACCTCGTTAAAAAACATCGTGCCTCAGTGTCGTTCTCGTTTACGTATTTTCTTCTATGGTGATTATGCTTCCGCGTTCATCGGTTAATAGATCCGTTCGGGTCTGGATTTAACCGTGTTTTGTAACAAGTGGTATCGGAGCAGAAGTTGTTCGGCTTGAAGATGCAGGAGGGGTCAGATCTTACCGAGCACATCAATGTCTTCAATCAATTGGTTGCTGATCTTGTGAAGGTCGACGTGAAGATTGATGATGAAGACAGGGCTGTTATTCTTCTTTGTTCGTTGCCGAGGTCTTATGAACACTTGGTTACTACGTTGACGTACGGGAAGGAGGACATCAAGGTGGAGGACATTGTTGCTGCATTGCTTGCTCATGATCAAAGGAGGAAGAATAATGCAACGGATGAGTCTTCTGGTGATGCTCTCGTAGTCAAGAGTGGCTGTGGTGTGGAAGATAAGAGAGGCAACAAGAAGAAGGGTCCGCGGTGCTATAAGTGTGGTGTTTTAGGACATGTGAAGAGGGACTGTCCAGGGCTGAAGAAGGATGGAGGAACCGCAAGTGTTGTGATTGCCAAGAAAGATGACTCGGATAGCGATGGTGACCTTCTCATGGTGTCAAGTGAACAGTCTTGTGAAGCGTGGTTGTTAGATTCAGCTAGCTCGTTTCATGCAACATCGAAGAAGGAGTTCTTTTCATCATACACGGAGAAGGACAATGGTTTTGCTTACGTGAGAGATGGTTCAGGCTATCTTGCTGTAGGAGTGGGCGACATCAAGTTCAAGTTGTGTGATGGTAAAGAGATGCTGCTTAAGGGTGTGAAGCATGTGCCGGGGCTGACAAGGAATCTGATTTCGCTTGGTTTATTGCATGAAGAAGGCTGGTTGTATCAGGCGGTATCTGATAAGAAGACCTTGAGAGTCATGCATGGAGACAAGACGGTCATGGTTGGTGAGAAGTCAAGTGCGCACCAATACAAGCTGAAAGGAAGCATTGTTGAAGGTGGAGTCATTGGTGGCAATGCAAATGTGGTGATGTTCTATCCTGACGGTGATGCGGCTGTGCGATCAGTCTCATCAGGCCATTCGAAGTGAGCGGCAAAGGAGACGGCTCAAGTCCGGGTACACGAAGGTTTGCGCATGGACGGCTTCAAGGTGGCGTGCATATTCGCCAAGGTGGAGTTTGTTAGATATGTGTCGAATATGTGTACAAGTCGATTACGTTGGACTTGAGTTGTATTAGGGGACTAGGATAGAGTTGTAGTCGGACTCGATGTCTTAGGGGGCCATAAATATGAGGCCACCCCTGTTGTAACCATGAGACGACTTGACGGCTGGTTTGGGTGGCGGCGTGGCCGCGGGATCGCCCGGATGCCGGTGTAGCTACTGTTATGGGGAGGAGCGCCCGTAGTCATTGCCCCGAGGATTAAGCATACCGCTGAACCTCGTTAAAAAACATCGTGCCTCAGTGTCGTTCTCGTTTGCGCATTTTCTTCTATGGTGATTATGCTTCCGCGTTCATCGGTTAATAGATCCGTTTGGGTCTGGATTTAACCGTGTTTTGTAACAGCAGCCGCAACTGTCTTGGTCTTGCTCGTCCTGACCTTTGGTGAGTATAAGTTCATCCAATCCCTGCCCCAGACCGAAATTGAACATGATGAATATATGCAGCAGTTAGTTGTTAGATGATTATGCCCATCCAAATATATATCCTGACTCGCGATTGATTGATTGATTTATTTGGTTGAGCATGTAGCTGCGGAGACGCGTACGCATCCTCCTGTTCCTATCTGCAAGTCGCGAAGCCTTGAACACAAAGGGAAGTGCGTGAAGGATACGGATTGTTCCGCCGCCTGCGTCAAAGAGAGCTCCACCGGAGGCTTCTGCCACGGACGGGCGCCGTTCAAGCAGTGCTTCTGCACTAAGCCATGCAAGAGAGAGCCAGCTGATGCTACACTCCGGTCGCCAGGCTTCTGATTATGTGTGCTGAATGCTCATGCCGCATGGCAAGGCGACTCTCGCATGTATGCCTAGGTTGATGAGTATATGTATATGATAAATAAATAAGAGAAAGTAAATGGTATGACTTTCTTGAATGGAAGTCAAGCGATTTTGCTTATCTAACTTGTGTCAGCGTGGATTTACTCTGAGATTTGTGAAAACTTTTGTTGATGACGAAAGTCACGCACAAATAAAGGTTTATTTGGACGCTATCCTACCATATATTCTCATGCATCAAATAACCATTAGTTAATTTTAACCAGCTAAAAATTAGCTCTAGCCATTAACAATTAGCTTTTTTTTGTGAATCATTAACAATTAGCTCTAGCTCTTGTAACACACTGTATTCTAGCATTCAAAATTTATTCTCCTCATTCTAAGGACAAAAGTCAACTTTGTATTAAATACTTTGTCAACCAATCATCATTAATCATATTGATAATAGCGTTTGATTAGGAATAAAATGGAGTACATGTGTCTTTTATGTTCTCTCTTAATTTGTCTTAAAAGTTTTACAATGCACTATAGTACAACCAAACAGCCCAAAGTTAGCTTTAAGATGGCGACAGATATATACATTAGTGAATATACGTATTGAGATGTTGAAAATTGGATGTATAACATTTACTTTGAACATTGTCGAGAATATGTGTTGCATTGTAAAGAAGAGATGACACAACACCTGAGCATAGCTCAGCTGATTAATATATATGCGTGTTTGTGGACGTTTGTACCATATAATTCATAAAAAAAGAAAGTGTGCAAATTACGTCAGGACATAGCACTTCTATTTCCTAGAGGAACAAAAGCATAAAAACTAGTTGTATCTTTAATATAAAATGTATCTATATCTATAATAACTATATTTAAAAAATGTTGAGGTTATTTGCAAAAAAAGTTGAAGTTATAGGCGCGAACCACCGGTTACTGTCTATATCTATATCTATATCTATATCTATATCTATATCTATATCTAT
>CM041631.1:9704639-9725492 GCA_023333625.1 Bothriochloa decipiens | reverse complement strand
AAAAAAAAACCTGGAAACCACTGTCATTTGGCTTAACATCATAATAGAGGCCAGCAACTTGAGCGTCATAAGCTGAAAGCAAAAACAAAATTGGCGTATCATTACAGAAGATAGAGTGAAAGTCTGGAACAAGTTAACTTAAAAAAGCAGTAACAACTAACAACCTTCCATGATACAATCCCTGACTCATGACAAAACATGTATCTCAGAAGGTTAAGGGAAAGGAGTAAAATTTGTGAAACTCGTTTCACGGGCATTCCATATTGGCACTTTATGCTTTTTTTTTGTTTCTTTAATGCATACAAAGTATTGCTAACACATTCCAATAAGATTTTTTTTCCACAGTTGCCATTTCTAGTATGTAATACATGATGTATCCAGATATAATATACCAATGATAAATTATATGAGAAACAAGTGAAAGAATGCACCAAAACAGTTGATCAGCTTTTGTTGGAACTTGGAAGAACCATAAAAACAGACATCTAAGGGAGTCTTACATACCGTAATCATTCAGATAGTCCATAACCAACCTCGTGAATACATCAGTAAGAACTGCCGACTCAGGTGAGCTTTGGGACAGTGGACAATGAAAATCCATCTTGATATAAGCCTTGGGTGTGAAAAACATTGTATCGGGCTTGTACCAGAGTCTTGAAAATGGTGTCTTCCTCAGCATAGCAGGAGAACTTACCTGGACATAATAGAGAGATAGAGCATAAGAAAACCAGATAAGTTAAGCAGGAAAGCCATTCAAATATTACCATTTCCTCTACACTTTTCAATGAAAGATCTCTTGGAATGAACATGTTATGTTTTGGCAGGTGTAGATCTTTCTCAGGGGCTTTCTCTACCCATTTCTGCAAAATAATTACAGGATATAAGACACATGTACTTTTCTAGCTTCAATACAGAAAGTAATACAATGTCAAAAAATACACCTGTACGATTGATGGAGGGACAGCTTCGACAGAATATGATGTACCATACCATGGCTCTGTTAAGTTTGTTTGGCCTTCAAAGTTTTTCGATTCCCAGAATATTCTGATAGGAAATACGGAGAGCAAAGAGAGATTTAAACAGAGGGAGCAAAACAAAATAGAAATGCATAGCAAATAAATTTCTCCATTTGTAATTTGTATGCTCATGTAGTGCCCTGAGAATTACCTTACAGTTTCAGGAGTCAATTCATTTAAAATATTCTGAATAGCATCTGGTGAAAACTTAGATGGCACAGATGATGCAATCAACCAATATTCTGGTGGAAAAATCTGTGGTAGTGATGACAAAAAGGATCCATTAATGGGTGGCATAGTTTACCCTTATTATAAAAAGAAAATAAGCATTTGGGATAGCTTACTATATAATCTAGGGAACTACCATATCCCAATATCAATATTCAGCAGGCAAGCCATTCAAATATTACCATGGAAATCATAAAATGTATAGTTCTGTGGAAATCAAATGATGTTTCTACATATTATTTTGGTTCTTCAATCAATGGCATGCAAATTAAAGAAAATTCTGATATAATCATTTTCTTTCATTCAATCAATAAACTTTACTCATTGTATAGAAAGCTATTCACTAAGACTAAGTAAAGATATGATTTAAATATATGTGAACTGCACTAAAGTGCATCAGATGTTAGCACAAGCATGTGCAAATAAATCCAGTATACAAAAGGGGAACAGTTGTCAAGATAAATAGAAGATAAGTATAAATGAAGCACCTGCATGTTTGAAGAAATATTTACAACATAATTGATAGGAGGGCTCTTGTCTCGATAGTGGAATCCTGTCTCACAGATAGCTTGAAGCTTCAAAGTTCAACCAAAAATGTATTAGTACATGAAAACATCTGGAGAGAGAGTGAGAGAGAGAGAGAGATCTGTTAGAGTATGAGAATATTAGGCCCATGAGGCTAAGCCTATGAGGCCCATGTATGACACTATATAGCTACCCCTTCTAGGGTTAGCCCTAATCTAATCTATTATTATCCCAATAGCATGGTATGGATACCGGGGTTGGGAGTGGTAAGTAGCTCCAGGGTCAGCGACCCACTCTGGCCCAACAGGGGGTGTCAAGGCCACGGTGCTGTAGGAGGTGGCCAAGGCCGTCGGGTCCCAACCGACCGGCCCGGGCGAGGCACTGGGAGGTGGAGCCCACGTGGACGTAGAGTAGGTGTTGGGAGGTGCTGCCCACGGGGTCGCTGAGTGGAACCCTGGAGGAGCACCAACGAACATGGCCAACGGCGGACGAGGCTCACCGCCGGGAGCCTGGAAAGGCCACATGGAGATGCGCCCCGACCACGGGTTGTGGAAGGTGGGCCAGGGTGCACCCCGTGGAGGCGTCGGTGCCGGTGTGGTCCCACGGCCACCACCGCCACCACCGCCACGGCCTCCTCCGCGGCGACGGCAGCCACCACCGCCACGGCCCCCCACCCCCGCTCGGCCCGGGAGGAGGAGGACCAAGAAGAGACGACGGCGACGGAGTGGGCGGACGCGACGGGAGAGTAGCGGCGAGTGCAGTCGAGGAAGACGAGGACCCCGGCGCGGAAACCGACACGGCTTGAACTCCCTGCTGGAGCTCCTCCATGACAAGATCGTCACGGACCTGCAGGAAGGTGGGGAAGGGTCGCTGACGAGTGATCCACGTCCGGAGGTGAGCGTAGCGGTCCACGAGCCTACGGAGGACGTTGAGGACCAGGATACGGTCCTCCACGGGCCAGCCAAGGTCGCCGAGAGAGTCCGCCATGCCCTTCATCTTGCGGCAGAAGTCGCTGACGGAGAGGTCGCCCTGGACGAAGGTCCGGAAACTCGCATCGAGACGCAGAGCCCGGGCCTCAGCGTTGCCCAGAAACTGGCCCTCGAGCGTCAACCAGGCCCCACGAGCGTTGAGGAGTGTTGCGGACGAGGTCGTGGAGGTCCAGGGAGATCGTCCCCAGAATCCAGGAGAGAACGATGCTATCGAGGCGCAGCCATGAGGCGGTCGGGACCACGCCCACGGCGTCGAGGAGGACGTGGTCGTCAAGGGCGTAGCGGCGGAGGGTGAGGAGGACCAGGTCCCGCCAGCGGGCGTAGGAGGGCGACCGGAACCAGGAGCCGAATGTTCTGGACACCCCCGGCCTGGTAGTGAAGCTGGGCCACGAGTGGGTCGGCCGGGTCGTGCCAGAGGACCGCAGTGGTGGACACGCGGTGACCCGCCGAGCCGGAGGAAGTGGCCCCGCCGTCGTGGGAGGCAGGAGAGGTGAGGAGCTGCTCCGCGTCGGCGATCTGCTGAGCCAGGGCAGCGGCCGCATCGCGCTCGCGCTCCCATGCGAGGGCGGCCTCCCGCAGACGAGCCTGCCCCGTCGCGTACTCAGCCCGGGCAGCGGTGAGAGCGGCGGTGAGGGCGGAGGCGGCGCACGGGGAACCAGCGCGCGCCCGAGGGGCACCACCAGCCAGGAGAACGGTCGCCGGAGGGGCGCCCGCCGGGTCGATGGCGGTCGGGTCGACGTCCCCTGCGCCCGCGACCCCTGCGCCCGCCCCTGCGCCCGCGACGAGGGCTCGGGCGGCGTCGGTGGCGGCGGCGGGGGGGGGGGGATCGCCGGTCGGGCTGCTCCGGTCGCGCCAGCGCCAAAGCCTCCCGCGCCGGCAGCGGCTGGGCGAGGTGGCGCGCCGGCGTCTGGGCGGGGCTGGGCGGCGGCGGCGGCGGCTTGCGCCCAGCTCGGGCCGCCAGAGAGAGGGGGGAAGGTACCAAGTACGTAGGCCCAGGAGGGGGAGGGGGCCGGCCGGCCATGGCTGCTCTGGCGGCGGCGGCGGCGGCGGGGAGGAGGAAGGAAGGAAACCTAGGCTTACACCATGTCGGGTCCTCATCTCTCGCCATGTAGTGTTTGATGAGTCTGTCTTTCCCTTCTCCACCACCACCACACCACCTACCACCCCTGACCCTGACCTCGCCTCTCTGTTTCCCACTGACACGGTGGTCCAGCCACCCTTGCCGTTTTCCCCTGCAGCTACTGCTCCACCGTGCCCTTCGCCGGGCCCGTGCCCTGGCTCGCCGTACACCAGTGCTGCTCCTGACCCTGTGCCCTGCACGGGTCCGGTAGCGCCACCCTCCAGTGCGGCCCCTGCTCCTCCGCCTGACACGGGGCCGGGGACGCCGGTTCCTGCACCCCCGGCGCGGTTTGCCCAGCCGGTGCTTGTCTACCTGCGCCGTGCGCGGGTGGACCCGGCGCCTGCTGCTCCTGGCCCTGTGCCCTGCACGGGTCCGGTAGCGTCGCCCTCCGGTGCGGGCCCTGCTCCTCCTCCTGACA
The DNA here is from genome assembly GCA_023333625.1 of Bothriochloa decipiens. NCBI lineage: Eukaryota > Viridiplantae > Streptophyta > Magnoliopsida > Poales > Poaceae > Bothriochloa > Bothriochloa decipiens. The sequence continues at coordinate 9,721,196 of CM041631.1, read as the reverse complement.
CGAGGCCGGGGACGCCGGCTCCTGCACCCCCGGCGCGGTTTGCCCAGCCGGCCCTTGTCTACCGAGCAATTGCTGCCGGTCCCTGGGGTGCTCCACCACTTCCTCGGGGTCACTGTTGAGCCTCGTCCCACCGGTCTTCTTCTTCACCAGCGGCAGTACACTCTCGATATCCTGGAGCGAGCTGGGATGACTAACTGCAAGCCCTGCTCCACTCCAGTTGACATAAAGGGCAAGCTATCAGAGGCCGCGGGCAACCCAGTGACAGACCCCACGGCATACCGGAGTCTCGCAGGTGCACTTCAATACCTTACCTTCACCAGGCCGGATATCACATATGCAGTGCAGCAGATTTGCCTTCACATGCATGATCCTCGAGAGCCCCACCTCACTGCCCTCAAGCGCCTCCTTCGCTACCTCCGCGGCACTGTCGACTACGGCTTGCTCCTTCACCGGTCTTCCTCCTCCTAGTTCGTCGTCTACACTGACGCTGACTGGGCCGGGTGTCCGGACACTCGGCGCTCCACCTCCGGCTACGTTGTCTTCCTGGGCGGCAACCTGGTGTCCTGGTCGTCCAAGCGTCAGCCGGTGGTCTCCTGCTCCAGTGCCGAGATGGAGTACCGTGCTGTCGCTAACGGCGTCACGGAGGCTTCCTGGCTCCGGTAGCTCCTCGCCGAGCTCCACAGCCCTCTCTCCAGGAGCACGCTGGTCTACTGCGACAACGTCAGTGCTGTGTACCTCTCCACCAACCCTGTTCAGCACCAGAGGACCAAGCATGTGGAGATCGACCTTCACTTTGTCCGTAATCGAGTCGCCATCGGCGATGTTCAGGTCCTCCACGTCCCGACCACTTCCCAGTTTGCCGACATCTTCACCAAGGGCCTCCCGTCCTCGGCCTTCACCAAGTTCCTCTCTAGCCTCAACGTCACCGGTGGCTAGTTGCGTCTGTGGGGGGGCTCGTGTGTGTGCTTCTTTTCATGTCATGTCCAGTATGTAACTCCGCTGCGCCGGAAGTTCAGACTGCGGGGGGCTATTAGAGCATGAGAATATTAGGCCCATGAGGCCCATGTATGACACTATATAGCTACCCCTTCTAGGGTTAGTCCTAATCTAATCTATTATTATCCCAATAGCAAGATCAACTTTTACATTGTTGAAGAATGCATTTGCATGACTTGATCATTTTATTTCACAAATCAGAGAAGCCTATTTTAGTTATGCAAGTGTTGATGATACAAACATAAATGACATTTTCAGCTTTCAAGCCATGACCCATGGTTAATTGGGTGATAAAGGAACATGCATTACATTGCAAGTATACCCAAAATCAGAACTGTCTTGTAGGTTCAATTAACTTTAGTAGAATATATCAGACAACTACGAAATAAGAACAAGGATTAAACAAATCATAGCATGGTATGAATTTTCAATGCAGACTTTTGTTCATATTATAGGGTTAGGCTGGTATTACTGATAAAGGGTAAGTGGCCTGATTGACTAAATTCAAAATATACTAATATATTCATGGAAACTGAAAGAATCTCTGACATGCACGCACAAAGCTTCAACTCATGACTCATAAAAATGATTCAAATCCGGTAATGTACAATATTATTCATTTTTTATAATAAAACATGCATTCCAGACTAAATTACCTCATCAAATATCCACTTAGGAATTTCAGAGGTCTGCAACAACTTTATATATCTGAACAATAGTCCGACAGTATCCTCCATGTGTTCTATCACCAGTAATCAGATTTATGATTCTCACTTACATTTCAAAAGTTAATATCAAAATGGCCCTTCAGAAATTATAACTCACCCTGGCCTACATCTGTGAGCTGAATAGTCACGGAGAAGAAAGAAAAATCATGACTCCAATCCCCTTCACCAGCTCCCAGACTCATAGCCCATCCTGAATGTTCACAGAATTAGAATTTAATCATGATGAGCAAATAAAAAGGATAAGAAACAGAGTTCTCTCGGGGAGGAATGAGAATATCAGCAAACAAGTTTCACACGTGAAAAAGGAGCAACAACAGTAAAGAAAAACTTGCAAAATAATGGTGTTCCTTTTCTTTACTCATAGGGAGTTTGTTTCTCTTTGCCAACTCTTCTTCAAATGTACGTAAACGCACAGTTATTTACTCTGTAGGCCTAAGATACCATGGTTATTCCTTTCAGTTCTAAGTGATTCCTAACTAAAATTAGAAGCACAAAGGTTTTAAAAAGCCATGCCACACAAAGCTACTAGGCTCTTTATTTCATCATTAACTTTGTATGTAACACTATAACACTAACAGGAATGAAGCAGACAAAAACATAACCACACTTATTCATCACTGCAGATATGTGCAACATAAAATAACAATAAAAGAAACAAAATTCAGGCACTGGGAAGTGGGAATGACATGAACATGATATATAGACTCACTACTTGGACATAAGAGATTTATAACAAACACACACAGAGGTAACCCAACTCAAAAGCCCCAGCAAACACATGTCTTTTTCCCTCATCTGGCAAGAAGTAAAGATTCCTAAACTGAAAGAAAGGTCACAGAAGGATAACTTACCCAACTTCTTAAGTATGTAAAAAAGAGATCCTTCTCCTTCATGACCAATCAAATGGCTAATGTACCTGCAAGGGCCTTCTTTGTAATGCCGGATATTGGGAGTGATTGGAAATAGGATTCTCAAAGTGTGCCCTTGTTTAATGGGAACTGCTTTAACAAGAATCTGCAAGGGAACAACTCGCATAAACAAGTGTACGAGCATCTTTAACTGCAAGTCTCACTTGTCAACTCATATCCTGTAATGTAAATACTAAATAGTAAACCTGGAGATGTTCAGGTGTACATGGATGCCCAGGAAATGAAAATGGCTTCCTCCCAACATCTCTAATATCACAGAACTTATTTTCAACAAGGTTCTGCAAGCTATCGAGAGGATCTGCAAATACAAAAAGAGATGTCAATTGAGAAGGAAAATAACCAAAAAAAGGTTTTAGCTGCACATAACTTGTAAGGAAATGCAGAACAGTTTGATGGAAAACCTTTTCCATACACAACAAGTTGCATCAAGTTGGCTGAGTAGTGTGAATCATAAAATTTAATAAGCTCAAGCCTTGTGTCCAATCCTTTCTCCTTTGCTTTAACTTCAAGAGTATCCCAATTTCCTAATCAATAAGAATTCTGATATCAGTTCTGAGGAATTGTCCAATATTTCAAAGCATGCAGTGAGAATCAGTTATAAGGAATTGTCCAGTATTTCAAGCAAGCAGTGAAAATCAGTTCTAAGGAATTGTCCAATATCCAAGCAAGATCATAAAAAACTCTTTATTACACTGAAACTTCATTTATTGTTGAAGCAAAGAGAAGACATCTAAGATGGCTGTAGCATGTAGGAGGTTCGTACCAAACGACTGAGTCATTGACCAAGTCATCATTCACGCAGTTAAGTATACATTTAGTTATTCGCAGAATGTTAAGGTCTTTATATTATGAACTACATCGATGTTAATATTAATGGTCAGAAACTCATATCTACTGGGAGCTTCTGTGCTGTTACAAGGTTCTATCACAAACAAAAAACTGAAATAAAAGATTTCTGGAACAAGAACAACCAGTACGAATGCCAAAGTGAAAATATATCATGTTATTCAAGCAATGAAAGAAATATAAAATTAAGTAGAAAGTGAGCAGTGTATTGTCAATGTCATTAATAGTATGTAATGTAAGAACGGAAATAGAAGGGAAAAAAACATTGTTCAGATAACAACCTGTGCTGAACTTATGATAAGGATGATTCTCTGCACAAAGATGCTTCTGAAGCTGAAAACAAGGAAGGACAGGTATAAATAAAATCAGTTCTCTGTAACTAAGCTGTCTGCATATTTAACGTGAGCATGGAAAATACAAGTACCTGACTCATTCGCCAAGGATCTGACAAAAGGTTTTTCTGATTTTCTGAAAGTGGAAAATGGAAGTTAGAATTTAAAATGTGTTTCCAGCAACAGCAACAGAAAAGAGAAAAAAGATATCACATACCAGAGTCGACAGCTTTTATTTCCCTAAGTGTAGCATCTGGGGACATCAATGGCTTGATAAAAAATTGTGCAAACCTAAGATTAAATGGCACAAGCATAAGTGAATTTTGAACAAGGAAAATAAGGTAAAAATAAAGAAAGCAATAGAAGGTACCTATCTAAAGCATCATGCAGGCTATCACTGTTCACATCAAAATAGAAGTTTGTGCGTTCAGAAGATGTGAAAGCATTGGTCGAACCACCGTGCTACAAGAAAACACCCGTTATCCAAGTACTTATACCATAAGCAACACAGCGACAAAAATTTAGTGTAGATAAAATGCACTGGTAATCCTAAACTTGTCCTAGGGTCATCAGGTCCCCAACCTCTAAAATGCATTTTCAAGTCCCCAATCTTGTCATAGGGTGTCATCCAGGTCCAAACTGTCAAAATATCATTTTCAGGTCCCAAACTTGTCACGCAGTGTCATCCAGGTCCAAACGAGGGTGGCCCCACATGTCAGACTGTGGCGCCCATCTCCATGCTCACCCATCTTTGGTGAAATTGTGAGCTAGCGAAACCTTGATCGAAATTTGGCACGTTTGGGCACAAACCAGAGATGACCGATCTGTGGTATAGTGCTTTTTATTTTGCAAATTTGGCAATGTTGATAGGTTAGTCCAGGATTTAAGATATATCGAGCAAAAGTGTTCCTTGGGCTATAACCAGCTTTCAATTTTCAATTGTTTGTTTCCAATTTTGTCTTTTCTGGGAAAAGAAGAGGTCGGGTAGTTTTACTGAACTCGTTATTTGAGTTAGAGAAAGCTGATTTTCTCTACAGTTGTGTTATTCGATCCTGACCAAATAATTTCTTAGGCTTTCAGGTCTAAAAACATGTAAAAACCAAAAACGCTACAATTAAATGTTCTATGATGGTTTAACTATTCTAGAATTATGCTGCTGTTTGCCGTGTTCTAAAACAGTTCCACTGTGCCAACAAAACTTCTAAGAAAGAATAAAAGAGAGTGCAGGATTTCATTGTCATTGTCAATGCTGGCTAAATCCAATAACAAATTACAATAAAAAAATTATGGCCATTTACAGGGATTTATTTGTAAGTAATATAAATAAGACAGAATTTTCAACCTGGAAAAGGAAGGCATACCTCTGCAATGTACTTTGAGTAACTGTTTTCTTCTGGATATTTTTCACTAGCATAGAAAAGCATATGCTCTGTAAAATTGGAAACACTCATAAGGATTGGGTTTAAAAAAGAACGACTCACATAGTATTCAATTTCCATCAAGATGTTAGTAAAACTGCAACTAAAGCAATATAGAAGTAGAACAATAAGTGTCTATATATGTAAAAATACAAATTAGATATATTGGGCAGCCTCAGTGCATGTAGCTCCTGCTTGCGCAGGGTCCGGGGAAGGGCCCGACCACTTGGATCTTTTGTACGAATGTATGCACTAAGCAGCCTTTCCTGCGTTTCTGCAAGAGGCTGTTTCCAGGACTTGAACACGTGACCTCATGGTCACAAGACAGCAGCTTTACCACTGCGCCAAGGCTCCCCTTCACAAATTAGATATACTGTTTATATATTATTGATCAAATCCATAGATAATTAATTATCACCTTAAAGGATCCCGGCAATTGGGTAAAGCATCAAAACAAGCAAAAAATGCATAGATAAAATTCAGGAAACTTCATAGAATGTAAAACAACTTGCATAGTCCGTCAGCTAATTCAACTGAACTTTCGAATAGCATATGCCACCCATAAATGGGAGCATACTACGAAAATGACAACAGGTACTGGTATTTTCTCAGCATCAATTACATTATTGGCGTTTATTTTGTTGTCATGCATGTATGGTTTCAGATGAGTAGGTTGTCTTGATGCTTTTTCACCACTAAGCCACAAGATACTTGCAGATTTAGTAGGTAGAACTTAGTTCTACAAACTGAGTGACTCTACGACTCATCATTTTTCAGGATTACTGGGGTGTCCCTGTACACATATCATCAAACATTCGATACTTTTTATAAATTTCAAATTTAGCAAAAAAATGCCAAGGAAGTTTTTTTATTCAGCACGGCATGTTCGCTCCACGCATCAAATTCAACCATATTTTGACTGGTGATAAAAGTTCATTTTCAGATGTTTTTTCACAGAAACCAGTACAGACTTGAATGCTCAAATGGAATATAGCAGGTTCAGGAGAGAGAGAAAAGGTAACATATTTTACTGGACCTAGAGTAAAGCTTATCCTCCTTTTTCATGTTTGCTTGCACCTGATGCCTATACTATAGCCCTCTTTATTTCCATGTATGCACATTCAAATGCACTGTAACAAGCATTGGGACTTAAGTTGTGATAAGACGACAGTATATTAGCAAAAAATACTACCATTCACGTATTTCTCACTTCCGAGCTATTCATTCATAACTTATCAGGGACAAGCTACTAACAAAAATCAGGATCAAGCTGAAGCTAAACAGTAAGCGAGTTCAGAACTTCAGATGCAACAAGACGAAACAGAAACACTGACTGACCGAGGAAGTGTGCGAGCCCCTCCAACCCATCGGGATCGCAGAAGTACCCCACCGAAACATTCATTGACGCCGCCGCCTGCAAAACAAGACAATTGACAACCTCGAAATTTCGCACCAAAATCCAAAACCCACCGCCAAACCCCGCTCGGTCCATCCAAGCCCGATCGGAGTAGCAGACCTTATCGGTGTCGGGGTCGCTGATGAGCAGGCACTCGAGCGAGTTGGGGAGCACAACGCGGCGGTACCCACGGTTGTCGTTGCGGGGCCTGATGATCTCGACGTCCCCGGTCGCGGGCGTCACCGCCGCGGCCCGCGGAGGGGCGGCGCCGTTGGCCGGGTCGCCGGGGGCGTCAGTCTCGCGGGGCCTCGAATCCATCGCGGCGGCGTCGCAGCCGCCGGGTTCGCCGATGAGACTTCGCGAGCGCGAGGCTTGGAGCGGAAGTTGGCAACAAATAGGCGAGGCGGGCGGGCGGGCGGAGCAGTCGAGCTGAGCTAGTTAGCCTATTTTGGTTTGGCTTTGCTCGCCGCTGTTGGATTTGTCCGGGGAGGTGGGGCTGGCGGCGACCTGCGGCGCGTGTCAGTTCAGTCTGAGTCAGATATCAGATAGTCTCAGATCTCAAGATTGGCTGTGGCCGGTCGCTTCACGGGCCACGGCACACGCGGCTTCAGGAGTAGTAGGAATGGACTGGGCTGGGCCGGTTGGTTGAGCGAATCTGAAGGCGATCCACGTGCTGCGGTCGCTTGCTGAAAATACAGGGAAACCTGAAAGGAATTCAGACAATACATTTTAATCATTTGAAAAAATTTAAATTTATTATTCATAGTACATGAAAACATATACTATGTATAAAATTTAGGATAAATTTCAAACAAAAAGATAAATTTTAGGTATATTTCCAGAATATAAGACAAAAAAACCTAGATTCAAAAACTAGGGATTTTTCTTCTACTACACATACACATGTTTTTTCTATGAACTTTTTTACTTTGAGGATTCTGTTTTCTAGTGCATATACATTTAAATTTGTTATTTCATATAGTTTTTTTAGTTTGAATCACATCTCAACTTTTGCAATAGTTGTCGCAAATATTTTAAGGCCATTTCTCATGAATGGAAATCCTAGTCGTCTCAGTTATGGGATTAGATGCTCTTTCATTTTCATTCATATGATTGCCAATTTATGCCTCCATCAAGGTTTATGTCTCCAGCAAGTTTATAGTGAATAAAATGAACATTTCTTATTTTATATCGCAAATGTTAGTATTTTTTATAATTTTAATCAATATTCAAACCGTCTAACTCTTGGAAAAGTGATAATGGGATGAAGAGAATAGCTGGTAACGTCTCTTCGTTGACTTTCTAGACCTAGGGGCGTAGGAAAACCAGTAAAAAGCTATTCAAAATCGCCAAGGCCATGTTTGTACAATATAGGGCAATGGAAAAAAACACTTAGAAATAAGATAAAGCGAATAACGAAGAACTGTAGGATGGGAAAAAAACACTTAGAAATAAGATAAAGCGAATAATAAAGAACTGTAGGATTTCAAAACACAGGAATGGATACCCCTAAGTTATTTTAGAATGAAAGAAAAAAGTACACAAACACGAGCGAGCGTAACAAGATAGAGCAAAGATTATTTCCCTTGAGTTGGAGTATATATTTTATTTCCAATGTTTTGCTTTCCTTAGGAAGGGAATTTAACATTCCTTCGTTCGAAACACTATGAAATGATTTATTTCATATGGATATTTATTCATTTATAATTCCTATGAGAAGACCAAATAGGCCCAAAACTAGTTGGGAAAATCCGGGCCTCCCAACTTGTTATCTGTCTTGGGAACGTCTCCTATCTTGAATAAAAATGAATTAGAAAGACAAGATAAGAAGGCATAATTTTTATTTTATGAGTTCTAGCCCCCTACATTGCGGCTACAAGGTTGGAGTACAAGTCAACATCAAGTACACTATATTTGTATCTATATCTCTAATAGAAGCTAATTCACACTATAAGTCTATCTCAACATGGAAGTCACTGTATCATTTCTCACTAAACCTTTATTTGGATACATGTATTCAGTTCAATCCCTGTGTTGCAGTAAATTAAAGTGAAACTTAGTTTAATTATTTTTCAATCCACTCTAATACATGTGGATTGAGATGAATGAACTTTGCATCCAAACAAGGCCTGACTATCTATATTATCTTTCACTAATAGCCATGCCATTCCACTAACATGCAATCTCTTAATTGCAAGCTATCGACATCATCTTCACTTAATTTCATTTTAAATTCATCGCAATCTCTACAGCAACATGCCGAATAGTATCTTCCAACGTCCTTAATTTCCTGGTCCGGATTTCAGACAAATAAACAGCCCAAAACATGAGGAAATTAATTAATTAACAACCGGCAGAAATCCCCAGGGCATACCAGTATCCACAGAATCAGAGCAGTGCATGAAACCATAGGGGCAAAAAAAAAAAAAGGTAAAACAAACACAGATCCAGGTGCTAAATGCTCATACGACCACAGACACAGTCCGGGCTCTCACAATTCACAAAGGCGCCGTCGTCCCCTAGCCCTGATCATGATCATGCCAGCACGGCCGCGGCCAGAGAGAGCAGGGACGCGGCGACGGTCGCGGCCACGGAGCTGGTGGAGAGGTCCTTGGGCGCGGCGTTGGGGTGCGGCGACGGCGCGGCCGTGGCGCCGCCGGAGGGCTTGGAGCCGGAAGGGGACGGTGCGGCGGTGGGGGACTCGGAAGGAGCAGCAGAGGAGGATGCGACGCGGATGTCCACCTTCTGGCCGGCGGCGCAGTGGCCCGGGAAGCCGCAGAGGAAGTAGTGGTGGCCCGTGGTGTTGAGGACGACGGAGTCGTTGCCCGTGGACCAGGTGGCCGTCGGCTTGGTGGCGTTGCAGTTCTTGTAGTCCGCCTTGCTCACCGCCAGCACGTTGTGGAACTGCTTGTTGTACGTGAACACTGCAATCATGTGTCAACAAAATCACGAGTCGTCAGGCATGAATGCATGCATGATCTATAATGTCATTAGTTTATTTTTAAATAATCGGCATAAACACTTCTGTATATCATATTTTAAGGAGAATGGATAAAACTAAAGTGTTGTGAACTAAAAGAAACACAGATACTAAAGTATTGTGGAACACTCTATCCATGTATCCCAACACATAGCCAATAGTTTCAGCAACTGACGAACAAATTAGTAGTAAGCACTGAACAGTAAGGTGTCCAGCATGGACCATGGTCAATAAAAAGTCTGCCAGCTGAAGAGGCTAGTGCCATGTTTGAAACAGAGATACATCTGAGCTTAGATGAACCAGTTTCATCTATGCACCTCATCATGCTAATGTCCTATAGTAAACGCCCCCCTCTGCACATAAGAAACATGAACATCGTCATGGGCAAACTTTTTGGTTGTTGGGGATTAAAGTAAAGCATGATGAATTATTTATGAAGCATATATAGCTCGTATCAGCACGGATACCACCATCTACCAACCCACTCAATGGCGGTACCAATCGCTTTTGATGAAAGTGTTACGATTCCACACTATCTAGTCTAGTTATATATCTGCGTTATTCATGAAAATTCCACACAGCTAGCTAGCATGGTCATCTGCATTCATACCAGCAAACCAAAACTTTTACCTCCACTCAGCTGATGCTTTACTGATTGCATAGAAATGGTGGACAAACGATTCACCTTTGGTCCAACAAAGGCAGAATTCAGTGCAGCTGAGGAATAAACAGGTAAAAACGAGCAATTTTGACTTGAGTGGCGTCTCTAGTGGATGATGAGATCGCCATGCCAACTTTACAGCTCATGGGGCTACCCCAATCTGGCATCCACATTGCAAGCATGACACTGGAGCTGTGCTGTATCATCCACATTGGCAATCATAGAAACCTTTTTCTGGATGGCGCTATCCTCATTTGAAGTCCCCTCTCATTACTATAGCTATAATAAAGATGCTATGCACGCCTTCATCTTTTTGGACCCACTGAGAGGACCGGCAAGAGCTACCAAGTACTACCAACCAGCTAACAGATCAAATCGCTGGATCGGACGAAAGAGCGGAAGCGGATCGTGGATGAAAGCGAAACGAGCCATACAATGAGAGCTCATGCAGCATCCGTGAGTTGGCAACAGGGCCCAGCATTATTTGACAAGTCGTTGCATATACATATACATATAATAAAAGCCAAAAGGTGATGTATTTCAAGCAGAGTGAACTACACATCACATCATGGTACCGGCCGGAGTACTCTACTCCGTATGTAGCTGAGCAGTGGTAGACACAATGCTGGTTGGTTCACCAAGTGCGTGGATGGAAGTGATGTTCATCGTCATCTAGGGAATATTGTAGGCAAAATAAAGGTGATGTATTTCAGGCAGCGAACAAGTGAACAACACATGGCGTCATGGTACCGGCCGGAGCACTCTACTCCGTATGTAGCTGAGCAGTGGTACACAATGGGTGAGCAGTTGTAGACAAGGCGTGCATGGTTGGTTCACCAAGAAAGTATGGCAATGGAAAGCAGTGATGTTCATCATCTAGGCCTCTAGGGATGTAGCAGGCTTGCTAAGGTTGCAACCTCGCTCTCCCACGCCAGTAAAGCAGTAGTGTGATCCAGATCCAGGTGGGTGACAAGTGCTAGTAGGCAACCACTGGGTCAGTCTACACAAGCTCTACATCACCAATGATGCCCTTCCCACTGGAGGCAGTCTGTGTTATCTGTCATCCATTTCCACCAGAAAACAGAAGGATGTGGTGGCATGCGTCTCCAACCCTCAATGCCTCATTGGAGTAAGAGACAGCAGAGTGAGCTTACCTTACCTGGGCGCAAAGGGAGGGGGCTGGTACAGAGATGCATGGTTCATTTCTGGCAATCCTAACATGGGTTGCCGTACGTCTAGTCTGAAACGACTGCATTGCCATGGAATCCCGATGCAAGGTAAGGCAAAGCCTACCCTATTTTCTTGTCTAAACCTTCCCAGCTAACCTGGCGGTTGCATTAGGATTCAAGGTTAGATGGGAGTTGGGACAAGTGAAAAAGGTGCTGTGAATGTTCTGTCACGGCCTCACGGGGAGGAGAACCGTAGGAGTAGGAAATGCTCTAGAATGTTTTCTTTATGTTCATCATGTGTGGAATTTATTGTGTAGTACTTGCTATCTACGGAGTATTTGCTGCGTGCATCAAAACCGTCATGATGGGTAGCACTAAAAGTTAGATCACTGAAGCAAGGGGCAAGATAAAGAATAATTTTGTATTCCAGGAGAACGTTTCAACTTTCTTAAGATGGTGGTGGTCCAGAAGCAGCAAATTAAAAGCAGCTTCAAGTTTTTCCAGAAAGGAGAAAGCCATCAGAAAGGCAGCAGAGCCTTTACCTGAGAAGAGAAGAAAATTTTTTTGTTGACCTCTCGACAATTCTGGAGCACAGCGCACGTTCTTTCGTCCTTTGGCTAGGCAGTTGAGCGTAGGAGTGCGTGACTGCACGGTGACATCACCGGCATGTCATGCATGCTCTTTGCGCGCGGCCAGAACCAGAGACAAAAAGTCCCGGAGCACCGGAGCGGCAAAGGCGACCTTTTCCCCGGCGGAGCCGGACGAGTGCAATGCAACGGACGGGGTCGGCAGCACGCATGAGCAGCGGCCAGGCGACCCCGGCGCACCACCACGAGCCCGACCAGACCGGCTGGTGCAGCAGCGCCAGCACCATCCTTCCCGCGGCGCATTGTGCGTGCCTACCTACCTGCAGCTACCCCTCGTGTTTCCATCGATCGCATTCCGGAAAGGATAGCCGAAGCCTGCAGGTCGCTAGCCTGGCCACTCATCCTTCCGGAGCCCACTACAGCTGCTGTTGCTGCACAAATCGCGCGCACCCAGATCGATCGATCCGGCCGCCGACGCTGCCCCTCTGTTTCCATACGGACAACGTTCCGTTCCGTCACGTTGGCCATCAACTGAGATTGTTGCTAATCCTCGACACGGTCATCCACCATTACCGGTCCATTATTAACTTTCATGGCGGTACCTCTACCTCCTCCCGGCGCCAGCATAGATTTTGCGGGTACTACTACTACTACTACCTGTGCTGCCACTGCCACTACGGCCGTACGAGTACGAGGGCAGGTAATAAAGCCGGCGCAGCTAGGCGCCGCACGGGCTGACGAACAACGCGGCGCGGGGCCGTAAATGAGGCCTCCGCTTCCAGCCAGGAAGCCACCGCCGCTCGCCGTGCCGTGCCAAGGTACACGTAGCTAGCGTGGCCACCAATTCTCGATCGGCCACGTTTAAAGCGGCACGGGTAAACGCCAAGGTCTTTATGGATAGCGACGCCTTTGGTTCCGTGGTGCGGTGGCGCCGCGGCCGCACCACACTAAGTCAGTAGTCACCGCCAAGCGGAGGTGCGCGGCCTTTTCTTTGCTGCTGGTGCTGGGACGAGTGTCCACACGCGACGCGATCGAGTTTTAGCGCGTGGGGGCCCGCTTCCGGGTTCTAGCAGCTAGTGTTAGTGTTGGTGTTTAGTGGATGCATGGACGCTATCGGGAGCCTGAAACCGACAATAATCACAGAAAAACAACTCTGTTTGTTGGGAGCAGATGCTCGCCCACGCCGAGAGGGTCCGGTGGAGATTGGACAGGGCTCAAAAGAGGACAGGGAAATGACTTTGTACTTCCTTCCTGGAGTACAAGTACGCGTCTTCATTTTCCCTAGCTGTTGTCAACTTGTCAGGGCTAGTTTGTTACTACTCCTACAAGGCGCTACAACCATGTGTCGTGCTGGCCTGAGTGCCACGCACAAATCCATCCGGGGTGGGGATTCTAATTCTATAGCTGTTCACAAGGAAATTTCCCAGATTTCCAACAGACAAATCAAAGCGTGCGTGTTTGCTTCAAAATTTTCAGTTGTCTTGAAACGCGCCCTAGTGGAATTCTGAAGAAAATCTATCTAGAGAGAGAGAGAGAGAGAGAGAGAGAGAGTAATTGCTCCTGCGCTGTCGATCAACACACTCAGCAACCAAGCGAGAAACGACGGACACAATGCACGGCTGAAGGGACACAGGGATGGATGGGACGCACCAACGGTGTCGCCGCGGTGGAAGGTCTTGTTGCTGGCCCAGGCGGCGTAGTCGGGGTTGCCCATGATGGTCCACCCGGCCTTGTCGCCCACCTCGTACACGGCCGCCGACGCCACGCCCGCCCACAGCACCACCACCAGCGCCGCCGCCCTCCGCGCCATGGCTCTCCGGCCGATCGAGCTAGCAGCAGCGACGAGAAGCGAGCCGGGGAGAAGAAGTTAGAGCGGTGGCCGTTACTCCTGCTCACGCGCTCTTGCAGTGGGAGAGCGATGGCAGTGTGCAGCAGTACTGGCTGGCTGGCTGACCAACCAACCCGGCCGGTTAAATAAAAGCTCCACGGCCTTCCAGCCCGGCCCGCCGGCCCCACCCCTGGAGGTCCCCGGAAATGCCCCTACGTGGTGTGCCCGGGTTTTATGTGTTCCGGGTGGTGATTCCTCGTGGTCTTCCGTTTCGGCCTTCTGGGTTCCGTTTTGGCCCGAGTCGCCTGATCGACCAGGGTCTCGCTCGTCCGCACTGCTGATACGGTCTACCGCCCGGCCAGGCCAGCCGGCGCGGGTCGCTGTCCACGGCAGCGCCCACTGCTGCATGGCAGTTGCTCGCTTCATCATCCGAACGAATCTGCACATGGGGTGCAGAAGCGATGGATAGAAGGCACAAGCGAACGAACATGTGGATGCATGCCTGATTGCCTGGTCGCCCAGATATTGTTTTGCCCCCTCTGCCCTTGGTGTGGTCGTACATGCAGGCCGCAGGAGTTGAACCGGGATACTCCCGTAGACCGTAGACGGAACCCTGGAGTCTTCTCGCCGTCGACGGAGGCCATAAATAAAACGGCATAAGCGCCGGGGCTGAGGCTTTCCAGTTTCCACCCGGGTCCGCCAAGGCCCCAACGCTTTTGGCGTGTCCGCATATACTACATGCATGGTTTCCCGTCGGCGCGCGCGCGGTAGTGGGGCACCGATGATGAGTGCGTAGAGGGATCAATTTCTTTCGGTGGAAGATGTCAAAACATCAAACTGTGCTGCAGCAGGTACTTGATGATGTAGATACCGACACGTAGGTGGCTTGGCACAACCACACAACGGAACAGACAGCTACACATATTTCGCGTGGGTCGATCACCAGCCGGTAGGGGATGTATGTGGACGTGTAGTAGGCTACGGATTGATCGGTGCGGTTTTGTTTAGGGGCTCCCCGTCATTCAGTGGAGTCGTCCACTGTCCAGTCAGTGACGGGAGCTGACCGGTTGATCCAACGACGACCCTACACGTTGCGCACGAGCTTCCGGAGACGGAGCCGGGCCGGACACACGCGGAAGATGCGCTCGACAAACGGAGTCTTCGTGAACCGGCTAGCGGCGCTCTGCTCGTTCGTGCGCACAGTCGTGGGTTCACGGACAAACGGATAGAGCGTCAGCCGTCAGGACGCCGCGAGCGGCAAGCATTTGGTGGCCCGTTTCAGAATTCAGTTGTTGCCACTCCGGATCTCTAGCCTAAATCGGCCTGGCCTGGCACAAGGCTAAGTTCCGCGCTGGCTAGCTTGGAAAAAGCAAAGTATTGGTAAAAATTTGGCCTGGCCCAGACCGAGAAGCCCACGGAAATGTATTATTAGATAGGTTAACTTTTCAGTTTCTCATAAAAAAAAAAAAGTTTAACTTTATTAGTACGTAATAGCTTATGATAAACTATACAAAAGTACCCTTTCTCAGTTCGTACGTAGTAATAGTTATATGGTAGTCATTTGTCACGATCCGGGTTGGATCGAGACGCATAACTGGAGTTAGAGCTGAGATTCGGCAAGAATTTAGCAAACTTGGAGACGAAGTAAGAAGGAGCAGCGGAAGAACAGGGGAGAGACGGAGGAGCGGGATGACGAAATGATTCTGTTATTCGATTGATGCCGAACTCATTCGTTACACCGGCCTTTATGCCGCATCGCCATCATGGGCCGAGCCCCTACGCCTAACAGGCCAAGCCCAGGTCGTCAGCCACTGCTTGAAACTCGTCAGTCTTGGCGCCCTTCTTCTTGATCCTGACATCATTCTAGCTTTGCAATGTTACAGAGGAAAAAAGATTCGTCACGATACTTTCTTCCTTTTTTCCATTTATAGATGTACGGAGATTCCCAATGATGTGGCAAATTGGCCATTGGAAAAGGAAAAAGGTCCTCGACGAGTATGTACATCCTTGGAAAAGGTACTAGAATCTATCCAAAAGCAAATGAACAGGTACCTTGTTTTTTTTTATCTATTCACTGGTCTTTTCCCAACCAAGACGTCCTCCTGTTGCCCGGTAGTATACTTCTATGCTTCTGTCTGAATCAAGCAGGTTGCTGCATTTGACTAAAAGCCATTATGTCATATTGAGATCAATATCTGAATAATTGGTGCTGCAACAAGAACTTGCAGTGGTTTCCGTTGTCTGTTACCGATTGAGTAATTGATTTGAACTTCTGAAAATGGAGGAGGTTATCTGGATTTTTTTTTTCTCAGTAACTTATGAGAAATTAGATCTCAGGCTGACAGAGTGACTTGGCCCCCGCATGGTTTCAAAAGAAAACCCCAGTGCAGCTTGGGCTCTGGGCTGGCCGGCTGGGGTTTCGGCCTTTCGGGTGGAGGAATGTTTTCTGAAGCAATTCGTCCCTTTTGATTGAATCGTGGCAGCTTGGGCGCCGCCGATCGTGGATGCACGTTTTGGGCTTGGCGATTTGCTGGAACTGTTGGTGCAACCTCCTCAGTCAGTGTCGCCGTGATCTCATTTTGTGAACTCGTACTCCGTAGTTGGTAGCGTCACCGTCTTTCGGCAATTCGGCCTACCCCTCTCTGAATCAGTCTCAGGTCCCTATTGCGAAATTTCTGAGGCTGGAA
>CM041631.1:9688929-9704629 GCA_023333625.1 Bothriochloa decipiens | reverse complement strand
GCGCGACCGGCTCACCGGCTGTACCCAGTCGTAGATCGCGGCCTCTCAAGATACCCCTACCAGGCTACCACGGCACGACCGCCGTCGACCTCTCAAGTTGCAGGCACTGTGGCCGACTGGATCGTTGGCGGAGGGGTCGACACGTCTCGCGCCGACAGGGACAGTCTGCGACAATCACGGACGCTGATGCCTCCACGTCTCCACGGCGAGGTGGGGCTGTCCCCGCTGGGCCTGGATTCTCATGCTGCAGGGCGTGGGTCCCGGCTGTGTTACCAGGTGGGCCCCGCATAGGTCGCGTCCTGTCTTCTGCTGTAGCGGCAGTGACAACAGCGATGGTGACTCCGATAATTACGAGGCATATCCGTTCTTCCAGCTATGATCCCTATTCCTAGGCCTGGCAGGACACTACAAGTAGTACTTACTCCGTAGCATGACTGCGTATTGGGCAGCTTTTTGCTCGTTCTTGAGGAGGACTGGTTGTGTGATGATGCTGTCAGTTCATTAGCACGATGATACGGCAACATCAATCAGTCAGGCAGTCATTTTCCATGACTCTGTGTAATAATGGGTTAACCACGGATTTTTGGATTAGACCATGATTAGCGCCACATAGTGGTAGTATTGAAACTGGAAACCAAAGCGCCCCCTAGTAATTTTTTTAATCAAGATTTCCATGCTTTTGTATAGAAAGAAAGTACGGTACTCTAGCAGCGCTATTGAGACTGCACACAAGAGAAACGAGGAGAGAGATCTAAACTGCTCAAAAGATGAAAGAGTTTTAGTCTGCAAGGTTCGTTTCCTCAAGAGCATGGTTTCAGAAAACGAAACAGAGAAGACGTGTTAACAGTTAAAAAAGGGTGAAAATGTGACATTGGATTGGAGTAAAACGATCACCAGCTTCGTTTTGAAGCCGAATCCATGTGAAGAGAATGCAGAGCGCGTGAGCAGCCAATCCAATTAGCCGAACAAGCACCGGACGCCAGCCAGATGCCTGTATATATAAGCCAATCCAGTTGGCCCGTCCCCTTCCGGACCCAGACCGGGGCTCAGGTCGTCCCCAACGATGCTTGCAAATCGCCAGCTGAGGTGTGAAGATTAAACAATAAAAAAGTCACAAGCCGCACAACCAACAGAGGTGGGCCAAAAGAGCAGAGGCTGTACTCCGAATCCGTGCCATACTCTCCGGCCCCTCCTCAAGCCACGCGTCGCGACCATGACATTCGTGTTCCGATTCTTCGCGAATCCTCTGGCCCTGCGCAGGCGCGGGCGTGGCCACGGGTCTAGGCGGACGCGGCCGAGGCCAACGCCGACGGCGCCGCCGCGCGCGGACCACACAGGCGCGGGGTAGCCCATCGACGAGGCGGCGCAGCCAGCCGAGCACACACATGACACAACACGCAACTACCTCGTGCAGTCGTGCACCACCGGCCGCCGGGTGTCCTCCTCTCCTCGCTGCTACCCTATCTGCGTGGCGCTGCATGGTACCGTCTCTCCCCGTCGGCGTCGTTCTCTTGCATGGTCACATCGCCCAGGTGCTGATCCACATCGTCACATCGCCTCTAATCTCCCTCCGTTTTAGTGCAAAGAACATTCAGAGCTCTGATTCATGTGCTTTGTCCTTTGAGGCAATTTATTAGAGAATGTCCTGCAATTTATTAGAGAATGTCCTGTGTGTTCTTCAATGAGTAGGCATACTCACGTATATTTGTAGATTTTTTGCTAGACACCCCGGATGGCATCAGATTGTGGTATTTAGAAAGTACTGTCCCCAAAACACGTAGTTATTAGTTGAATGCTGCTCAAAATTGGTGAAAATGTACATCACTGATCTATGTGGATACTATATAAGGAGTTGATCTTTCATTTATAAAAGGATTGCTAGCTGTAAGGCATTCAACAGGCATGTACAGGAGGTGTTTGTACAAATTCCTCAAAGAAATGTTCTTCCAGTTAATAGGGTGATGACCTTCAGTATATTTCATAATTCCTTTTGTATCCTTCCAGGTGAGAGAGTACTGAAAGCGATTGGGGACCCACAATGATTTCTTAGACTAAAGGCTATAATAACACAATTTACATGAGATGTGCAATTCATCGATTGGTCATTTGATAATAATCTGTAATATTTTATGTGATAATAGATTAAAGATGGATAACCTTTTTACCTTGAGAATGTCGTTCTTATAGAGGTTATATGCAAACTGATGGATCATTCTGATCAAGCTTCGAAATCACCAGCAAGAATGGAGTAGATACCTGGATCCTTCACAAGGCCAAGGCATGCCAGGCTCTCTCTGCTCCATGAAGTATCACAAACCTTTAAGGTCTGTGACCTTTCCCTCCTTTTACTCTTATTAACATGTTTAAGTAGTTCAGATGGAACTCTGACCAGTTTCAGTTATGCTTTGGTTTCTGTATTTGATGTCTGACAAGTTAAAATACATATTGGCCTGACCAACAACAACAATAACAATAACAACATAGCCTTTTGTCCCAAACAAGTTGGGATAGGCTAGAGATGAAACCCAAAAGAGGCATGAAAACAAAGAACACACAAATGGTATAAGAAAAAGATTACGGTTCAGGCACGTTAATTGCTAGCCTCCAAGCACTCCTATCCATAGCTAAATCCTTAGGATATTTCACTCCTTAAGGTCTCTCTTAACCGACTCGTCCCAAGTCAGTTTAGGTCGACCTCTACCTCTCTTTACATTATCGACCCGCTTTAGAACCCCACTACGCACCGGTGCCTCAGGAGGCCTCCGTTGGACATGGCCAAACCATCTCAACCGGTGTTGAATCAATTTTTCCTCAATTGGTGCCACCCCAACCCTATCCCGAATATCGTCGTTCCGGACTCTATCCCTCCTTGTGTGCCCACAACACCATCGTAACATACGTCTCTCTGCTACACTCAATTGCTGGATATGTCGTCTTTTTGTAGGCCAACATTCAGCACCGTATAACATCGCCGGACGAATCGTTGTCCTATAAAATTTACCTTTTAACTTCTGAGGCACCCTTCTGTCACAGAGGACGCCTGAAGCTTGACGCCATTTCAACCAACCGGCTGAAATTCTATGCCTAACATCTTCATTAATGTCACCATCCTTTTGTAGCATCGATCCTAAATACCAAAAGGTATCCTTCTTTGCCACCACTTGCCCATCGAGGCTAACGTCTCCCTCCTCATTCCTAGTCGCGCTGAAATCGCACCTCATGTACTCGGTCTTGGTCCTACTAAGTCTAAACCCTTTCGACTCTAACATGTGCCTCTATAGTTCTAACTTCCTATTAACCCCTGTCCTAGTCTCATCCACTAGCACCACATCATCAGCAAAGAGTATACACCAAGGGATATCACCTTGTATGTCCCTTGTGACCTCATCCATCACCAAAGCAAATAAATAAGGGCTCAATGCCGACCCTTGATGTAGTCCTATTTTAATTGGAAAGTCACTAGTGTCGCCATCACATGTTCGGACACACGTCACCACATCCCTGTACATATCCTTGATGAGGGTGATGTACTTAGTTGGGACTTTGTGCTTTTCCAAGGCCCACCACATGACATTTCTCGGTACTTTGTCATATGCCTTCTCGAGGTCAATAAGACCATGTGCAAGTCCTTTTTCTGCTCCCTATACCTCTCCATCAACTGTCGTAATAAGAAAATTGCCTCCATGGTCGACCTACCAAGCATAAACCCAAATTGGTTTTGGGTCACACTTGTCACTCTTTTTAGGCGATGCTCGATAACCCTCTCCCAGAGCTTCATCGTATGGCTCATCAACTTAATCCCAGGGTAATTAGTACAACTTTGAACATCTCCCTTGTTCTTGAAGATCGGTACTAATATACTTCTCCTCCATTCTTCAGGCATCTTGTTTGACCAGAAAATGAGGTTAAAAAGCTTAGTTAATCATACTATCGCTCTGGCACCTAGGCATCTCCATATCTCAATGGGGACCGTCAGGGCCCATCACTTTACCTCCCTTCATCCTCTTCAGAGCCTCCCCGATCTCTGCCTCCTGAAATCTCCTCACGAAACGTATGTTGGTATCGTCAAATGAGTCATCCAACTCCAAGGTAGGACCCTCATTCTCTCCATTAAATAACTTGTCAAAGTACTCTCTCCACCTGTCCTTGATCTCCTCATCCCTCACCAAAAGTTGATCCGTCCCATCCTTGATCCATTTGATTTGGTTGATGTCCCTCGTCTTCCTCTCGCGGATCCTAGCCATCCTATAAATATCCTTCCCCCCTTCCTTCGTGCCTAGTCGCTGATAAAGGTCATCATACGCCTGACCTTTTGCTACACTCACCGCTCGTTTTGCAGCCCTCTTCGCTATTTTATAGCCCTCAATGTTGGCTGCACACTTGTCATGATGGAGGCGCTTGAACCACTCCTTCTTCTCCCTAATAGCCCTTTGCACCTCGTCATTCCACCACCAGGTGTCTTTCACTTCCCGTTTGTCTCCCCTACTCACTCCAAACACATCCGAAGCCACCTTCCGAACACATATTGCCATCTTTAGCCACATGTCATCTGCATCTTCTCCTTCTTCCCACGGCCCCTCATCTAGCATCCTCTCCTTAAATGTTTGTGCTGCTTCTCCCCTAAGCTTCCACCATTTTGTTCTCGCAATCTTGGCCCGATTGTCCCATGGACACGTACCCGAAAGCGAAAATCCGCCACCACAAGCTTGTGTTGAGGGACAACACACTCCCCAGGTAACACCTTACAATCTAAGCAAGCACGTCTATCCCCCTCCTTGCAAGGATAAAGTCGATCTGACTCAGGTGTTGTCCGTTACGAAAGGTCACTAGATGGGATTCTCTCTTCTTAAAGACAGTGTTCGCTATCAACAAATCGTAGGCCAACGCGAAGTTTAAAACATCCTCCCCTCTTGATTTCTACTACCATACCCGAAACCCCCATGCACCCGCTCGAAACTTACATTAGTCGCACCCACATGGCCGTTGAGGTCTCCTCCTATGAAAAGTTTCTCGCTGATAGGTACAGTACTAACCATGCTATCGAGATCTTCCCAAAACTTCCTCTTGGTGCTCTCGCAAAGACCTACCTGTGGGGCATAGGCACTGATCACATATTGGCCTGACCATCAATCTAAAAAAAGTATCAACTCCATCATTCACTAGGTGGACAGCTTACCTATTCACTAGGTGGACATGGCTTTTTAGCTGCATTATCTTGACTAATTTGTTGTTGCTCAAGATGAAAGAGGATGTATTTCTAATGCTACAAGGAGTAGAAATTCTTTACTTACACCCTTATTTTCGTGTTACCCATGGAATCTAAAAACCAAGAGTGTGATATGTGAACTGAAGTAAATCAATACCGTTCAAATGTTTAGAAAAGGAACCATCCTAGCCCATATTCCTCATCATCCTTGAAAATAAACACATGCCTAGAGTTCGGAACCATCCTAGGCTCCTAGCCCATATTCCTCATCGTCCTTGAAAATAAACACATGCTTAGAGTTCTCATAATCTCAATCATGCTGTAAGATTGGCGCATTTACAAGGTGGGGTGAAGTTGGGTAAGCGCACTTGTTTTCCTTAATTTTTTAGGTTTGATCTGTTAGCACCTAATATTTTTGCATACCCTGATTCTGTGTTAGACATACTGTATCACCACAATAACGTGCAAATAGATGATTTTGTGTAGCTGCCCAGCTGACAAGAACCGTGTGCCTCATCTTCTACATGTACATATGTTATATAGACTTAGTGTAAATAATAACTAAAAAACAGAATTTAATATCAAATGTTTAGTTGCCACTAGAACCACAAGATATCTGATGACTCTGATGACTCTACAAAGGACCTTAGAAAAGGAGTTGAGCTACCTCACAGTTGTACAGATAACCTTATGATGTCAATATCAGCTTCCCAAAATAGTACTCCAGTGATACTATCAAAAATACTACTCTAGCCTACTGACACAAAGGGGGGACATTCATATTTTCTACCATAGTTAGACACTAACATGACCAAGTAGCACTTGGAAACAATACAAATGTACAATTACCTAACATAATGTGGTCATCCATTGATACAGTGGTAGGCTCTAAACAGACAATATGTGCAAGGAGAGCCGAGCAGGTCCTTCCCTGGTGCAGCCAAATGATGGCACTACCCTTGCTACGGCGTTACCACCACAAGCGGAGAGTGTGAGGTACCTTGCATCTCTACTGAACCAGAGCTGCGCTAGGCGTGGGAGAGGCGTGAGCTTAGCTCGTGCGTTCCAAACAGGCATTTCATCAATGTAAACATTTGTATTTTGTGGCCAATATACTGCCAAGTATATATACATTTTGAAATAAATTGTTGATGAAACTAGCATGACTTAAGCTACATGATTGTTCCATATTCTGTTTCCTTTTAATTCTTCTCATACTAATATTTATTTGGTTAGCGAGCCAAATAATAACAACTTAAATCTCTAACCCAATAGTTGCTAAAGAGGGGGAGCAAGTTTGCAGAAAAATGGGTTCCAACGGATTGATCAAGAATTCAAGACCATTGACTGTATCGTTTCTTACATGCTTTCTTTTATTGCTTTGATAAACGGTCTTCATCTGTGAAGTGCTGAAAATATTGAACGTCATTTTGATATATGGCACTGTTAATACTCATTGTCTTCTCTTATCTCTGATTGAAGGAAGCTCTCTCCACTTAATCCTCAATTTTTGTCTGGGAAAGCAATAAATAGTTATAGTGATCATATTGTGAATCATCCCATTTTCTAAGCAGAGTCAGAGCAGTGTGCTTCTCCTCTATTCAGGCTTTTGTTTTATCTAGAGTACTATATGGTCGTATTGATCTATCCCTTGGTGTGTAGTTGCTTCATTCGAAAGGGTAAAATCAAGTTTCCTTGCTTCTACTACGTTCTTGAGGTTATGTCAAAATCATTTTTGGATTGCATCAGTTGTATTAATTTGTTGTATATCAATGAACAAAATAAATTCATGCAGAAAGCTGCTCTCGTTTCATTCAATGCTTTGCTTGACGCTAATTTCGTTTCATTTGAAAAACATGACCAAATGCCCATTCCTTTTCAATTGATCAAAGCAATCTCTTTCGTCATATGATATGATGACCCTTATACAACGTTTCTCCAGCCAATTGTTAATCTCTTAGACCCTACACGAAATTACTACAGTTTAACACAAAGATGACGCGGCAACACCGCGCCCTGCAGGTTTTCTAGTGTTTTACCGAGAAACGTGCGAGCTAGCGATGAGTTCCTAGCCAGCTCCCAGTACTTTTATGTTTCTCTCTCGTCCACGTCACCAAACAGCTATCCATTACGGACGCCCTCAGCGCACAGCTCGTCCTCGCGTGGGGTGGGGGGAAGTTGGCCACCAGCCGATCATGGAGCAGAAGATCCCATTTTCCTTGCCAGGCTTCCAGCTAGTACTCGTAGGCAGAGGCAGCTAGTAGCAGCCGGCGGTGGGCCCCGCGAAACCTGTCCACTGAACCACTCATCATTTCGCTCTGGTCCTGGTCCCCGACCGCTACCACCAAGCGGGCCCACCTAGGTCCAGGAGGCTAGGTCCCACGAGCCAGAACTGGCATCTCTTCAGCGCGGGCGCGTCGCGAGCCCCACGCGCCACAGAGCCACAGATTGGACAAAGATGGCGGGGCAGGCCCTGGCACGAGATTGGACCGCGGGGTCCGCAATAATGCGCGGCCGTGGGGCGCGTGACGCAAGCTGCCGGGAGAAAGGATCGCGGGGGCGCCGCGACGGTGTCCGGTGGTGTGGTGGGAATGGATTCGGCGGCGACCGAGCGATCAGCCACGTCGGCGGGGCCTCCCATTGGATTGGACGGCGGCACGGCAAGGATCAGAGATTTCGTCGTCGCGTTGAGCCTTGCCTAGCCACGTCATGGATGCGGTCCAGCCGACGGCCGTCACGGTCAAGTTAACGGCTTCGGACAGCGATCCTTTTGTCTGGCCGTCGGTCGATAAACGTGATCAAGAACTCCGACAGCTTCTTCCGGTTTTATTTACCTTAGACAAATATGTGATGTGTACAAAGCGTGGAACGGTCGCGACTGCGATCGAGAGGCATAGAGTGTGCAAAACGCGAAAATCTTTATTCTACGTGCACACATGCTGCAAATGTTATCGGTGCACGGCCATCGTCTTTCTCACGCAGCTGCTGGAGTTAGGATTCAAGGCAGTGGTCAGTAACCTCTAGTGTCCTCTATTATACTTAGAAGGAGGGGCCTAGGTAGTGACCGGACCGGCGGTGGTGATGGTTCGATCGACGACTAGTGAGATAATACGATGGCCGGACGTCGCCCAGCAGGCGATCAAAGTCCTAACTACTGGCAACATATTTTATAACACGTTATCAACACGATAAGCTTTACGTCGACATCGCCGTTGAAATCGCCACCGACCCTCGGCGTCGACGTTCATGCCGCCGTCGTCTTTGCCGTGACTACTTCGACCACATCGACAACTCGACGTTGTTAGCGGAACGGATCTGCTCTCTCTACCTGCAACTATTCTGCACTACATCGACTTGCACCGTCGTCATGAAGTAGGCAGTTCTATGACAATGACAAACGCCATACGCGGTATGTATCTACTAATTACTGTTCTACGTGACATGTGACGTAGATCAAATTGTCATCCAATATAAGGTATGAAATAACTGTATCTTGCAGATTGCATGTGTCTTACCGTACATATATTAGCATGCAGATATATACATGAGGTATATAGATATACGCACACACTTACATGAATATACATGGCGTGTACGAACATGCACACTTATTGGTATATGTGCATGAAAACTTGTATGGTGGAGCCTAATTTAGTACTGTGCCATCCAAATTATGACCTGAGACGGATTCAGCAAGATCCAGTCTCGTCATGGATAGCGTCGCATGCAGCAATGCTAATTGGACTCGAAGACAAATTAACAACGCACTCCACGCATGTTTTTGGCAAGAAGCCGTTTTTTGAAATTTAGTCTGCCTGAATGCGACCAGCTAGCTTGACGCTAGAAACCGACTCCAACCATACAACCCGTAGTGGCTCGCACGGCTGTTGAGCCATGCTGCCCACACAGCTTGAAGCTACGGGCTCGTCATCATCTCTGCTACGCGACCCGTACGTCCGTGTACACGACCGTTTTGTTCCTCTGTCATAGCCTACACACGCTTTAGCTACTTGTCTCAAACTGAATCCTGACTGTAAAACCATACATGGTGTCGCAACCGCCCGTCGTCCAGCAGCACGACCGCGCTAGCCAGTAGCTGTCGGTGATCAGTACACCATCAGACAGGCAGCGGTCAGAGTTTTTCAACTCGTCCGCAAGTTTTTTGTTCTAGCTTGTGCAAATTGGATCGAGTAGGTCAAGAAGATCTACAGGCTCTAGCTAGGCTAGACTGCCAGGGGATGCGGAAGAAATAAAAGGGCTGAGCCAAGTAGGCTTTTGGATCGGGGATTAGAAAGATTGTGTCATGTTTAATATTTACAGCATGCCATATTTATTCTGAAAATTATACGGAGTATAGCATCAACTTATAAGTAAATATCCCTGAAAACATGGAAATTCCTGCATAATTGTGTGCGATGGCATTTTAACAAAATCTTTCGATCTGTATGCATGCATACTACGTATTTAATTTATGTTCGTATATACGTACCATGTGTTGATATTTTCAAACTCTTTTGAATTCATTTATTTTGATGTATTATATACCATGTTATTATAAGAATAAAATCTTGAATGATTACACTAAAAATATGGTATAAGATATATGAGCTCTCTAAAATCTTGAAGACCTTAGACTTATCATCTTTGAGAGGCTCATTTGTTTTCTCTAGCATGATGAATTTTTTGGGATGAATGAATTTTTGGTACTAATCCTAAAAATTTGCATGTACCGTAATCATGAAAATGCTAGGATACTTCTAAGAATATTTTACATAATTGTCCACTATCTTTTTGCACCTTACTACTTGTTTACATGTAGTAAGGCTTCATTTGTTTCAGCTTCAGCTCGCTCTGATTCTACTGATTATTCACTATTCCTCTCTCACTATTCCTCACCTGATTCACCTGATTCATCTGATTCTGAAGCCGAAACAAACGCACCCTAAACCTATATGTACATGATTTATCCATAATAATATATGCATAACCTTAAACCTATATGTACATGATTTATCCATAATGATATATGCATAACCTTCATGAAGAAGGAACATCTTGGACTTGCTCTGAATGGCAGAACTATATAGCAGTCGTTGTTAAATCTAAGTAGGATATTCTACTACACCGAAATGGAGTGGATCTTAAGCATTGTAATTATTGATATTGCTCTCAAGAGTGAATATATGACCAAGCTAAATCTCGAAGGTTTATGATCATAAGGGATATAATGCTGCTCTATAAACAATAGCTTGAAGCTTTAGATTAAATGTCTAGAAGACAAGATGGTAAATGAGATTTTATCTCTGTTCTCGAAGAAATATCACTTGTGTATAGAATATCACAGAGCAATATAATACATGAAGTATTTGAATTTACCATCAGAAATTACTCAATAGAATTTGAGTTGGATTTTTTAGACAACTTTATAAACTAGAATATTGTCAGTTGGATTAACTTCAAATATGTGACTTGCATATATCATACTCCTAGAAGGATCGAGCAAGCATGGAGCTGCTAAATGTCAAGCGTTGAAGTTAAGACATATAAGAACTTTTAAAGAACATAAATCATGTGCTTTTTTTTTATCTTTGGTGTATTAAGTTTTAATTCCCGTTGAATTAAGTGGATTATGTAAACTCAATAAAGAGATTGTGGTTAATTTATTATTTGCTTGAAGATTAATATGAATTTAATATTCTTAGTTGCAAGTGTTACCTGAAGTACTATGTGTTAATTCTCATGGAATAAATAAGATTTGTATGTTCTGCATATAAATAATTGCCTAATGCCTATCTAAACAAACTTGTATTATTTTTATCTACAAAGAAGCATCAATTGACCACGAAGGTTATAGCTCTACATGCATTAAAGTACTACCATGTAGATAGAAGGAAAACTGAATTTTCTAGAAGAAATTTCATGTGAGTTGGGTGTTGCATATTTTATATATTTGAAGTACAAATGGTACACTTTGATGTATGTGTACTTGGATCAATTATTTTAGGTTAAATAATAAAGAAGCTAGACAATGAAATGACTTTCTTAACTATGTTATGTGCATATCAGGGGAGAACATCCCTGAGTTTATAGAAATGCTGAACATTCTTCAGTGCACTTGATGTATTCTAGCTCACTGCATTTTAAATACCCTCATATTTAAGTATGTGTGTGAATATTTCCCATAAAACTCCATCATAGCATACATGAATGGGCCTCTACTTGTAGTTGGAGATATATGAATTTAATTATTTTAAGCCTATGATAGGGGATATCTATTATTAAAGTATGCTATTAAAGATCTAATATTGGCATTAGGGGGAGAGAAAGACTATTTTGAATGTCAAATTTTATTTCCACAGAAGGAAAATGATCTAGAGAAAATATTCCTCAAAGCTTGAAGCAGGAATATAATCACGCACTAAGTCAACTAATAGTTTGATTAATGCTTTTAAGAAGCATGAAGTGGAGCATATGCCAGATATTTTGAAAATAAAGGGAGTAACTTGAATTTATAAACCAGAAATTTTGTTTACTACTAGTAAACTAAATATTATATATTATCAATCTAAATTCTACAGGGACACCTGTGGGTTCTAGTTTAGCGTATACTTGTTAAATAGAAATAAAATGAAACTCCTCTATTCTCATGAAGAGAACACCTTATGAAGAAGGTTGAGCACCTCATGAAGAGGATCATCATGAAGATGAAATCCAACACATTAAGCGTGCACATCATTAGTGTTGGATATGTGGAATAATAAAGTTTCTTTTGTTTGAGAAATGACAAAGAGATGGAATAATCTCATATGATGAGAATATTAGGAGAAAATAATAGTTGTCGACAATGCTACCTCTATAATTGTAAATATTTCTCTGATGAGAAAATGGATCCGGAAATAAAGTCCATGGCAAAGTCACCTGTAGCGATTATATCAGGTCAATGAAGAAATACAATTGAGGTTGAATCTCCTACTAAGAATGAATAAATGTTCTGTTATATCCCTGGCAAACGAAATCAATGAATATTAAATATGCAGTTTATAAATGGATTATGAGGATCCATATAGTTCTTGAAGAATATAAATCGTAACATATGGAAATAAAATCTCATACTAAGTATCAAAAAGTCTAAAGTATAATATATTCCTGAATGAATATTGAAGTCTCAAGAAGACCATGTTCTAGAAGGAAAAGAGTCATTGAATGACTTCATAGTGAATAACACTATCTCATTGTGTATATCATATAATAATCTCTCACGTTGTAGAGAATGCATCTCATAGAAGATAATTATTTCTTAGAAAATGAGAACATCCCTGAAGGATGATTTACCAGCCAATTCTTAAAGAAAACACCATTGATCCCATGAGTGAATATAGACCCGAGAGAAAGAATGAGTAATTCTAAACACCATAACGGTGTCATACAAACACTTAGAAAGTGTAATGCTAGCAATGAATATTATCATCCTCTAAATACCATAGAAGTTATAAGAATAATAATGACTTTAGAATTTAAATTATCCCCTAAATGCCAAATGCAAGACTGGATTTGTAAAACATATCATTTTGAAATCCACTAAGGAAGAATTATAAAGTATTCAAACTTGTATAAGTTTGATGTCTTATCTAGAAGATATTGAATATTTATTTATCCCATAATCCTATGAAAGGATTTATTACCCCGAAGGATAGATTTTATTTGGTTTGCACAACTACTAAATGGTCATTTTGCATGAATCATATTGCTCTTAGTTATACCCATATAATAATTCAAAGAAGAATTATGAGCCAACTTTTTATGGTACTGCATACCATTTATTAAGCACAAATTAATGTGTTTTGAATGATGAAGTTCAAAAGATGGTTTAATGAGGGGGAGCATTTTGATTCAATCAACCTTGAAGGTAATTATCCACTATAATTACAAAGATCAAGTAGATCATATTTGCTAAAATATTGAAGTTTATGCATAGATCATAAAGATCAATATCTATTTATGAAGAATAACATATCCTTAAGAGTATATGACCAAGAAGATTAAATGTTGTACTCTTTTTCCTATGTGAGTTTTTACTTGAAGGTTTCTCACACAAGGTTTTTAATGAGATAACATGTGCAATGCAATTAACCAATGTGATGCACTCTTTTCTTCATGAACTGTTTTTTCCCAATGAGTTTTCGGATAGAGTTTTTAATGAGGCATGTGCAAATTATGGTAATCGCCAAATGGGGAGGGTTGTAAAACATACAGACTCTATCCTGAAAGGAAAGGAGAAGGAGAAATCATAATCCTAATCCGTTTGTATGTGGGCTCTTACTGAAACTCTTAGGCCTTGGTAGGACTATATATATGTGGGAGCTCTATGTTGTAATTACCAATATTGAAAGAAATAAAGAATAGTCTCCCTATCTTATGTCTGCTTGTTCTACTATTTTCCTCTACTATGTGATTATGAGAGATAGAGAGAGGAGAGTCCTAACCGCTGGCTACATGGTTTATAACAGAAATCAATGGTATTCGATTTTTGGTTCTTAGTATAAAATAATAAATAAAATAAAGGATCTGTCTACTGATCACCCAAGTGACCTTGCCCTCTGGTCACTTGAGTGACCAGATACTACATGTCACTCGATTCCAATAGGGAAGGGAAATCGAGTGATTCAAAGGAAAGAATCACTTGAATCATGTTGGCCACAGGATCATAAATCAACGATTCAAATAAATAGATAAGAAAAAAAATTAAAATAAGGAATAAAAAATCAAAATTAAATACAAATTTATAGATATTTACTATGAATGACAAATTTGAAGCGGAATAAAAAATCAGAGAAAAACAAAAATACAAATTGAGACAGATATTCATAGATTGTATCTACGAATGGCAAATTTGAAGAGATTTAATATGTCAGAACAAAACAAAAATACAAATTAACACACATATTCTCAGATTTTTATGAACCAAAAAATTGCTTACACCTCTAACCCACAGAATTTACACTGCATTAACAGGTGTAAATTTGGTGACCAAAGACTATAAAATACATTTTAATAAAACTGTAAAGACAAAATATGACAAAAACCACATGACTAATCTCTTTGAACTTATTTACATGGATTAACAAAGAACCAAAGTTCAAATAATAATATCACAACAAAAATACAAATTAAGATGCATATTAGTAGATTTTTCTATGAATGGCAGAATTCAATTTACAGTTCATTTATGAGTGTGAAAATAGTAAAATCCAACTATAAATAAAACTAAAACAAACATCAAATAGATTTCTATGTGGGTGCAAAATAAGATTGAAATGCATGGCGCTCAAATAAAGAGCTAATTAACATGAACTAACAATAGACCCTGAACTAACAATTGGCTTGCTTCTGCAATAGTGAAGCTTGAACAATAATTACTACATGGAAAAGATTACTAGGGCCAATTAGAACAATTGCCTCCATTAAACATAACCATGATTTAAACTACTAGATAGGAACAAATAATCCCACAATAGCCAACCTTGAACAATGATTACTACAGACAAAAGATTACTAAGGCCAAATACGCTGGCAAGAAACACACTGATAAAGATCTCCAGAATCATGACGCATTTCCAGATGCATTTCCATCTTAAGCGTGTTGCTCCTTCCAAGCATGAGCAACAACCAAGACTTTATCTTGACATTTTCATCCACCCAACTTTCTAACAGCAATCAAATGACTCTCGGGACCAACTTCAAGTTCAAGGATGTCCATCACATACATAGACATAGACCTATTCGCATAACTGAACTTGGACAAATCAAGAGTTTCATCACCGGACATCTGAAGAAAAACTAAATAAATTATTAGAAACCTAAGTAGAATAAAATACAAAGATATAAAAACAGAATAATCACATGTTTTCTATGGAATGGAATTTTATTAAAAAATTAAAAACAAATAGAAAGAGAATAAAAAAATTGCCAGATTAATCAAATGTAATGGACATATCTTCTAATGCAATTCATGCTCCTTCTATATGCTACAATGTTGCCCTCACTCTGCCTCAGTTTAAGCAAAATCCCAAGGAAAAAAACTATAAAAGTAAAAAACAAATATAATAAAGCCAAACAAAGCCAAATAAATCAAATAACCTATCAGACCAAATTATCAAGAATCAAAAGAAAAGAATGAGACAACGATTGACAACAATCTGTAATGATGTGCACGATTGACAACAATCTGTAATGACTAAATACAGATGCATTGCACAGAAGAAATCAACAAAATTGTATGGACTATGCCTCACTTTGAAACCAACCAAACTCCCATGAAAAACTTTGAAAGTTATACAGTAGGCGATAGCTTGATTATAATATTAGGGCAGATAATTGGGCTCCGTATGTGGTGAGGCTATGATTGTAAAGCATTAATCGAGACGAGGGTTGCAGTTGACGCTAGAGCGACCTAGGAAGGAAAAGAGCCTGTCTAATAACAACTTATATAGAAGT
>CM041631.1:9646200-9688919 GCA_023333625.1 Bothriochloa decipiens | reverse complement strand
GACCTAGGAAGGAAAAGAGCCTGTCTAATAACAACTTATATAGAAGTACAGATTTGCAAGCTTATTCAAATGATTTGTAAGAAAGGCAAATAAAAATATTAAATGAGATCACAATAACATACAAGGAATAAAGATTGGTCAGATTTAACATATGTTCAGATTACCAAAGATATGTAAGACGTATTCTATGGAAGGCAAATTAGAAATTTTAATAGATCACATTAATGAACAAGAAATAAAGATTAATCAGATTAAATAGACAATCAGATAACCAGATTACTAAGATGTTTCTTATGGAAGGCAAATTAAAAATTTAAATTAGAATATATCAATAAACAAGAAATACAGATTGGCTAGATTAATCAAAAAATGGATTAACCAGATTACTCATATGTTTTCTATGGAAGGCAAATTAAAATTTTAAATTAGATCATAACAACAAAGAAGAAATACAGATTATTCATATTAGACAAATGTTATCTGTGGAAGGTAAACCAAATTGACAGTACAATTCAACAAAATTTACACTGCCAGATTCAATGTAAATATTAGGTATAGAGGGTGTAAAAAATTAAGAAAATATATAAGAACAAAAAATTTCTGAACTCTGCTGTTAGAGAAGGAAACAACATCCATCTAGTCTAGAACAAAAAAAAAATCTCTTGCTTCCTAGAATCAACCATATACTATATCAACT
Source organism: Bothriochloa decipiens (assembly GCA_023333625.1). NCBI lineage: Eukaryota > Viridiplantae > Streptophyta > Magnoliopsida > Poales > Poaceae > Bothriochloa > Bothriochloa decipiens. The sequence goes on along the minus strand of CM041631.1, from coordinate 9,688,222 downwards.
ACAATCATAGAATCAGTGGCTCATCACAAGCTCTTTCACAGTGGATTCGCAAGAAAATAAGGGATATGCATAGGGAAATGGGGTGTGCTCAGTTACAGAAGAACCAACAAATCATTTTAAGTAAATACATAGTTGACAATGCTCATTAACAAATGCACAAAATGTTGCAACACATAAATGTAAAACCAAACCTCAGATAATATCTAAACATTTGAACTTGATTTATAAGCATAAGGATCATCAACGTCAAATTGAGAATACATAACATCTTCACTATCACTATCTTCTAAATCAAGATAATCAGCTTGAATAGAATCATCAACAGCTCGATGCCTGTTCCGGCCTCTATGGTCCATCAACAAGACATGAAAAAAAACAAATTCGTCAACAGGCTAAAGCTAAATGGAACCAATATCAGAAAGTTAACTGTAGCCACACTGAATTCCTAACTGATTTAATAAAAGGAAAAGGTCAATACAACAATAAAAGACATAGATTATCTCATACAAAAGGCAGGTACAAAAGCAAAATGCCAAAAATCAAGATAAGCAAACTCAGAATCCAATAATGCATAATAAAATCAACTAAAGAATGAAAAATTATACTTTTGACATAAAAAAATATCAGTGCACCATGATAGCTATTTTCACGTTCACGCTATCAGATAATTACCATCAAATAGCAGTGCACAATCAGATAGTTGTTCACATTCAGATAGCTTTTCACAATCAGATAACTGAAACTTATTTGAAAACACATCTGAAGACTTATCAGACACCTAGTGACAGATTCAAATAACACATACTAAACCATGAACAGATAACATGCATACTCTAGTCACGTTCACAAAAATAGGTAGCATCCCTGGACACATAGGATAAAATTTAACTAACAGATAATATCAGGTCCTCATAGCCCGGGTCCGCAAAAAATAACCTACAAAATATCTTCATCGATGAACTCCCCTGTCCATGGTATAAAAAAAATAACTCTAATTGTTTTCCTAACACAAAAAGACAAACAGACCACTCCCCTCCAGCTATTTTTACAACACAGTGCATCTACTTTGCTCAGTTGCTAGACAAACCAATCTACTGAATAAAAACAAGATACTAAAAGAGGACCAAAACGATGCAGTACATAACACCTGAAAATTGAACTGAACATTCATGCTAAGCTAGGCTAGATAAGAAGACAAGCACGGCCTTTGGGGTACAAGCTACTACCACTGATATAAAATAAGATTTCAGATTCTAATAAATAAGACTCAAATTGAACAATAAATAGGGGGAGTTACGTACTGTAGGGATTGATCTCTCGGAGCTCGATATCCTAGCGAGACGCTTCCCCAGATCCATCAACATGAGGCCACATACAAATCCAATCAGGGGAAAAATGAATCCTAATGAGATAAACATGCGCATCAAACCAGATCAACAAGGGAGGTAAGATATCCATGAGGACCCACCTTAACTCGACGCTTCTGCAACTTCCAGAAAAAAACTAGAGGGCATCGTTGTAACAGAACCGCTCAATTAATATAAACCCAAGGTACTAAGTAAACCATCGTAGCAATTTAGTTAGCACATTGTGCTCATATTAACCCGGTAGTCCGTGAAACCTTGAATGATTTCGAACATCTCAACTTGTTACCCAGATCGAATAAGGTTCAACATACACCATCCATAATATTACATAAAGTTCGCACATAGTTGATTACATCAGAGTCATAATAAGGTTATTACGATACCAAATTCAAGTTCAAATAGCGAAAGCAAATATAGGTTTTGTTTCACAAACACACACATAGTTTTGAACAAAGTGCCAGGTCCATATCGAATCCAACAAAAGTATAGAGGTAGATAGTACGGAGTGACCTTGCCCGAGGTCTATTCATCTCCTAGAGCTGGGTAGAAGCAGGTCTGGCAGTAGCCATAGAACATCTCATCATCTGCAACAACATGGGAAATAAAACTCTGAATACGAGGATGTATTCAGCTAGACTTACCCGTCATAAACCAAAAATAAAGTGACTCCAAGGAGTATGCAGGGCTTTATAAGGAAGCTAGCTGACTCATTTCTTTGCATAAAAGCTTGAGCTTATTAAGAACAATTATTATAACCTTCTAGCTTTGCATTTTAAAGTCATTAACCTGATCATGCTAGATTAGCTCCTGATCTAAACAGTCATGGTGTAATTATCAAGCAAGAATAGTAACCAATTTTGGTTGAGCATCTTTCGGCATCAACATCATAACCATCTCATCTCTTTGTTCAAGTTTTTACTACGATGCCGGTGCTCAATTCAGTGTTTACTATCCAAGAACGATGGCGATTATAATCGATTGCAAACCAGCTGGTGAGGTATTCCCCACACAAATCTAGACATGCCGCGCGAAGGCACCTTAGGTCACCTAGGCCTGTTCGGGTAGAGTCGCGGGATCAACAGGAACCATCGTACCCAGGGGCCGCTCGGCTGTCAACAGGTCAGCGCTCCATCAAATGATACGCCCCATCTTAAGGTCTCACTCTCCGCGCCCCTGTGGTCACACACCACTTCTCTAATACGATGCATTCATGTCGAAACCCGGCCCAAACAGAACTCGAGGCTTCACAGTCGGATGATCGCACCCTTCCAGCTATCTGTGGGACATGCGTTCAACATAACAAGAGGGTCGAGACATTGGACGGGGCCCTAATTTGACACAGACGGGATAAAATAACACAGAACCTCCAGTTCTGTCCACGGCACCAATCCCGCCCGGTCTCAATTTATTGCTTCTCATGGTTATTCCAAGAAATCAATATAGCTCACCATTATGAGTCACCACCTATAACTCGCGGATGACAAAAAATCACCCGACTTCTACCGATCTAATTAGGCAAGGCTAAGCATATAAGTGAACCTATACTTAACAGGGTGTTTGGGTAACTCAGGTGGACAAGGGTAATCATAATGCATCAACATCAACTCCTATAAACTTAATGCATCATAAATAATAAAGGACACAAAATAAGTTATTTATAAAACAGTAGGGAGGAATGCTCTAGGGCTTGCCTTTCTCAAAGCACCTGGGCTGATGGTCAGGGCACTCTGGCAGGTTAGCGTCTAGGTCCTCATCCCCTGCTACCTCCTACAGCACTGCTCTGGGCTGTCCTTTGTAATAGAACTACCCAATTAATATAAACCCAAGGTACTAAGTAAACCACTGAAGCAATTTAATTAGTACATTGTGCCCATATTAACCCGGTAGTCCGTAAAATCTCAAAGAATTTCAAACATCTCAACTCGTTACCCGGATCGATTGAGGTTCAGTGTACACCATCCATAATATTACATAAAGTTTTCACATAGTTGATTACATCAGTCACAAATAAGTTGTTACAATACCAAATACGAGTTCAAACAGTGAAAAGCAAATGTAGGTTCAGTTCACAAACGCACACATAGTTTTAAACATAGTGCCTGGTCCACTTCGAAATCCAACAAAAGCATAGGGATACGATAATACAGAGTGACCGTGCCCAAGGTCTATTCATCTCCCATAGCTGGGTAGAAGCAGGTCTGGCAGTAGCCATAGAGTATCTCACCATCTACAACAATATGGGAAATAAAATCCTGAGTACGAGGATGTACTTAGCTAGACTTACCCGTCATAAACGAAAATAAATCGACTCCAAAGAGTATGCAAGGCTGTAAAGGTGGGCTGGCTAACTTATTTCTTTGCATAAAAGCTTGCACTGGTTAAGAACAATTATTGGAACCTTCTAGCTTTATATTTTATAATCATTACCCTATTCTTACTAGATTAGCACCTGATTTATACAGTCATGGTGTAATTATCATGTAAGAATAGTAACCACTTTTAGTTGAGCATCTTTCATCATCAACATCATAACCATTTCATCTCTTTGTTCAAGTTGTTACTATGATGTCGGTGCTCAGTCAAGTGTCCACTATCCAGGGACGATGGCGATTATAATCGATTGCAAACCAGCTGGCGAGGTATTCCCCACACAAACCCAGACAACCGGTGCCTTTTTGCCTTAGGTCACCTCGGCCTATTCGAGTAGAGACACGAGATTAACCGAACCAACGTACCCAGGAGCTGCCCAACTGCATACTAGTCGGTCTCTACCGGCCTCAGGCTTACTCTCCGCGCCCCTGTCATCACCACCACCATCTCCAGTACGAGAATTCCAGTCAAAACCCGACCCAAATAGTATCGAGGCTTCGTGGTCAGATGATTACATCCTTTCAGCTATCTGTGGGGCAAGCGTTCAACATGACTTTGAGGGCCGTGACAACGGACAGAGCCCTAGTTCGACACAGACGGGATAAAACAACACAGAACTTCCAGTTCTGCCCACAGAACCAATCCCGCCCAGACTTGATTTATTACTTCTCATGGTTATTCTCAAAGCATCATCCTAGCTCATCATTAGGGGTCACCACCTATATCTCGCGGATGACAGGAAATCACTCGACTTCTACTGATCTAGTTAGGCAGGGCTAAGCATACATCGTGCCAATGCCGAACAGGGTATTTGGGTAACTTAGGTGGACAAGGGTAATCATAATGCATCAACGTTATCGATCAACGCCTATAAACTTAATGCATAATAAACAATAAAGGACGCAAATTAAGTTATTTATAAAACGGTAGGGAGGAATGCTCCGGGGCTTGCCTTTCTCAAAGCAGCTGGGCTGATGGTCAGGGCACTCTGGTAAGTTAGCGTCAGGGCCCTCGTCCTCTGCTGCCACCTGCAGCACTGCTCCCTGCTATCCTTCCTCTTCCGGCTCCTCCTGAACTACCGGCGTAAGGTCCGTCGGTAAACCTGTATGATGCGTTGATGCAAGTGAATACCATGTATGCATTATAACGAACATGAGAGATGTTATGAATGTATGCATGACTATGTGGTAGGTGATAGAATGCACTCATTATGTCATTACTACCCCGAAATAGTCTTAGCAACCCACCAGCAATTATACAGAAAACATGACACGACATCACGAAAACCCTAATCCGACACGCAAATAAACTAGGGTAGAACTAGAACATGTATTTATACTACTCAGAAAAATCAACAAAAATTACAAAAGCTTAAGTAAGTTAAACAAAGTCTACTATAAAATTTTTAGATTAAAACAGTAAGTATTTTATCCTACAAAAAAAATCACTAGGCAGAAGCATTCATCGAACATAAAATACATTGTATTATGAAACATAACAAGCAGTAGATTTCAGAGCATACCTAGCTCCTATCTAGCCCTAAAATAGTTTACAAAAATTATCAAGCAATTATCTTACTTAATTATTTAATTATAAATTTCTTACTCTCTTATTAAAACTAGCACTTTAACAAGACAGAGCAACCTTTACACATGACATAGCCGACTAATATTTTTCTCAGATCCAACACCTCTTAATTAGAGCAACAAAACAAGAATCACATTTTTCTGGTAAACCTAGAATTAGTTATGCATTTATGAAGATTTATTCATTTAATAGCCTTAAATAAAACTACACAGAAAAGTATCTCAAAAAGCTCAACTCATTATGATTTTCCAAAGGTTTAAGCCGAAATCTGAAAATGTATTCCTTTCTGAAAACTCGAACCGAAAACGCTACATGTACCCCGCGTGTACACAGATAGGTTCCTATGCTAACGCTACCCGGCATGTGCACCCGGACAGGCACCCTGCTGACGTCAGCAACTGACATCATCCTGGGCCCATCGGTCAGCCGGCAGAACGGGACAATGGCCAATGGCCGGCGGCTCCTCGCCGGCGGCGAGCACCTCTGGTGAAACGGCCGGCACCTACGGACTCAGTGCGACGAGGCAGTCCTATCGGTGTAGAAGATGAAGGTCCTAGTGGCGCGGAGCAATGACGGCGGCGGACGACGGCGAGCTCCGACGGCGGGAAGGCCGAGTCCGGCGAGTCGAGGCCAGAATCGACGCCATTAACTCCACGACGGGCATCACCGAACCCTAGCGACACCAAAAAGGGAAAAAGGTAGGACGGAGCGGGTCGGGAGACGCGTGGCCACGGCAAACCGCTCCGGCGGCCATGACGGCCGTGGCGCGTGGGATGAAGGAAACGGCCAAATTGGGCCTTTACCTTGCGTAATAAGGTGCGGAAGATGGTCACGAAGGTGGAGGAGGTGATGGCCGGCAAGATGATGCTCTTGGATTGGGAAATGGCGGGATGAGGAGGAAGCTACGCGGCGGCGGGCTTGGCGGTGGCCATGGCGGGCTCGGCGGCTGCAGAGGCTTGCACGGGTGCAAAGGAGAGGGAAGAAGGAGGGAATGGCGCAGGGAGGGGGCGAGGCAGATGGAGGTAAATAAAAGGGCCCTCGAGGCTCCTTGCTTTGGACAGAGAGGGCGCGCGCGTCGGGTCGAGCGGCGAGGTCAACCGGACGACGACAATGGCGGCTTTGACGCAGCGATGCAGTGATGCAATGAGGGGCAAGTGGCGATGAGCGTGGGTACTCGAGTACGCCCGAGTGCATACGCGCGTGCCTGAATTGCCGTGTTGCGGAGCGGTTGGCGCAGCGTGGAGGTGTGCGGTGCGGCAATGGCAGCCGGCGGGGCAAGCGGCGCGACGCGTCGACCCGGCGGTCCGAGCTACAGCGACCGGATGTGGGCGCTCGCGTGCGCACTCAAGTGCAGGTGTTGGCGTGGTGCGGCGAGCGGGCAGAGTGGTAGCACGACGTGGCAGCGGTGGCAGCGGCGGCAGCGGCGCTGCGCTGCGCGCTCCGGCGTGTTCAGCGGGAGGAAGATGACGGGAGGAGGGAAAGAGAGAGAGACAGGTGGGCCAGGTGGGTCCCACCTCATTCAAATTAAACTGAAAAGTTTGACCCACTGTAACTTTTAAAATATTACGAATTTGAAGAAACTCAAAATATGGAAGTTGCTCTATTTGAAGAGAGGAACATTTCATATATATAATTTTTTTGCCAATTCGGCATATTTTTGAAAATGCCAATTTGGCTCAAATTCAAATTATAAAATTGATAATTTTTAAAATATAGACACTGTTTTTGCCATTTTTGAGTGACTAGAAAGCATTTTCATGATTTAGTGAAAATAGACTTTTTGTCCCAAATAATTTTCTCTACAAAATATATTAAAGGTCCATTTTGAAATGAGCAATGCAAATGGCACTTATAAAAAGGATTTTGAAACCTCCATTAATTACATGTTTAAAATATAACAAGCAAACACCCAAACCCAAATCAAGATGCAAATGAGATGCTCATGCAATGTGATGCTGGATTAATTAAGCCTAATACTGTGGATGTTACATCCTTCCCCTTTCAGCTCCTCCTGAACTATCGACGTAAGGTCCGTTGGTAAACCTGTATGATGCATCGATGCACATGAATACCATGTACGCATTACAGTGGGCATGATGTATGTTATGAATATGCATGACTATGTGGCAGACGATAGAATGCACGTGATACGTTGGTATTACTATGAAAAATCCTAAGCTAGCTTTCAGCAACCCACCAGCAATTATCTTTGTTAAACAAACAAACAGAGCATTGCAATTACATGAAATAACAACACAAACCCTAATTAAACACCCAATTGAACTAGGGCAGAATTAGAACACCTTTTTATACTACTCAGAAAAATCTACAAAAATTACAGAAGCTTAAGTATGTTAATCCAAGGCTACTGTAAAATTTTTAGGTAAAATAGTAAGTTTGTTATCCCACACAAAAATCACAAGTTAGCAACAATAATTGGGCATAAAATATTTTGTACAGTGAAACATGCCATACAGTAGATTTCATAGCACAACTAGCTTTTATTTAGCCTTAAAACAGCCTACAAAAATTGTCAAGCAATTCTCTTACTTAATTATTTAATTATGAATTTCTTAATCCTTTAGCAAAACTAGCATCCTAAAAAGGCAGAGCAACTTTTACATGTGACATGGCCAACTAACATTTTTCATAGATCAATCATATCCTAACTAGAGCAACAAAACAAGAATCACATTTTTAGGATAAACCTAGAATTAATTATGCATTTCTAAAGATTTGCTCATTTAATAGCCTTAAATAAAACTATACAGAAAAGTATCCGAACATAGTATTTCATATTTTCATGCATAGGACTCCTCATAAGAAAAATACTGCAAGTTGAACCACCTCATTTGGACTTAAAATGAAAGAGTTATGATTTTACAAAGATTCATCACATATTTTGAAAAACTGTTTTTCAAAAACACTCACTCCGAAAATGCTACGCACACCCCAATGCGTACCCACTGTGACTGACACGTGACCCTACGCTGCTACATACACCCGGTGTCGTGTACCCAGAGGCTGATGCGCGTGAGGCACCAATAGGCGGGACTCGCCGGCAGTGAGCTTCTCCGGTGTGGGGACCTGCACCATTCGACTCAGGACGACAACGCGCGTTTAGCGGTGCAGAAGATGCAGGCCCTAGCAGCCTAGAGTGGCGGTGGTGAGGTATGGCGGCGGTCGGCGATGAGGTCCGACGAGCCGAGGCCGCGTCAAGTCGCGGTGAGGGACACAAGTAGGCGCTCGGTCTCCCGACGGTGAGGCGACTGAGAAAACACAGAAGATGAAGGGAAAAGGGGTGGCCAGCCCGTCTCCGAGGGTGGCCGGAGTGGCGGCGCTCCGCCTCGTCGGCGAGCTCCAAGTCCGGTGAGCTAGGGACACTATCCGTTGATTCGCCCTAATCCTGGACACTACGCAAGGTGGCGGCTACGATGCACATCCTAGGGCGAGAAAAGGACGATGGTGGAGCTCAGGCCACGGTGAACCACATCGGCGGTCATGGCGGCCGTGGGCGAGCGGGAAGGGAAACGGTCGATTCGGCCTCTACCTTGCGCAATCGGGCGTGAGAGGTGGTCACGAAGGTGGAGGAGGTGTTGGCGAGCAAGATGATGCCTTTGATTTGGAAAATGATGGGCTGGAAAGGGAGTTAGGCAGCGGCGGACTCAACAGTGACCATGGCGAGCTCCGTGGTTGTGGTGGCTTTGCAAGGAGGAAAATAGAGTGGGGAAAGGAGTGAGGCAGGTGGAGGGGTAGATAAAGGACGGCTCGGGCTCTTCAATTCGAGCCGTGGCGTGCGCGGCCGACCCGAGCGGCGAGGGTAATGGGACGGTGCCAATGGCGCTCGGCGCAGCGGGGCAGCATTTGCAGCGGGGAAGCAAGGGCGAGCGGGTAGGCGGCGTGGGCACTTGAGTACGCGCTCGCGTGCTTGTTTCGCCGTGTCGCGTAGTGTTTGGAGCGAGCCGATGCACGCGGTGCGGTGATAGCGGCCAGCGGAGCTCGCGACGCGGCGCTCCGGCCCAGCGGGCCAAGCCGTGCGCTGCGCGGGCGCACGCGCGGAATCGAGTGCCCCCCCACGCTTGCTCGATGCCGAGGAGCAGCAGGCGGGCAGGGAGGCGCGCAGCGGCAAGGCAGCGAGAGGAAGAAGACAGCGAGAGAAGGGAGAGACAGACCGGTGGGGCCGGGTGGGTCCCGCCCGTTATGAATTTGAACTGAAACTTTGACTCTCTGTATTTTGCAAACGATTGCGAATTTGGAAAAACTCAAAATTTGAAAGTTGCTCCTTTTGAAGAGAGGAACAATTCATATATAGAAAATTTTTACCAATTCGGCATATTTTTGAAAATATAAATTTGGCTCAAATTTAAATTATAAAATCAATAAAATTTAATATATAGACACTGTTTTTGCCATTTTTGAGAGACTAAAATTCATTTTCCTTATTTGGTGAAAATAGATTTTTTGTTCCAAATTATTTTCTCTATAAATCATACTAAAGGTCCAACTTAAGATGAGCAATGCAACAAGCACTTTCTAAAAAGAGTTTTTAAAATCTCAATTAACCATTTATTGGAAATATAAAAGCAAGCATCAACCCAACTCAAATATGCAAAATGAGATGCTTATGCAATGTAATGCAAGATTTTTTAAGCCTATCATTGTGGATGTTACAATCATCAACTTGAAAATCGAAGGGGAAAAACAAAATCCATGTCAAAATCCATGAGAAAACGGAACCCTGGACGGATTACAATCAGAGATACAACATCCAAAACTCGAGGGGGAGGGGAAAATGGAGAACAAGTCCCGAACCCTAGCTCGGCGCCTCCATGTTGCCTCCGCGTTGCCTCCCCTGAGGAAAAGACAGAGAAGACGAAGAGAGAGAGAGGAAACGCGAGGAAAATGGGCAGCGGACGCAACGATTCGATTGCAAACGAGCAAGTACGGCGCATTTCCCGAAATCAAAACAGTCGACGCCAACAAATAGGACCCACATATCAGACAGACAACAAGCAATGTACCAAGAAGACGGCCCAGACGAGCGTGAGGCCAGATCGGACGACCGCCAAAATCGAGTGAACCAGGCCTTCGTTTCACTCGAGTGAAAGATAGATTTACCGAAAATAAAAAGACATTACTATTTATCGTCCATCTTATAATAAGTTATCAGCACGTAAAACCATTAGTTTTGAACCCACCCGCTCTGTCTCCTTCGTAGAAAGCTAAATTTAGTGAAGTTTGACTTAAGTCCACTCTGGACATTAATTTATCCAGAGATAATACCAAGTATTGAATACCAAGCGTTGAAGTGCATGAAGGTAAATTAAGTGTAGCATCATGCCACTCTCCAAAGAAACTTAGCATGATCCAAGGTTTTTGTTTTTGGAGGATGCTTTATCTCTTTTATTACCGGGGTCCATTGGCCCTCAGCAAGAGAGTGCATTCAATACCATCACGGGCCGTAGGTTGAGGATGGTGGCTGGTACACGCTGCTATGAATAACCGTCGCACTGGCGCCATAACATGACTGCACGACGACTAGCCAGAGGCCAGAGCTACAGGTACGGTGTGTGTACCAGACGGGTAAAGAAGCAATAGCAACAGGAGCCAGGGCCGCGGACGAGCTTCGGCTCGGTTGGTTAGCGGACTCGTCGCTGGCGCTGCCCGCTCGGGAGGTTGCGCATACGACTCCCCGTGCTCAGGTCCTATTATTGGTACATGTTCGTTGGCGCGTAACGAAGACGACGGCTTCTAATCTCTCTCCTTAGCGTGTGTTTGAACGTGCATATGTATATATACGTATGATATAAATATGGTGCGTAGATTACGTGCGTTTAAATTGTATCGTATAAAAAAACGGGAGCCAGGGTCGTCGTCCTGTTTGGGGCGGGCTGCTGGGCCCCAGCTCTACTACTTCCGCTTGGGGGTAGCGCTTGTCGCTGGACACAAGAGAAAAGTTGGAAGAAGGAAGAACAGCGACGAAAGCCGGAAGATGGGGCCCGCACGGTCAGACGGGGCATCATTGCAGAATCCAACGAGTACGATTTGCTGCGGCGTGCAGCAGGTGGTGACATGCCCGCGGCATGCGTGCGCGGTGTCGATGTGTCATGGGGCAGTGATACTGATATGCGTGTCAATGATTTTTTTAGTTATGATTAATAGCTAAAATGTTATTTATTTTGGGTATGGAGGGATTTTTCTTCTCTAATTTTTACTTAGGCTAACATTCTGTTTGTTAATGTGATTTGAAAAATTGATAGGTGGTGTGAGAATTTTACATAATGTATTATTTCCTTTTTTCTGGGCATTGCTTGCCTTGTATTTTTTCCTCCCTTTTTTCTCCCGCCCTCCTCTTCCTCTCCGCATACGTCGTAGCTTGACATCATTTATAAAATATCAAAAATATAGGTAGGGGCTCCCCTGTTGAATTTCTAAAAAAAACTATGATTCAAAATCCAAATGGACCTACTCCGCCGTTGTTGTCGTTGGTGGGCGTGGCATGGTGCGATGACAGAACGGTGGGGGTTTCGGTCCGAAGTATATATGGCCATCGGACCGTGCCGGCCCGGCCCGGCAGCACGGCGGGCCGTGCCAGCCCGACAAGGTGTTGTGCCTCATCGGGCCGTCGTGCCTCACAGACCATGTCTGAGGCGTGCTCGTGCCTAGCCTCCGGCCCAAAGCACGGCCCGTGGGCCATTTGGCCGTGCCGTGCCGCCCGTTGGGCATGGCAATTTTCATCGGGCCGTGTCGGCCCATGGTCCACTGCCTACAACAGAGGGTAAGGGGAAGACCGGAAAAGAGAGGACGGAGGAGGTTGACGTTGCGCCGCGGTGCCTCCGCGCCACCTGCTCTTCTTGAGGCCATGTCCAGCGCGAGGTCTAGAGGACCAGCAGCAGATGGCGGCGGCTGCCGGCGAGCTCGCCCACACCAGATCTAGTAGCGGCGCAGCTCGGGGCCGGAGAAGAAGGAGCAATAGCGCTGGCGAGCCGCTGGGGCCAGCAGGGCGGCGGAGGAGCAGCTGGCCAGAGAACGAGAGAAGGAAGATCAGCGGCGCCGCTGGATGCATCAGGCCGGAGAAGGCGGCGCTTGGCCGCGAGGAGGAGCAGCGGCGGCGTTGGGGTCACGGGCTCGCACGCGAAGGAGACACTCGCGACTTGCGAGTCGCGTACTCGCATGTGCCCGTTGCTGCCTTGCTAGCTTGCTGCTCTGTGGGGGAATAAGATGGCACAACAGGCCTTTGTGTTGGGCTGCCCAATGAGGATTTTTTGTTTTCTTACTTCTTAGCAGGCCGGTGGGGATGTTATTTGCTTAGCAGGCCGGGCCACCATCGAGCCATGTCACTTTATCAGGTCGTGCCCGTGCCTTGCCATGGGCCGGGGTGGCAGCCCAGGCACGTTCTGGTGCCTCGGGCCGTGCCGGCACGGGCCTGGGCCGTGCCCGTGCCGGGCCAACGGGCCACGTGCCATATGAAAATCTATAGTCCGAAGTCCGAGCACGAAGGGTGTGGTGGCCATGAGTCGTGACGGCCCTGCGATCATCACTCTTTTCGGTCTCATTGGACAGCGGCACGGCGCGAATTAGGGGAAAGGCTCAAGCCGTCTCCCCTGCTAATCAAATCAATCGTGGAGCATCTCTGTCTTCAATTGGTGGATCAACGCGGACGTTGTTCTACTCTACTCGGAAAAAAATTGGGAGTGTACCGTCCACACCCGGCGCCGTACGGAAGTCCACTCAGGTGTTGACGCGTGTACAGTTGAATCCCCTCCGTGCGGTGGCTCACAAGCCTCAATTCTGCCTCCCAGGTCCCGCGCGCGCTAGCTTCAACCTGGCTTGCTTCGGCTCGCAAAGTGCTTGCTTTGGCTCACAAAGTCACAGGCTCGCGTGAAAAGAGCTGGCTCCCACGTTCGCTTCGTAGACAGAAAAGGCGCCGCAATCTGTTACCTTGCGTCAGGAGATATCGAGACCTATCCACTGCTGCAGTTACACGGCAAGCACGTAGGCCATCGGGCGCCATGGTGGCTGATCCTGGCTTTAATGGTGCTGCTCCAGACGGTGACGCCGACGCGGCCAAAGCCAATTCATCAGACACCACTGCAGTGCATGTATGTATAGATCGCTACAGGCGTTTATGCTATATTTTTTAAAGATCTATCTATCAGAACGTGTGAACATATGCTTTCTCCAGGGTTACGTCAATCCAATTGTCATGCCCATGTTTCCATCTGTTGTAAATCAATCGCCGTCCTTGCCACCCGCGACTACGTCTGTTTTGGAGTTATGTGAAGCCGAGGGACAACAAGAAAATGAGGTATGGCATGACTGATAATTTGGTAGGTATGCACAAATTTTGTATATGAAATTATAATTACGTGACTTTTATTTTCATCTCAATTACAATAGGTGGTTGATAAAGTTAGTCAAACTTTAATTACTCCTGAAGTTGGTATGACTTTCGATTTAGAGGACAAAGCTTACGAGATGTACAATAAATATGCTGGTAAAATTGGATTTAGTATTAGGAAGAGTCACTCAAAGCTCCGAGAAGATAAATCAGTATATCAAAAATATATGGTTTGCAGTAACAAAGAATATTGAAAAAATAAGTCATCAAAAAAAGATATTACAAGGACAGGTTGTAATGCTCGTGTTCAGTTCAGTGTTAGCAAAGAGGACATTTGACTGTGTAGAAGGCTGTATTTGATCATAATCATTATCTTGCTAGTCCAAATAAGTTGCACAAGCTGAGGTCCCAACGTCGTGTTACAGAAGCAGACAGGGTGTTAATTAGTCAGATAAGGCAAGCCAGGATAAAGCCAGCCCAGGTGTATGAGTTCACGAAGGAGTTTTACGGAGGAGCAGACAAGGTGCCATTATCAAGGATGGATTGCAATAATGCAATTGGTCGCGAACGTAAGAAGTATTTAGAATCCAATGATGCACAAACATTATTGGAATACTTGAAGAATAAGCAAATAGAGGATCCAATATTTTTTTATGCACTTGAAATAGATGAGGAGGATGGTCGTATAGCTAATTTCTTTTGGGCAGATGGTCAATCTATCATGGATTATGCATGCTTTGGTGATGCTGTGATATTTGACACCACCTTTCAGACAAATAAGTTTTAAATGTCTTTTGCTCCAATCCTTGGAACCAACCATCACAAGCAAACAATCATTTTTGGGGCTGCACTCATATTTAATGAGACTATTGAATTATTTGTTTGGCTATTTGAAACCGTCTTAACAGCAATGTCCGGCAAACATCCAAGCACAATTTTCACTGATCAAGATGCATCTATGGCAGGAGCAATTGCTTATGTATTTCCAAACACAAGCCATCGTCTTTGTCTGTTTCACATATATGTTAATGCTGCTAAACACTTGGGGCATGTAATTCATAAGAATCCTGATAAGTTTCTACCAGCTTTTAAGAGATGTTTCTATGAAGACAGATTGAAAGCTATTTTCATCCAAAAGTGGAATGAATTAATATCTGAGTACGGCCTTGAGGATAACCAATGGATAAAAATTTGTATGAGTTGAGGGAAAAGTGGGCTGCTGTCTATCGCAACGCTTTTACAACTGACATGAACTCGACTCGAAGGAGCGAAGGTATGAATAATGTATTTAAAAAAAGATTTCATAGGAGACTTGGAATTTCAGAACTACTTGCAGAATGTGATAAGGTTGTCGCTAGTCTTCGTGAAAATAAGTTAGATGCAGATTATAATTCACGTCGAAAGAGCCCGGTTTCTTGCATCCCAAATTTACCTATATTGAAGACTGCAGCTGAATCATATATAAAAAGAATGTATTTGGAGTTTGAGGAAGAGTTTAAAGAACAATTTTCATTCTCTTTGAAATTGTTACAAACAGATGGGTCAATCTTGACATATGAGGTTACTCATATGTACTCCAATCATGGAGCAACAGTTTAGTTCATCACCGTAGATAATACCATTACTTGTGCTTGCAGAAAGTTTGAATATATAGGTATGAACACAATTTTCTTTAGTAACCATAAGTTTCTAATATAATATGAACGGATGTAAATTGACTATTTATCTTGCAGGTATATTGTGCAAGCATGGCTTCAAAGTCCTAAATGCAAATAATGTTTTTATTTTACCACCACAATACATAATGGAAAGATGGAAAAAATACGCAAAAAGAGGATTCTACGTAGAGAAACAAGAAAGTGGGACGGAAAGTAACAAAACGTTTGCTGCACGTATCTCGCGATTGGCGACTTCCATAGCGCTGAAGTGTTCACTATCAAAATAACTTCTTCATGATTTCGAGAAAGGCATGCAAAAGTTGGATTTGGAAGCAAATGTTTGTCTCAGCAAGATGAAAGAGAAATCGGATGAGGTTCCTCTAGTTTCAATTGAGTGTACAACGGACCCTTTGAAAGATAAAATATCGTTTAAAATTCCTCAGGTGATAAAAGGTCCAAAGAAAAAACGGGCGACAAACATACTTGAAAAAATATAGGGAAAAAAAGAAAAGTACGAAGAAGAAAGGTACCACTTCTGTACAAAATTTACTAGCTGATTTTGTTACTACTTTAATACAGATTTTTGTTAACTTAATCTTTTTTATAGGAGATACAAATAATGTTACTGACATTAGAGATGAATGCGCTGATTCGAACCAACCAATCGTAAGTCATCAATTTGACTCGTTATTCCTTTTCCTATTTTTATTCACTTGTACAGGAAATTGTTATGAACAATTTTGTGTCTATGACATAGGACTTTGACGCTGGTGGCAGTGGTAGTACTAGTGCTGATGGACATGCTTCTGCCATGATGCAAGACATTGCAAATCCTATGCATGAGCAATCGTCTGTCATATCTGCACCTTACATACAAGGAGGTTATACTGGTCTGTTACATGCCGCAATGTCCTCATCGGCTAGAAAGTTATATTTCGATGAAAACATGTAATTCTAGTGTCTTGGTTAAGATGGCACTTTACAGTAACCTTTTATTACGTGCACTACTATATCAGACTCCCTTTGTGAGTACAGTTGACTGTGTGAAGTTTTATTCGAACTAAGGTTCTAAATTTAATAATGGAGATAACTATGTCATATGTATTTTAAAATGGCTCAAAATGTCAAATTACAGTACAGGTGTTGAACTATATTATCGATGGTTTCACTTTTAGTGTTTCACATATGCCTAGATTAGATTCAGTAGTCATGAGCTCCATTATTAGAATCTTCTGAACAATCGGAAGCACGTCACTCTTGTTCTTGACGGACCCCGTCCCGCCACTGCCTGCGCCGGCGAGGTCGCGTGCGTCAGTTACGTTTGGACCGCCTTCGCCATGAGGGGATGCGTCGTGGCCGCTGGTCAACCATCACCGCCGTCGACACCGTTAACCGAGCCTCCGGCAGAGAGCTGTAGGTCGGAGGACAGCGAGGAGCAGTTGCAGCCTTGCAGGCGGAGAGGCATCGACCGCCATGGAGAAGAAAGAAGACGGCTGACCAAATGATTGCGGTGCTTTTTCGTTTTCCCATCTACGAAGCAGCCTCCGGCAGAGGCCCCGTGCTGGCTGCTGCGCTGAGCCCCCGCACGGCACCAACGAAGCGAGTCAAGACGACGCAACAGCTGTAGGTCGGAGGACAGCGAGGAGCAGTTGCAGCCTTGCAGGCGGAGAGGCATCGACCGCCATGAGAAGAAAGACGACGGCTGACCAAATGATTGCGGCGCTTTTTTGTTTTCCCATCTACGAAGCAGCCTCCGGCAGAGGCCCCGTGCTGGCTGCTGCGCTGAGCCCCCGCACGGCACCAACGAAGCGAGTCAAGACGACGCAGCAGCTGTAGGTCGGAGGACAGCGAGGAGCAGTTGCAGCCTTGCAGGCGGAGAGGCATCGACCGCCATGGAGAAGAAAGACGACGGCTGACCAAATGATTGCGGTGCTTTTTCGTTTTCCCATCTACGAAGCCGACAAGGATTTGCGAGCCTGTGACTAGCGAGCCGAAGTAACTTTAGTCGGGTTCTTTCAAAACTCGATCGGGGCTGGTGTTGGGAGGCAGACTCGCGAGTCGCAAGCCACCGCACGGAGGGGATTCAACTGTATACGTGTCAACACCTGAGTGGACATCCGTACGGCGCCGGGTGTGGACGGTCCACACCCAATTTACCTAGTACTTACAGCACTAGTACTGGTAATGCGGACCTGTTGACTTTGTTGACTTACAGTACTGATAGGAGTACGGAGTATCACTCACTGCGTTCCTAGTAGAGTAACTATCTATACGTACGCGGTACGCGCGTCATTGTTGTCTGACCTTACGAAATGACGATGACGCTCCTTTCGATCTACCGATAGTCCGGTACATGCTTTTGTTTTCCAACTGTGACGAAGAATAAGACATGTACTGTATGCAGTTGACGGCACACACCACATGGTGCTTCAGAGTTGAAACTACGGAGTACTACTAGTCTCCTACGCTCGGGCGCTCGGCGTGATTTTCAACCGCGCGGGGAGGACAGGCGCGACGAGCACCGCCGGAATTTAAACACGATCCGATTGCCCATATACAGTCGTCGTCACCAGGAGCCGGCATCAACTCTGCAAGCAAAACGACGACGTACTGTAGGTCGTTTTCGTCGACATCGGAGAAGTCCACCGATCAAACAGTCTGGACGCCTGGTCCTTCCCGGACTAGCCTACGTGGCGACGCGTTTCTCCACTCCAAAACAAACAGGGATGGCGTAGGAGTATCCAGTGGTATCAGGCATAGCACGGCCGGGACACGATCGAGTCAGCAGAGACGGCGGCGGCACGCCAGTCCACCTACGACGGCTAGGAGAGTAGAGAAGCACAAGTTGGTTTCTTTTGGTTTCTCGTATCCGATGCTACGACCGAATCTGCCGTTATCCGTCGTTTGAAAATTTGTCCTGCCCGCCCACTTATCAGACAGCGTTGGATATTCATTCCATCCAGCTCCAATTTGCTTTCTTTTTCTTTCATCTGAGAGCATCTCGGGCGTCTAATCATGCGTCTGGACTATCTGATGCCAGGATAAAGTCGTTTACAGCATGCTTGACTATTTTTATCCCTGCTTGCCTTGATCATTAATATACTACTGCTCCTACCACGGCGGCGACCGACCTGACCGCCGCAGCACGGAGAGAGAGCCACGGGAACGGGCGGGCCCATGGAGGCACACGCGACCGGCCCGACGGTGGCCCGCCCGATAACCCCCCTCCCCCCACCCAACCAAGAATACACCAAACCTTATCGCGACAGAACTGCGGGCCCCGCTAGGTTGCAGAAAGCTGACGACGTGTCAACGCTACAGCGGCGCAGTTGTGGGCCCGACCTGTCCTAAGCATCTCGTTCTGTGTGGGTCCGCGGTGCCTGGCCCCGCAGAGCGGTGGAGCCGTGTCCTCCCCGGATCTAGTGCGGTCCGAGATCTTGGTAGACATACGTAGTTAAATTTTTGTTGATAGCCCATAGTATACATAAAGGAATCCCTGCTGTAATCTTCTATATACGATCTATGCAACAAAAGCGGGCTAACGGGTAGGGCCACGTCGCCGTTAGCCCGATAGCCGTTAGATCAGCAAAACAGAAGATCTGGTCCGTCCGATGTGGATCGGTCTGGGTCTTCTACCCGTTTACCGAGCTATCAGCAAGCTTCGCGCGGCCAACGCTCGTCCCCTCCGCCTCCTCCGTCGCCGCCACCTTCCCGGTCTGGCGCTCGGGTCGCCCGCGCAAGCGGCGGCACGCAAGATACCGCCGCGGGTCCCTGCCACCGACGGGTTGGCGAGTTAGCGAGATCCAGACGCCGTGGGTGCTCCCGGCACGGCAGCGGGCTTCAGGCGCGGTGAGACCGAGCTCGCGACGGCGGAGTCGCGTCCATCCGGCGCCGGCCACGCTCGCGCTGGAGAGTTACCGCGTCGGTGGCATGGCACCTCGCCTCTGCTCTAGTGGCCGAGGCCGCCTCTCCATGACATGGCCAGGGGCCTGGCCCACCGCGCCGCCTTGCCAGGGCCGCTGCCACCTCGCCCAACTGCGCCCCGCCATGCCTGCCTCTCCTCTGTGCGCGTCCGAGACAACCCTGGCCAGTGGCCGCACCAGGCGCGAGGCGCCGCAGGCTGCCCTGCCTCTCGCCTCCACTGCTCCCGCGTGCTGTAAGCCTGCAACTGCCACCTCCTACTTCCTGTCGTCTTACGGCTGCAATTCTTGCAGCTAAGGGTAAAAATTCTTTTCCTCTCTTATTTTTCTTAGGATCATACATCACGCTATATATCCATTACTAAGAAAATTGCTATTCCCTTTCCTTTGTGTGCTGTAATCTAATATAATCAGAATGTTCCTAGACCTTCTGCTTTTCACATTTTACTTTCTTACTGCTGAATTTATACTGGTTTATAGCAGGCCAGAAATTGTACAGTCAAACAATTTTCATATTACAGATTCAAAGAGCTATACAAGTATAGACAATCAAATTGTTTTCATGTACTATTAAATGAAGTAATAGTTTACTGCATTTCTACATACTGTTACGTCTTCGATTACTATCGAAGTTAAGGCACCACACATCATTCACTTCACCTCTTCTGGACGACCTACAAGATAAGATCAGAAATATATATCTATACGCATGCCTGTTTTAATTGAGCTATGACATTTGGGAATATGCAGTGGTGATTACCATCCATCTCTCTATATTTTCTGAAGTAAGGTATTTGGGAATATGTGCAATGATGATTATCACTCTTTTTTATCTTTCTGTTGTGCTTTTTTTTTTTAATCAAGGCAATTGACACATGCAGTGATAAGAACCATTTGATGCATATGGTCCCTTTTTCTACTCTTAATGAAATGAGGTCATTTGGCATATGCAATAATAACCATTGCAGTCCCGTTGTTACTTTTATATGCAAGTTTCATTTAAAAATAGCTATTAATTACGTTGTTAGCTATTAAAAAGATCACAATGGTCAATGTTGTAAACAACATACTCATAGTCATTTTCAGTCATTATCTTTTTTTTGTTCCTATTTCAGCTCAGAATCATAAACTGTTGTGCTTCAATTCAGTTTGAAGGAAGGAGTGAAGTGCTTATTCAGAAATACACATGATCCTTACCATCAGCTAGGTGAAAATCAAAATGTTCTTTGATTTTGATGCTACTTCATTAGGATAGCTTCAAAAAATTCATCTCTGATGGTGATATTAGTTTCCGTAGCCAATTTTGGTTTTGCAAGATTGGAAAAATTGCATCTCTGTCTTGCTCAAAGAAAGAGACGTGAAGGACAAGGGGTCTTCTGGATGAGGAGCTTCAGCCGCAGAACACTGATGCCTACTCTTGTCTATGAAATCTAAGCTTGTAATAAGTTAGCTTTGGCTCTAGCAAGTTGCTCCCTATGAACTTTTCTGTAATAGGGCTAGCTATCCTTTATTTCTGTTGACACCGTTATCCCCAATTATGTACCTGATGACTACTGCTTTGTTAAATTTGAGGTTCATCCTCTCTATTTTTTTTTAAATGCATATTTCAGCCCCAGTGTCACAACTTCTAGCATGCATGGTGATGAGCAGTTTTCTATGTTAGATTAACTTTTTCACTCCACATGTTCTGCCGAGGGCATGCAACTGCAAAATTCAGTGAGATCTCAGGGCAACGCCGCGCTGGTTTCTAGTTTTTGTTGATAGTCCTATCCATCTATTTTTACATACTGTACAGAAACAAGCCACAGCGGTAGCCTAGCCTATAGGAAGTACTTAATTTTGGTTGATCCATACAGTACTCCACACAGCTGTTTCGTGGGGCGAGGAAACAGACTTGGGTACTGCTGTGCTGCTACTAGCATGGCAGTTTTCTTCGATCTTGCTACTAGTATCTGTATGACTGTATCTACGGCTGTACGACTAGGACACTTACAGGCTGGTTGATGGGTTGGATCATTGGATGGCAGTCAAGGTACAGCTATAAGGCTAGGGCCATGTTTAGATTTTAGATTTTACCTCTAAATTTTACTATAAAAAAATTATTTATAACATCAAAATATCGATACATGTATAGAATACTAAATATAGATGAAATAAAAAATTAATTATATAGTTTTATTGTACTTTCGAGACGAATATTTTAAACTTAATTAATTAATATTTAAACAATTATTATTAAATAAAAATAAAATTACTATAGTATTTAACAGAATTTATTATATAAAATTGATGCAACAACTTTATACCTAAACAAGGCCCAGAGCTAGGCAGACGTTGACATGCACTAGCGTTTCCCGAGGAGATGCGCCGAATGATCGTCCTGTCGCTGACAAACAATAAAGCGAAAAGGACAGCTGTGCCCTCGGCCTGCCTAGCGGGCCGGATATATAGCGGTGCACTCAACACTGCATTCGCAGTGCTTTGCTAGCTGCTCTCGCCACCGGCCTCGCTCGCTGGCTCTGTAGCTCGCGTGGAAGAGCAGCCGAAGCCTGCGCTGGTTCGCTCCAACTCGTCTCGTCGTCGCCGCCGTTGCAAGTCAATGGCGATCGATCTCCGCTGCTGTTACTGGCGGCCATGCTCTGGGATCGGTAGTGTTCTTTACACTTCCCTCCTGATCCGATGTTCATGCCAGTGACAATTACTCGTAGGCCAGTTTAAATTTTCTCGCCATGCATGGCCTCTCATGCTTTGCTCCCGTCTTTGTTTCCTCCACCTCCTGGTAGAAGAAGGGCACACGCCTGTGCCGTGTGTGACTGCTACTACTCCAAAATAAGGTGTGGCTGCAGATTCGCCTCTCCTCGACTGAATTTCCTTTCCGTTTTCTTTCTTTCATCCATGGAAAACTCGAGCAGGCAGGAGTGAGGAGGACGACTCGAGCAGAGCAGAATCCAGGAGGACCTAGCACTCCAGCAGGCACCAGGCAGGCATGCCAAGTGGCCAAGTGCCAAGTGCATTGAACACGATCACGGGCCCGTACATGGACAGACCGACGGACACTCTCACACGACCTGCTATAGTACTGTACCTGCTGCGCTGCGCCTCTGAATATTCTGCGCACATCGATGGCGACGCCACTGCTGCAAGTTGACCCCGCTACTGGTAAACCAACGCACAGTAACCAATCAGGCGAATGAATCAGTAACCACTGCGGCGGATTTGGTGGTTTTTGGTTGCTTGCTCGGGCTCCACCGCCCGGCCCCACTGGCCTGCCGCACACTGCACTGCTGCTGCAGCCTGCCGCGGCGGAGCTGCTCGGTCCAAGCAACAACAGTGAGAGAGAGAGAGAGAGAGAGACTGACCTGACTGGAATTAGAGGCGGCTGCTGCTACGGGACTGCTGGTGGTCTCCGCCGCGCGGGTCCCCCGTGCCGTTGCGGCATCCGATGCGTCCCTCCTTGCTTGCACGCCGCGGTGGAGCATGGGGTCCGGCCGGCGTGGATGTGGTGGGCGCGCCCCGTCGTCCCGGTGCTGGCCGTAGGCCGTACCACTTCGTTGCAATTGGACGGGCGGCGGTGGTCCGTGGTTCTCCTCTCTCTGTTTCCGGCGAGAACGGGGGCGGCGGTGCGGAGCTGGTGGGGCTCCCTTGCACTGCATCTGGTCCAAAACTCAAGCTAGCCATGGACCGCTCTGGAGTCGGGGGTTGGTGGTTCGGTACCCTATTCGGCTTTTCTGGCTGACGAAACGGTGGGAATTTCGGTGCCCCCAATCCCAATCCCATCGCGGCTCTCTCGTCGCCACCAACTGAAACCGGAAAGGTGATGTTTTAAGTGCCTTATTATATCTAAGAGGAGATTTGTCAAACAATTTGTTTTTATGGAGATGTGAATTGGCGTTTTGGTTTTTGAACGAAGTATCGTTATTCTACTTTCTAGTTTCTTTGTTTGGAAAATATAACGAGTTGATCCGTTATCATCTCATTCATCACTTACTCGTAACTATTACTAGTAAGTACGAGGAATGACATCATTTCACTAAGTTTGAATATTGGACCAATGCTATACTACCCAATTTAGAATGTGTTACGTTAGAGTTAATAGGAATAACACCATATTGTTTAACCATATAAGATATTAGTCCTATATACTTTATATAATCGGCTCATAAAACCTAATTGAGTACAACTAATATTCCTTCAATTCTATTCTCTTTCAGGTTATAATTCCTCAAACCAACCACTCCATTTAGTAATTCTATCCTAACTTCACATGGTTAGAACGTCCGTTGTGCCCTTGTGCAACCTTGAGAGACAAACAAGGTGTGAAGTGAGATGATCTTATCTCTAGTTGTAGAGCCAGGATGTTTGTTTCTAGGAGATGGGTGTGCCCTTGTATTTCTGTTTGGTTTGCGGGCAAATAATGCGGGATCGGCCAACTGACTCGTGGAGTTGTGGGGCTGGAGGTGGAGCTCGCTCATGCAGCATGGATGGTTGAGCTTGCTCACCCTTGCTTGCATTCGGGCGAATTAGCATTTGTCCTAGGTGGGACGACTCTATCCTTGAAAAAAGGATGACAAGAATCATGCAACATAAAAATATTTTTTGTGGGATGTTTTGACTCTGCCTGTTCTATAACCAAACACGAACTTAAAATGTGATATCCCACCTCAAATGTCCCTATTGCATGTGCCCATTTGTTTCGGTGGAAGCAATGGCATATTAACCTTAGTAGCCATGTTCACATAGGAGAACAATAACGTGGTATGAAAATAGGAACTTAGAGTGTCATTTTATAATATGGGGAAGTAAATGTTTCCGAATCGAAGACGTGGACGCTCCCAGAATGAGAAACATGACCATGTTCGACGTTAATGGCTGCTAGGATATCAACTATATAAATATAAACCATTTACCTGTGTAGTAAGCTAGTGATCTTTGAATACTTAGGGCCTGTTTGGAACGCAGGAATGCAAAACAAAGGAATGGAAAAAACCGCGGGAATAGAGTAGAGCGAAAAGTAGAAAATTATAGGATTTGAAAACAAAGAAATAAAAACTTTGGGGTGTTTGGATCACAGGAAAACAAAAGTCTCACATGTGCCCAAGAAACAAAGGTTTCATACTTAGGAGCTTGTGAAACATTGTAGGAATTTTTTCCTTAGGTTTTTTTGGATGCTTTTCTTCCTATGTTTTGTGAAGCAAGGTTAGCCTTTCCTTTGGAAAGGAATGCAAGTTTTCTTTGTTCCAAACACCAAGCGGAGGAAAGTTTTCTTTGGAATCCATTCCTTCAAAATTCCTTTGAAAAACCTCCAATCCAAACAGGCCCTTATTTGCCATGCACGACTGAGTGGGTTGTTACTAATTAGTGGGCTGTTATTAAAGAAAGAGTTAGGAGTGATACGGTAGCACTACAATACTTTAATATGTCTCCTACTCAGTACAAACATCGGTACCTACTTGATTCATGTATGCTGTGCAACTTGCAATGGTATACAAACTCCGTGCATTATCTACTCCACGTCTCCATGATAGAGAAACTATGGCCATCTTGAGTGAGCTAGTCACCAAAACTTTCCAACATTAGTTATTCACAAATGGTCTGCTTTGGGAGACAGAACTTTCGAATTTTAAAGTGACAAGTCTTTTAGGATAGTGAGGTATTATATTGTCAGATTTGCCAGGTATCTTATATAGATTTGTTGCTTGTGTATCCTCAGTGTGGATTTCACGGCATATTACCAACATACTTATATTTTGAAAACAGTGCATAAGAGTTTCATCCCCCATGAAGCTCTCTCTGCTCCCATGAAACTCATCAACTTTTTCTTCATTAATAGTTTAATACAGTGCCATGTTAGCACATTCAATGTCCATAAACTCTAAAACTTGCATTGAGACTGACCTAAGTAGAAAAACAAATGCAACCATTGGATAAGGGTTAGTGCCCGGATCATTCATATACTCACTCTCTAAGGACAGTGCCAACCAGAAACTATAGAATAATTTCTATGACCATCAATTAAAGTGCCAGCTAAATAAAATTATGATAGAGCATTAGAATTAAAGAAGGGCCGGAAGGAATTGGTTTCTTACGTAAGAAACTATTATGTCTAAATTAGAATTTAAGAAGATACTAGTATATGATAGGTGGATGATAGGAGAGAAAAGGACACATGATTTCTTTGTGTAATGTCTACTCCTACTCGGCTAGTTCATAGTTTTCACTACACTTCAGTGTTTGGGATTCCCTCCCAACATGACAAAACGGTGACTACGGCCATCAAAAGCACGTAGCACGTGCTTTTGATGAGCTAGAGCTGGACAAACTTGTCCTATTGCTGATAACCTTGGTCCTGACGCAACATGAAGGCCCGAGTCACCGGCTGATCCAACTAAACGGACGGCGGCCCCAGCGCCGGAGCGGGCTGCACGGCGTCAACGAAACCAGTCAGCACGAGGAACTTCACACGGAAACAGAGGGCACCGAACCAGAAGAGGTCGTCACAGCCTAATCCCAAATAGACGCCTGACGACGGAAAGCCTGCACGAGTCGAAGGTTAACTGAAAGTATTGACTACAGCCGCAGTCTGCTGGCTTTCGTTTCTGCGTTCACGAGATGAAAACGACTTGTTTTCTCCGAGTCCACAACTCGTGCCAAAGGCAACCGACGAACGAGGATTAGCCGGCCCATGTCGACGTTGGGCAGAATCTGTAACTTGCAGGGAACATCCATCCTCACAACACTCACTTTGCCACGCCATCGACAGCGACCGGGAGGCACAACAGCCACATCCCCATGGCGACGTGGAGCAGCAGCTCCTCGCGACGCCCATTTTACACGCATGACGCCTGCTAAAAGGGACCAGGAAACGCTGCCCCTCCCAATCCATCCATTCCACGCCAATTATCTCCACAATCGACAAGGACATTCGGGAAAACAATCGACAAGGACCACCGGGCCAATGCCTGCCCGCTTACAAGATTTCGGGATGACCTACTTGCCCTGCCCATGAGTGCAGACGGATCTTGCTCGCCAGGTAGTAAAAGCTTCGTCTACCCGCTGGCCTGGCCTGTGTTGGACAACGATCCATCCATCCGGCAGCGAATTCAGTCACATGTCGCCACCACCCAAACCCAAGCTGGCTGCTGGCGAGTGAGCACTGGATCTGGACAAGGAACGAAAGGGACGCTGAAAATTCAGCAGGATCACACATCATGCGGTGCACAACTCAACACCACGGCCCGTGCCCACTTGGGACACGGACAGGGAAAGCGTCAACACCAAACAAAACTTGCCTGTGCTTGATGGTGGTGCTCCTCATAGCTCCAAGATACTTTTCACAAGCTTGCACGTCGAACGGCGATGGGCACAGGCACGTGTGTTCTCACCTACACCTTCAATACACATACGCCTTGCCCATCCACAGAAATCGAAACAGATGCTGGTGCTGCTAGACTCCCACGTCCCACGTGCACTGCCCACCTCTTTCGGATGAGGGAGGGATGCACAGTCATCAGTCATCACAGAGAGAGAGAGAGAGAGAGAGAGAGAGAGAGGCGAATAACTTGTCATCACACACACAGGCCAGACCAGAGGTACAGCATCCATAATTAGTCACTTTCATTCATTCATTTCCTTTCCCCCAAAGCTACTTACAACAACAAACCCAGAAGCAGGTCACTCCTTGCCACCCCACCAATCATGGCTGGATCCTATTCTACTTGGCATAGATATTTTGCTCCTCTTCTAGTTGCTAAAACAATCCAAGCAGAGTGTATCAACAGACAGTATATAATGGGAGCACCAACTGCATAACAAAGTTAGCTGATCTGCATTCTAATTGAATCTTTCCTCCTCCAGTTAAAGCTGAGAACCAAAAACGAAAGGAAAACGAAATAGCAAGTCTACAAGGAAAGGGAGAGAGAAAGCAGCTTAGGGCATCCATCCATGCATGAAAAACGGGCTAAGAGACAGATTCTATGCACCTCCTCCGGACTTTACACCATGGGAGGATAACCAGCCAACTACACAAAAGTATCACTCCCATCAACCATTCCGAAATCCGAATACTCCTTTTAAGTTAGCAAGGCTTCTGCTCAGATGGAACTGGTGCACAGCGCCCTTCCTTCCTGATCAACACAGCAGCCAAGCGGGTTCTTCGAGCTGCCGCTGTTGCTGTGATTGCTTCTCTTCTATAGCACCTGAGAGGTGAGGCAGCCATTTGTGCTTCCGCTGAATAAACAGTTTGCTCATCAGTTCAGATTACCACTCTGATGCAAGGTCGTCTGGACTATTTATTTTCCTGATAAAAACAAGGGAACTTATTCTGTAAGCTAAAAGAACTGAACTCAATGTTTAATTCATTCGGTAGCAAGTACCAGCAGCAGGCTTCTGGTCACTTGATGGTTTTAAGGGCAACGGCATTGCTCCGAAAGTCAATTGTGCCGCGGGCATGTGGGAGTGTGGCACACCACCTGCAGACTGGGTTGCCGCTGCAAGATGCATAAATCCACCGGATGAAGGATGAAGTGCTTTCATGTTATTGCCAGCGGCAGCTGCAAGAGTTCAGTTCCCTGGGTCAGCAGGGGTCACAACAGAGGAAACTCAAATGGAAACACATAAGAGGGAAGGGATTGCAGACAAACCTGATAAGGTGTTCTGCTGATGTGGTGCCTGCTGCTGCGTCTTGTCACCTGGTCGCTTCTGGTAGAGGCCTAGGGCAGCAGCACCACCAGCTCCTGGAGCCTGAGGATACGTGTTGGATATGAAAAAATGGCCTTGAGAGAACGACTGCTGTTTCGTTGATGATGGTGGCATATGTGACTGCTGCTTGCTCCCAGGATTAGAACCAGGTGATGCATTAGGTTGTTGCCCAAGGATAGATGGCATAGCCATACTGAAATGATTCGTAGGAGTAGGCTTGGAGCCAGACGTCGATGCAGAGTTCTTGGCTGACTGCTGCTGCGGTGATGGCAACTGGGCAGGCTGCTGAACACCCTTTGCATTTCCTGTGGCAGGTGGGCTGCCGCCAGTACTTTTCGACACTGAATTGGATGGTGAACCAGAAGCAACAGGGGCATTCGAAGATCGAGATAGATCCCCTCCTCCAGTAGAAAGGTTAGTTACAGAAGGCCCCATCTTTGACGAATTCATGCTTAAAGAACTCTGGTGTTGGTGGCCAGGAGTCGAGAGAGCCTGCATAGGAACTTTTGCTTGTTGCTGGTGGAGACCACTGTTCTTCATCAAAATCAAATTAGGGGCTGGAGCAGCAGGGGTAGTCGTAGCAGTAGATGAAGGTGTCCCTCTCCCTGAGGATGCCTTCAACTGTGGGGATTGAACTCCCCCTTGGGCAGCACTTGATGGGTACATCATGTTCTGAAAACTTGCCATGTTCAGACCGTCTGGGTACCGACCTGCACTATTTTGTGTACTTGGTGCAGCAGATCTGGGCCGATTCAGATGGTGGTGCTGAAACTGCTGATGCTTCTGTTGCAGTTGCTGTTGATGCATCTGAAGGAAATGCATTTGCTGCTGATGCTGCTGAGAAATGGTTGATGAAGCTCCAGCTGGTGTAGAGGCAGGGGTGGTGGAATTTGTGGGTTTGCTTCCCATGAATGCATTTGAAGATTCCGTTCCAATAAGGCTCAAGGTGCGAGATGAACTTTCATTTGTGCTGCCACTAAGAAAAGGAGGCACATAATTCTTGCTTTCTGTCCTGGTGAAGGACAGTGAATGCTGCTGCGAATCACCGGGGTACTTGGTAGAAGTTGATTTCTTTCTCTCATTGTCTGCAGCAATGGGTGTCGAGGATGAATCCGCAGCAACAGATTTTGTTTCTCCATGCTGGGGCTTGTGCTGCGTGGATTGCATAGGTTGAGCTGTAGCAAAATTAAGTTGAGGATAACCATGCCTCGCTGCTTCTTGATGGCTCTGGAAGACTGCATGGTTCTGCGCCAATGCCGAAAAGTCAAGACCAGTTGGGGCCGATCCAGGAGGACCAATGGAGCCAAAGGGCATCACAAAAGGCTGAGAAGACGCAAGATCAATCCTCACACCTTGGCCTCGACTGACCTGTGGCTGCTGCTGCTGCTGCTGGTGATGGTTATCACTTAACTTCTTCTCACTCTGATTGCCAGCAGGTTGAGCGGCTGGCATCATTGCAAAATTTGGTAGATGGACTGGAACAGCAAAATTGTTTTCATACACGCTCTTCTGAGAGTGAGATGGCTTGTCATCACTCGATGGGCCTTCTTGTCCAGTTTTGTCGCTCTCCTGTCGGTGTGTAAGGCCAGGTAGCAGGACAGGGCGCTGACTGCCGCTTGAATAATTCTGTGAATTACTAGCAGCAGTAGCAGCTGCTGCATTAGCATTTGGTGCATATCCCAATAGCCCTTGGGACTGTTGTGGCTGATGCTTCTGTGATGTACTGGGCAAATTTGGCATTTGGTTCTTCTGATGACTTTGTGGCTGCGCACCTTGCTGCTGTGATGGGTGCAGCATGGGAGAAGAGTACACATGCCCATTGAAGAATGGAACAGCTGGGCCTTGTGGTGCCATCCCTCGATATGGAGGCCCTCCAGGATGGGCAGCAACCTGGAAAGGGTATCCATTCTGTAGGATTGCCAAAAATTGGGCATCCGCCGGTTGCAAGTTGGCAAAGCTCAAGTTCATGGCTGCAGCACCAGAATTTGCTGCCGATGTGTGAGCACTGGCAGATGGAGGCATCGCATTGCTGGCTCCAGATGATTTTGCATCCCCTGCTCGATTGGCAGCATTTGCAGCTGCCACCATAGCATGTTGCTGATTGAATGGAAAGATGAATGCCGGGGCTTGCTGCAAAAGGGAGGAAAATCTTGTAAGAAAAAAAATCCAACTGAAAATTTCAAATTACAAAGAAAGGATACTAAGATTTCCAGCATGCACGTACCAGCATGTTTGGCATGGGAGTGGACTGCTGTGTTTCATGAGCAGGTGGCTGTTTCCTCTGGCTTGATTCAGCACCAGCAGCACTGCCTGGTGCTTTATCCTTTGAGAGACTCCCCTGGAATGGTGATGTAGCCATAGAAGGGGCCTTTGCTTCTTGCATTGGGGTGTGGCCCCTAACAGGGTAGCTTCCCTGCATTGGGTTCACAAGCATAGAAGCGGTATCCGTCGGTGGCACAACACCCATGCCGAATGGCCTTGCACCAAAGAATGGCCCTGATCTATTGGCCGCGGCAGCAGCAGCCGCTGCAGCAGCTGGTGGCCAGAAAGAGTTCATCTTTGCAACTCGCTGCTGGTGCTGGATAAATTGCGCAATGTAGCAATGCGTAGCACATCTCTTTGAGCGTGTTGGTGGTGGAAGGAATGCAGCATGCTGCAATATAGAATAGTGTAAGACATCAAGAGAGGGGGCATGGCAAGGGGAACAAAATACAGATAACTAGTGTTACTGACACAGAATACATACCTGTAATCCACTAGAAGACCCTGGTTTCACGTCCATGGGATGATGAAGACCAGCTGCAGATAGGCCTGGGACTGGACTAAGGTAACTGCCAAGACACAAAACAGCAGCTTCAGAAACCAACCCACTGAACATGAGTGCACATTACGTATCCAGCAGCTAAAGAAACTTACCCAAACGGTGGGAAATTCCCAAGCCAGCCTCCAACAGGTATAGGCATAGGTGGTGTAACAGCAGGCATAGCTGCAACACAAGAAAATCCAGATCCAGATTAAAAAAAAATGAAGACAAACATCGTTCCTAAAAGGCAAAACCAACCAAGGATCAGATGCAAACAACACAGCAAAACACTTACCAGATTTCTCGTGCTTTATCTCAGCCTTTGAGGGCTTCTGCTGCACTACTAGTGCAGGGTTCAAGCCCAGGATTGGTGATGAGAAATTTGGTAATATTTGCTCACCATGACTGGGCTTCTCCAAATCCAACTGCAGTGTGGGCTTCTTGGGCACGACCTCATCAGCTGGAATTCTTTGGACCTTCTGGTCCTCCAAATTAATATCCAGCCCTCTCCGAGTCCTTTCACCATCCTTCTTTTCTGAATTTGCTCTTCCCAACTAAAATGAACCCAAAAAAATAAGGAAAAGATCAATCAGAATCCAATATCAAATGCTCCAACTAATGATGTCAATAAAAAGAATTGGTGAAACCGAAGTCCTCACCATGTCCATCTCAGAATCCAATCCCTTCTTATCTGCATCAGGGTCGGAGGAGCCATCCATATCATCAGATAGCTTCCCAGGAGGGGGAGCCTGGAACCAAAAAAACAAATAAAAAGATAAGGCAAAGGAAAGTCAGAAAAAGGAGCCAAAAGATTGCGGCAAAAATTGTCGCTTTCACTCTTTGCCCACAAAATTCCGCAAGACCAATTCAACCACACACACGTAGACAAGAAAGCATATACCCACCATGAGATCAATGGAGAACTTCTTGTCTTGCCGAGCGCCATCCGATGCCAGCTCACTGGGGAAAAAAAGATCGTTCACACAAATTGTGAATATACTAATCAGATCGGCACAATCCAAAAACAATAATAGCTATCGCAACATCAATAATAAAAAAATTCAAAGTGGCCCACATGTTTGCCGTGGCAGTAGCTTCGCCGTTCCTCGCCTCGGAGCCCACCGGCTTCGCTTCCGCATCCGGCTTGACTGAAGGCGCCGGCGACGGCGACGGCAGCTCGGCTTGGCTCTCCAGCCTGTGATCTCGCCGATCTGATTCGCTTGGCCGTAGCTCCGAGTCTCTGCTTCTACCACGGTCCTCCGTCTTCTCTGGCTCTCGTATAGTCTCATGTTGGGCGACAGCCGCAGGGGCGGTGCTGGTGCCACTTTCCGCTGCCACCGAAGTTGCCGTCTTTGCTTCTGATCTAGCCACAGGAGGTGGTTCCGGCTTTGAGGACGGCTCCGCCAACTCTGGCTTCGCTGGGCTCGCCGGACGGCTATCTTCGTCATACTTCACCAGCCGTGGTCTCTTCCTCTTTGGCGCTGCAACATCCAGCGGGAAGCCGATTAGACCCGGAAAAACAAAATTGGAAAAACAGGGAGGGGGAAAACGAAGGCAAAACCACCAACGGAAAGAGCTACGCACCTATAGTGGAAAGGGAGGTGGAATCTGCCGGTCGGGCGCCAGAAGTCGAGGGGGCCGGTGAAGAGTTCCCAGACTTGGCCTCTGGGGCATCTCTGGGCTCGAGCTTGTGGTTGCTCTCCTGCTTGGGAGGGCACGGGAGCTGCCTGGTGAGCCCGAACAGCAGCACCTCGGCAACCTCGATCTCCTCTGGGATGAAAGATGGCGACTTCGAAATCTTCGGCGGCGGCGGTTGTGGCGGGGTTGTTGAAGGCGCTGGCGACGGCGACTGCCGCTGCTTCGGCGCTGGCCCTGGACCACCGCTGCTGCCACCGCCAATTGGTTTCTGAGAGGCAAAGCCAAAGAGAAGAAGTTAGCAAACAAGAGCGAGAACTGAGGAAATATAGAAGGTAGATGAGGGCCGGAGGGCTCAGAAACGCACAAGCTTCTTCCGGGCAGGGGCGGTAGTTGAGGCCGACGCCGGAGAGATCGGCCGTGACGACGGCCGTTGGATCTGCGAGCCGTCTCCTGCGCCGGCGCTGCCTCCACTGGTACCACCGCCGGGTACAGGCCACTCGTGCGAAGAGCGTTTCGTTGAAGCTGCCAGGAGCACGAAAGCAGAAGCAAGGTTATCGTCAGCTGCCATGGGGATGAAACCGCCGGAGAGGCGGGGGACGAAACCGGAGGGGAGGCCGAAAAATCCGCGCTTTGACGATGGTGTGGGTGCCTACCGGAGCGTGCTTTCCGCGGGACAGGCACGCCGATCATTTCGTCGACGGCCTTGACCACGATGGGGCTCTTCGGATTGGAGCCACCGCCGCCCTTCCGCTGCATGTGGTGCTGCTGGCCGTGGTGGTGGTTGTGGTAACCCCCACCGCCGCTGCTACTGCTGCTGTGGTGGTGGCCACCGCCGGGCTGCGGCGGCGAGGGCGGCGGCGGCGCCGTGCTCGGCGACCGTCGCTGCTGCTGGTACCGCGGCGCGAGCTCCTCCTCAGCGTCGTCGTCGTCGTCGGGGAGGCTCTCGTCGGAGGTGTCGTCGCCGTCGTCGCGGCCGGCGCCGCCACCCCCGCCGTTGAGCATGAGGCGCTCGCCTCGCCGCCGCTCGGAGCGCGGCGAGTCCCTGGGACCGCCGCCTCCGCCGCCCCCTCCGCCGTTGCTCCTGAGGCGCCTCCTCGGAGGCGGCGGCCCGCCGCCGACGGACACCCCGCCCCTCCTGCCGTCCCGGATCCTGTCCATCTCAGATCTGAGACATGCGGCGCCGATCCCCGGCAAATCACCGCCGCCTCGCCGGATTCCGACGAGCACCCGCAGATCCGGCGAGCAGCGCCTCGGCAATCCTCGCGAATCTAGCTGCCGCGGCCACGGACTCGGCGGCGCGCGGAGGAGAGCTCCTCGGCTCTCGTCGCTCTTCCTCCCTCCCACCTCTCTGCTCTTCTACTACTACTTGGCGCTCCCCCTCGCTTCTCTTCTCCTCTGCACGACGCCTGCCGCTCTCTCTTTCCGGCTGCCTGCCTTCCTTCCTTCCTCTCTTCTTGGTCTGGGCGTCGTCTGGCCGCTTCCCTCCCCGCCGGGTCCCCTTTCTAGGCGCCCGCCTCAGGCCTCACCTCATCTTCATTTTGTCGCTGCGCACGCCCGCATCGGACGGTCCAGATCCGCGCTCCCAGCGATCCCGCATCCGACGGGCCCGGCGCCGCGGTGCCACCGTGGCGCCCCCCGCCACCGTCGGATACCGACAGGGCCCCACCCCTGACGCCAAATAAAATCTCTCTCCCTCCTCTGCTGCCCTGCCCCCCTTCCTTACGGCTCAAGCATGGGCCGCGGCCGACACGTGGCGGTTCCGGATGGCCGCAAAAAATCTAAGCGTCCACCGGCAGTAGGAGGTGGGTGGGGGACGGACGGGGCCGACCGAGGCTGCCGCACAAGGCGCCGTTAGCCAATTCATTTATTCCAATTATATAATGAAATAAAATTAATTATTAACCAGCTGAGTACGTAATGAGAGAAATGATTTTAAATGGATGGGTTGTCCGCTTTTGGCGGGGCCCACTCCCACGGAATGGACCTGATCTGGACACTGCGCGCGGCTGTTTTACCTCCCACCGTGCTGACGTGGCGCGCCCTCGCACCGGTTGCTGCGGGTGGTGGGTTAAAAGCGAAGGAAAGTCTCTCTCTAGGCAGGAGCAGCGGCGGTGGGGCCGAGGGACGGAGCGTGGGACCCGCATCCTTGGCCCCCGCTTTTGTTTATTGTGCTGCTCGTGGGCACCGACGTGGCAGCGCGGCTGACGTCACGCGGAGTGCCCACTAGCCACCAACCTTCACCGCTCCCACTCGCCTCGCCTACCCCGAATAAAATATGGCGTGGGCGTATTTATTTACCCTTGCAATTTTTCTTTGGTTTTATTTAGCGCAAGACCGGTCAATTTTGTAGAGCAGCGGTACGTGGAGGAGTCTTCTACTTGTCCGCCAGGAAAGGGTTCAAGAAGACGTCACCGTTTCAATACTCCCTATTTAATGATAAGCAAACAGCGACAAGGATAGAGTAAAAGTTACTGCTCATTCACGCGGCGAAATCACGACACGGATGTGGACCACTAGCTTCTGATCCGATAATTAATGAATAATTAATAATTAAAAAATAAAGGAGTCAAATAGTTTTCACACCGGCGAGCAATGGCAGTAATTAAGTTCCCGTAAATAAATGGGTGTTAGCGGTTAATAGCCGCACCGCGCTCTCGTCTCTTTTAACCGCGGCGGGGTGCCCGGTGGGTTGTTTCTCCCGACGGCCACGGGTTCCTCGCTGGGCCGATATGAACACGTGTGGATGCCGGTCTCCCTGCCCCGGCATCGCCAATAAAGGCAAGCGAGCGCGCGGCATGGCAGCCCATCAACGCCGGCAACGCCTGCTTTTGGTAGGCAGGCGGGGTCAAAATTCACAGCGCCGGGCCCGGCGGCAGAGCTCTCTCTCTCTCTCACTCCGCCAGATCCGGGGCTCGGCCGCGCGAGCTGGATGGATCGCACTGCACTGCAGCAGCAGCCACCAGCTGGTAATCGCGCGGTTTAGCTTAGCTGTGACTATGAGTTAACAGAGGGTCCGTCCGTCCCCGGGCCCCACCGCATGACGGGGCACGCGTGGGCGCGGTCCACCATGGCCTGTCGTGCACCGCCACCACCACCTCCAAAAAGAGGGTGGGGTGGGGGGCCGGATGTGGTGGGCCCTCCCAGAGGATAAGCAGGGGAAATTTTATTGTTTTCCATGGTTTATTTATTTATATATATTTTTTTTCTCTGATGCTGGCTCCACGGCGCGGAGGACGGAGAATGGAAAAGGAGAGGGCAAGGAAAAGCCGGTCTCGTCTCGCGTCTGGGCGGGCGGGCGCCTTTCCCTGTTGGCGGGGGCCAGTGACACGTGGGGCGCCGGCCCTCGTGTCAATCCCCTTGCTGTTTTCTTCCAGCGGTCCAGCCGGTGGGGCCGGCTGCGGGCGCGGGCGGGTTCGTTCGGTGGTGGGAAAAGCGTGTGGGGCAGGGGGAGTGTGGGGCCGGCGGGTACGGGACCACACGCCACTCACGTGAGCACCGGATCTTGACAAGTGGGCACGTGGTCGTAGGCCTCGCCGGGTCCCCTGCCGGATCCTCTGCGGATCGCCGGTTCGCCGGGATGTCGTGTGGCGCTCGGGCGAGCAAAAGGTGAAGCAGAGGGCGATCTTGCGTGCGAATGCGCGACGTGCGAGTACCAAAAGGCCCCCCCCTGGAAATCTTTTTTTTTTGCTGGATGGATGTGATATAAAATAAATAAATTGTTAAAAAAATCCAGGTACGGATGCTTGATCGGCGGATCAGCTGAGGTCACACGTCAGGTAGGTAAACTGGCGCATGTAATTTTATCTGCTGTCATCAGTTCATTATAGAGTACTGTGATAAACAGTAGTATTATACTGCTGCTAGTGTCACCAGTTCATCACAAGGCACGTGCATGTAACTGCTCGGGAAAAGACGCTAATTTATTCGCGGAATCGTTCGTCCCTGTTCAATTTTGTCGCTAGATTTCTATGGCGTCGTCGACTAGACTGTGGAGCGACCGTGACTGCTTTGATGTAGGGTAGGTGTTGTCGCGGTCAATTTCCTCTTTTTCAGCACATTGTGAGTGAATCTGTAAACGAGTGAGTGCGAGAGAGACGGCAACGTGGAGCCCACATTCTAGACGATCAGGATCAGAAAACAGGGAGAAAAGGGCAACATGGGAAAATTGCAAGAGATAGTACAGGAGGTGAACTGAACTGCCAGGGGGCAGAGGACGGAAGCCAGTTGCCACAAGAACAAAGAGCTTGCTGTGCAGCAATGCACGGCGCAGAAACCAAAAGCCCAGTTTTTTCTTTTTCTTTTTTGATAAAGGGAAAGCCAGAAGCCAGTAGTGATGCAGATGCACTAGTGATCCTGTGTGAAGGACTGAACGGCAGAGGGTGATGAGGTCACCGGCAGCAGGCCTCGAACTGCGCGCCCCCGCTGCTGTGCTCTTCTGACACGGAAGGAAGCGCGAGACGACCAACCCGTGGTACCGCTCCGGCCGGCCGGTTCCCTTCGCCGTCTTCTTGTGGATGCACGCAGAAACGGCAAAGCCAGCATGCCGTAGAGGCGCGCGACAGACCTGGGCACTCAGCGGCGGCC
The DNA here is from genome assembly GCA_023333625.1 of Bothriochloa decipiens. Lineage (NCBI taxonomy): Eukaryota > Viridiplantae > Streptophyta > Magnoliopsida > Poales > Poaceae > Bothriochloa > Bothriochloa decipiens. Next base: position 9,651,257 of record CM041631.1, on the reverse strand, counting down.
TGCCTCCCGGTCCCGGCCCACCGGCGCGGCTTGACGGCGTGGTTGTAGCCACCGCCTGACGGCCACCAACCAACGTCGAAGGCACAAGGGCTAAAGGTGCCGGCAACCAAAGCAACTTCAACGTACCTTGGTCAGTTGCTCTTGGAGACTGAAACAGCGATCACACACCAGTCTCGCTCGCACCGGCACGAACACGATTGATCCCGGCTGGCCAGCGGACGCTCTCGCTATGGGCGGCGGCGCAACGCCCGACCAGGGAGGCCGCCGCCGCCGCCAGGTCGCTTCTTCTTCTCAACCAGCGCAGGGGGCACTGGCGGCCGGAAGACACGCTAGCTTAGCTAGCCTTGAGCCCTTGACGGACGGAGAAGGACGAAAAGGCGCACCAAGAAACGCGCTTCGCAACGCCTGCGTCGCTTTTATAAACGCGGGAGGGAGGGGGAAAGCAGAGCTAACAGCCAGCACACACCAGCTTCTGCTTCTAGCTGTTTCTTCTGCTCGTCTCGTGTAGTAGTTGTGGGTGGGTGCCGTTGCTATCGCGCCCGCGTATTAACATTTAAAATTAAAATAAAATTTATAAAAGGGACAGCAGCACCCTTTGATGCGCTCGTCCTGCCCCTGGGCGATTCTATATTGGGATCCACTTGTTTTATGGCTCATGCTCATACGTGCAGGCGACTTCCTCCTGGTGTCCGGTGATGGTCTTTTGAACGCCACCAAAGGCGCCTGGACCCTTCTTGGGTTGGGTTTATTGATTGTTTAGTTTGGTTGGGCAAGGAGCCAAGGAGAATACTCGCCGATTACCTAAGCATGCAGTAGTAGATGTAGGATGTAGCCGTTGCACTAATTCTCCATATTATTTAACCAAAACAAGTGTTCATGTGTCTTCAGTCCTCAAATAGTATAGTATAGTATAGTATAACAACAATATCCAAGGCATTTCAAGCATGTCATCAAAGCTACACCTTTTGTGCCTAAACAAATTATTTTCTATAACTATATTAGATCCGGCTATTAACTGGAGTATAGAAAATATCGCAAATGTTTATAGTACCAAATGAGTATCATTACAATAAATATATTTTATGGTGTATCTTATAATACTAATTTGATGTTGAAAATCTCGACGCTCTTTTTTATAAATTCAATTAAGGCTCTGTTCATTAGTTAATTAATGTGCCTCACCTCTTCGTATTTCTGGGCTCATTTCTCTTGTCTAAAAAAACTATCTTAAATTGTCTGAATAGTACGAGTTAATTAGGAAAGTATGGGCAACAATTATGTTTCTAGTATATGTTTTGACTAATGAAAATTAATAACCATCCAATTTACTCGATGTGATAGTTAATTTTTAGATATTTTCTTCTTTTTTTGTTAGTAATAACATTACTCTATCTGTTTTTAAATGCAAGTTGTCATGACTAATTTGGACCTAATAATTTGTCGAAAACATCATATATAGAAAACAAGGGAGTGTATACCAAACACAATAATAATTTATTCATACATCACAAATTTACTTTTTTTTGTTATTAGAATTATACAACCACCAAGATAGCACATCTCAAGCATGTCCCCTTAAAATACCAAGTAAGAAACGATATCAAATATCGACATCCACATGATCGAGTGGATCTAGAAAATTTTGTGTGGTCCGCACCCTTGCTTTGTGGACCTAACCAAGACTGTGAACTACCTCATGGCACATGACAAGGATATATACGCATTTCTAGGATAAACTATCTTGTCTGCACATTGCAGGTCTACTCATGAGTGAACGCTGCCTTGATCACTGGGTCCAACCTATATATTTGCATATACACGCACATGTCATTAGGGTAGGGTGATGACCTTAGCACACACACACAGGTAGATGGAAAAAGGAGGACGAGCAAAGCCACACATTAGTATATACTATAGTGCACACTCGTTAATTATTTGACCACTTGGTGGCCTAAGCAATGACTAAAGACGATGATGCACATATGGCTTTGTTTTCTATGCTGCTCATGCAGCTTGTTTTGTCCCTTCTCAATTAGTCACTTCTTGACCCTTTTTCATATATGTGTCTTTCTTTGGGCCCACTTTGTTTCACTTTTTGTAGATGTCCAAGCTTTTAGCTCTTAGCATGCCTAAACATAGTGTGTAGTTGGGCACTTATGGACGTAGCTCATGAGTAAAAATGTCTTTTGTGATTTTCCTTGTTGCTCTGAAGCTGAAATTACATACTATATGCGATGGAGATTGAACTTTTCTCTATTCACGTCATGCCTTTTCTTTTCTTTTTCTGTTTGGTCTCGATGGATGGAGATTAAACTTTAGTACAAAGCATGCTCCTTTGTTCTCGAAAAAATAAAGAGAACATTCTTTTGTGTCCTCACCCGTTTGTATATTTTTAGCTGTCTTTGTTTGTTCTTTCCTCAGCCCATGTTTACTTGTCTTGTTTTATTTTCCACAATATGTATGTCAGAGCTTCTTGCTTGTTTCACTTGTATTCCCATCCTTATACAAAATGTAAACCCAATAATTAAAGCATATGTGTGTACGTCGATAAGAAATGGAACCTCCATCTGACTCGCTTCTGAAATAAGATAAATAAATAGTATATAACAACTATGAAGTGGTTGTTTGTTGTGTACGTACCTCCTCGGCAGTTTAGTTTCTATAATTTTAAATTAAACGGTCCCTAATTTTTCAGATTAAAAAACATGATGTCTTCAATTACTCATGAGATCATCACATATATGTCCATGAGTTTAAGCTTAGGCCCGTCATGCTAAATTATGAGAAATTTTACAATGATTAAAATAAAAGTAGGGGTCATCCACAGGGGCAGGATCGGCCGGTATAAAAATAGAAGGTATTCATTGTACTTTACCAACCACGTAATAAAGGAGCTAGCTAATTATCAGTGAAAGCTAGCTACGTATATGTACGTAGTTCAAGATTTCAAGATGCTAATTAGTTGACTTGACTAGGCCTCCAGAAACAATGAAACAAAAGAATATATATCTTTTGGTCGATCAATAAAATACTTGAAATCTAGAACCGTCTTTGTCTGTTTCTTGGATAGTAAATCAGCTGTCAATAAGACATCAGGGAGGTGATTACCACCCTATATAATATAATCGGATTGATAGGGATACAATATTCAACAATTTCGTGTATCACTGGCTAGATAGCTAAAGAATACGTGCATGCTCCTTTTATCTTAAGAAAATCATGCTGTACTATCACGTCACTTAAAAATCGGAGGCACACTTCGTAGTTTATATTTAACTAGCCAGCATAATGGTACAAAAGATTCCACATAAAAATATGGTTGCCAATTCCACTAGGCCTCTTTATATTCTACTAGCATATATATCTCAATGTGGCTTGGATCCGCACCCGAGAAATACCATGGATTCATCACTAGTGTCCAGTTCAGATGTAGCACTAACTTCATTTACGCTATTTTTAGTGGGCAAGAGTGCACAGAGATGTATATTCGGTAAACCTTCCAAAGTCATTCGATGAGAGTTCAAGAGGCGAGATCAAGACGAGCTGCTATAGCCACCTAAACATTGTGAGCATGTAGCGAAATCCTCAGTAAAGATTCAAGATAAATTCATAATATTTGTTTTCTTATAAACGGTGAATTACGGTAAGACACCCTAAACTAAAAATCTCACATATTCATAGTCATGTCCTCAACGCATTGAGGCCCCATATAGTTCAGGGTTTGGTGGTTGATATATTATATACTCCGTATGTACAAGAATATGTTGTTAACTTTGTTTTGTAGGGTATATAACAAATGGTTAGTCATACTAAGACCACTTGTTGGTATTCTTGGTCCCTGGTGATTGGATTCATTGAAGGGTGCAAGGATATTTGTGAAGGATAAAGATACACAACTTGTTGTAAAAAAAAAATGATACACGGCCTGTGGCTCCGGCTCCTCCTGTACTAGAGAGTAATAACACACTCACGGGAAACATTTTTTTCTCTCCCAAAATTGAACTAGGCGCTTGAAGAAGTCATGTTTTATGGCTTCCTCTGGCTCCAGCTCCTCGATCTGTGGTGGAGAATGGGCATTCATTAGTGGAGCTTAAGCATTTGTGACTCAAGCGAGCATATAACCCTTTTAGCAAGCCCAACAATAGCGCTAAGTGTTTGGCTATAAGCAATGTTTTAAAAAGCGGTAGACAAAAGCGAGCGGAGCAGCTCCGCTCAGCGCCTAGGCGGACTAGGCGGCGCCTAAGCGTTTCTAGGCGTTTTCCAAAAAGCGGAGCTAAATAATATATTTATATATATATATAGTTTAGCAACAACCACACTTGCTCAAAGATGAAATGGCTGCAAAGGATCCACATAGGTAAATATTAGTTCACAATAGCGTACATAACAGTGAACACTAGTTCATAGCAGCGAATTACAAGCTAGCAAAGATGAAATGTGACTAAAACTGAATGCAAGTTAAAATAAAAGTCTTAACAGCAAATTAGAAGCTAGCAATGATAAAATGTGACTGAATGCAAGTTAAAATAAAAGTACTAAGGCGCATCCTCATCTACGAAATCATCCATTGCATTTGGATCCACTCCCACATCATTGTCATCATCCTCGTAATCAATTTCATCATCATTCAAAGATGCTTCTCCTTCCGAGTCAGATTTGAAGTCATCTTCATAGAGCTCTCTCACTGCCCTCATCCGACGAGGATATGCAGTTGCAGTGTCCTCATCCACATCCATCATTTCAACATCGACGATGTCGTCATCATCATTTACTGGACGTTCTGATCCATATGCTTCTTCAATGAGCCAATCTTGAACATGAACAAAATCATTTGCAAGAAGGACATCAATCTTATTCCCCTTCTCTTTATTTCTCTCTTGTTTCTCCATCAGCCTTGCATTGAACTGAACATATACTAGATTTTCAAGGCGGCTCACATCCAGCCTGTTTCTTTTCTTTGTGTGTACCTACAATATGTCAAAATGACATCCACAAGTCAGATTTTAGAAACAGTGCATATTATTGAGGCGCTAGCAGATTTAGGAAAATGAAATCCT